>JASFXZ010000034.1:1554970-2154970 GCA_032209605.1 Mactromeris polynyma | reverse complement strand
CTCCACACAGTACACTCCACATAATACACTCCACACAGTACACTCCACATAAAACACTCTATTCAGTACACTCCACACAGTTCACTCCACACAGTTCACTCCACACAGTGTATCTTATGGTTATGTCTGTACAATACTTAGTACAATTAAATCAAAAATCAATTGTCAATTCCACGTTTCTATGTTAGAAATGGAAGGCGGCAAATCTAAAATGGGATCCTCGGGAATATGGAGGTATAGATGTTATCAGAGTTCCAGCCAAAAATGTCTGGAGACCGGATATTCTCATGTACAACAGGTATACTGTGTTCATTTATCCACCTCATTGAAGTGCAGAATTCAAATAGTGAGACAATGAAGCAATGTATTACTCTTGTTGGCCCCCTAAATTCTCCATGTTTTTTTTGGTAATCGGCCAGACCATCCCTTGCATCCTTATTCCCATACATATTTTCCTTGCACCTCCTCAGTCCTTAATGTTTGGTAGGCCGTTGTTTCCTTGGAGTCTTGAGTGGGGAGGCATCGTCTTATGTATGTGGCGTTCCCTGCTTCTATACTAGTTATCGTTGTTTGTTTTTTGTCCAAAGCAAAGCTTCAATACATCTGTTGCACAAATGTGTCTTACACATGAAAATAGTCGGGGAAAATAGTATTTTTATAGAGGAATGGTTCCCATAAACGGCCCAAAACGGGCTTAACAAATGCCCCTTCATGTTAAATTAAATCTGCTGTTCTATGACAATGCATAAGAGCGCTGCTATGGGATTTACAACCTCTCCCTAAGTAACGTCATTTCAGGAAAACGCAACATGTGATGTCACTATTTGCAAGTAGGAAACACTATTTACTCCATATGGTCAAGTCGTTTTCATATTGCCATATGGAGCAAATATTGCTTACTGTCAGTACATTGTGACGTTCTGAAAATGACGCCACTTAAAGAAGAGGTTGGAAATCGTAAAGCGGCGCTCATATAATTTTCAACGCTTTAGTGCGGATGATAAGTTTGACGGTACCTACCATAGCAACGTGATTGTGAAATCGGATGGCTCCTGTGACTGGATACCCCCGGGAATGTTTAGAAGCACATGTTCAATTGGTAAGTATACAGTGAAAACGACCACCCTTGGAACCCTAGAAAACTTGTCTTTTTTATTGAGGTGGTCTTAATATTGAGGTAAGAGAAAGAGCAAAATAGTTAAAATGGATTTGAGAATTGTGTTCTTAATTTTGAGGTCTTATTATTGAGGTGGTCTTAAAGTGAGGTTTAACTTATGCACTACTATATAGACCGCGTACATGTGACAGGCAGTGCTCATGACAAAGTGTGTATACATTCAGGGCCACTGTCTTTACTTACGAGGTGTATTTTAGTAACACAATTTCTATATTGCTAACATTTCATCTATCACCTGAATAAAGCGTATATATATCGCTTTAAAAGTATAATTCTTTTCTATATCGCTATAATTCTCAACTATTCGTTCCTACTTTCAATTGGAATTGTTCTTTTATGAAAATTAGACCATGACTGAAGTGAACAATTTGAATTCGATTCTTTTTCATGCGATAATCTGAAACATAAATATAAACATTATATGAAAGTTGTGATAGTTGGTTTACCATATACTGGTTCTCCCCACACTAATTATTAAAATGACGACAGAGACACATTCAGGTAGCTGTACGAAAAAAATGGTAAATAGTCCATTGATCAATATGCAAATGTATTTACCTCAAATTGTTACCATAAACATGTTCATCTTTGTTCTCAAACTGTACAAAGTTTAGTATGTTTATCTTGTAATAAATGAATGTTATTGTGGTATAAAAGAGTTAACTTTCTTTTCGGACACCCTGTATGTAAACCTTTTTCTAATGCCAGCCTACTCTCCTTTAGCATCGGGCGCTTATTCCGATACCTTCATATTCACCATGTGAATGGAACGGTAGTGGAATCAAAGCGCTGTGTGGAGCGTAATGCCAGCCCTGGTTGAGAAATTGTACCTGAGATATTGTAAAACTTTTAACACTAACCTCGCTTCAGACATTACCTGGTTCCCTTTTGATGACCAGAAATGTGATCTAAAGTTTGGTTCCTGGACCCATGATGGTCGGTATCTGGACTTACAGATGTCGGATCCAAGTGGTGGTGATATATCAAGCTTCATAAGGAACGGAGAGTGGGAACTCATAGGTAGTGTGTATGATTTAACCATCCTCGGTACCCAGGCTAGTCATTACATATATGATACACTGAGCAAACTGACTGTAAAAGTCTCGTACTCATGAATAATTAATTATGTGAAATCCAGCCGCTTGATTGGCCGCATGACACACACCTCATGCGATACGGAAATTATCGAGGAGTTACGGATGAAATCGCTACTCTGAGCGATCCAATGAGATCGCGGCTTTCTCGTGTTAGGCTGCCATTTTGTCATATTTGCAGATAGCTCTTCACAGAGGTGATTCCTTCGTCTTTGTTATTACGGTTCCGATGAATTCGAATTAACGAGGTCCGACTGTAATTCGTTTCACCAATAATTGTGAAGACTCAGCAACATCATTGTTCGGTCCATGATATAATGTCAACAGCAAATCCAAGTAACTTTGCAGTGACATATACTCATTATGAGTAACTCCGTACTATTACCCTAACAGTACGTTTTTCACCGAGTGATAGTTTACTATCACATGGCTAAATATAGACAATTCTGGTTTTCCAAGTTCACGATGGTAGACGCTTATTCAAATGCGTTGTAAATCAGTAACTTCTGGCGCTTGCAACTATTCCAAACGACAAAATGACGACAACTGTAAACAAATATTTAGTAGTATTGAAATGTTTTCATTTATATTTTGTTCGATATAATAAAATAGATATCAGATGGCTTCCCAGTGTGACAGTACATATTTATATGATATCAATGATATTAGAAATACATGTACTTGATATTACAGGTGTCCCTGTGAATCGTAAAGTGCAGGATTACGAATGCTGTCCGGAATTTTATATCGATCTAACCTACACAATACACATACGGCGGCGAACACTGTACTATGGTTTCAATATTATTATACCATGTCTGCTTATATCGTCGATGTCACTGTTACTGTTCTTGCTGCCTCCTGATGCTGGAGAGAAAATATCACTGGGTAAGTTAAAGACAGAAATAATAATTGTAATAAAAATATTGATAAATTCTTTACTTTCAGAAGGTATCATATTATTTTTGAACAGTAAATTTGGAAACCTTATTTACAATATGGCCTTCTATTAACAAAGTATAATTGAGTAAAAACCAAAACACACGCACACGCACGCACAAACAAGCATACACATACGCACGCACAAACACGCACACGCACGCACAAACAAGCATACAAACACCCGCGCACAAACCAGCATACACACATTGGCGAACAAACAAACATACACACACACACGCACAAACAAACATACTTTTCAATGCAATGTCCTTGAAATAACAATTTTATGTCTCTTACTGATACCTTTGCGATGCTATCCGGGTAAATGTTAATGTTATTCGGCGACTGGAATGGAATGTAGCTATTACGGAGCCATGGAAAACTCCCGTTCATGTCCCGCAAGGACAAGGGATTTCCTTGACGCAGAAATATTGAGCCCCTGGCTCCCTTTTCTTTCCACGGACTCCCATTTTCAAGTTACTGTGCATCCCTTGGACTCCTTAAAATAAATGTTGTCAAGTATTAACTTCATATCTGGAAACCTATAAATTTACTTAGGACCCCCAATTTGTCAAACACGAGGGTCCAAGGACTGAAAGATCCTTGGAAAAACCCTGAAGGACCCAAATAGTTCGGTTACCAATATGTTCTGTATTACAGGTGTGACTATTTTGCTTTCATTGATGGTGTTTCTGTTGCTCGTTGCTGAAACAATGCCGCCAACTTCGGATGCTCTACCTTTAATCGGTAATACATTTATACAAGTTAAAGGATATGGTTTAGCTTTATATCACTCATTGAAAAAAGAGTGACTAGTGGTTATTTTCAACCGTTTTCGTCATTTGTCAACATATACGTCTGGTATTCCCAATACGTTCGTTCGTTCGTTCGTTCGTTCGTTCGTTCGTTCGTTCGTTCGTTCGTTCGTTCGTTCGTTCGTTCGTTCGTTCGTTCGTTCGTTCGTTCGTTCGTTCGTTCGTTCGTTCGTTCGTTCGTTCGTTCGTTCGTTCGTTCGTTCGTTCGTTCGTTCGTTCGTTCGTTCGTTCGTTCGTTCGTTCGTTCGTTCGTTCGTTCGTTCGTTCGTTCGTTCGTTCGTTCGTTCGTTCGTTCGTTCGTTCGTTCGTTCGTTCGTTCGTTCGTTCGTTCGTTCGTTCGTTCGTTCGTTCGTTCGTTCGTTCGTTCGTTCGTTCGTTCGTTCGTTCGTTCGTTCGTTCGTTCGTTCGTTCGTTCGTTCGTTCGTTCGTTCGTTCGTTCGTTCGTTCGTTCGTTCGTTCGTTCGTTCGTTCGTTCGTTCGTTCGTTCGTTCGTTCGTTCGTTATTAAGGAATTGTTTACTTCAAGCATGATTGTTGCTACCAAGCGTAAACAAAAGGTAGGTTATTCAATTGTTGTGATTATTATAGGCAAAATGCAGTATGTACTGCTGTATTGCACTCAATGGTGTAACGCATAAAATAGTAATATTTAAAAATGATATTTACCAACTCAATGATCACATCGAAGGGAGAAAGCCAATGTGCGTCTTCATCTATATGCAAATAGACAAGTATCGCTCCCGTGCCTCGCCATAAACAGTGCAACTATGCGTGTTTTGTTTTATTATCATAACATTACATTCTACAATAAATACGAGCTCTCAGTCGTCTAGGATTTCAATCAAAGGTCAACCGCTGACCATCTTAGAAAATACATTGTCACGGATTAGCTTTCAATCATCCAACACTCCGTCAATTTCTCGTTATCACTGCGGGAACAGACGTTTTATTGTATTCATTAGTCTGACCCCCCAGTATTTTATTGACCACTGTACGTTTATATTTGCAATGATGAGGATTTATCTTCCAATACAGGCATATACTTCTGTTGCATTATGGTCATGACGTCATTATCTGTGCTGTTTACCGTCATTGTGCTGAACTTTCATTACCGGGGACCAGAAACCCATATAATGCTGCCTTGGGTAAGATTTTATCTATCAATCAGGTACGGGAGTAAAAGAGAGAGTCAACTTTACCTGTACATTGTGACATAGTGGTCATGATTTCAATAAAATCTCAAGTTAGATCTGTCTCAAACCTAAATTTATTTATAGAACTGGACACATGCTTTTGTGTCATAAATAGCATGTTACAGAACATAGATATGTTCCGCACGCTAGATGTATACACATTTGCACAACGATCAATGGCCAGACTGTTTATTACACATGTTAATGCTGACTGCAAGTTGTTGTAGCAGTAATATAGTTCTAGCTGTTAATGCCACTGCCTGCTGCTGACTTTCAAGCCCATTGCAGTTTGTTATGTTCTTCATTTCTTAGGTACGATTTGGAATCAACGTAGCACTAGCAAAGGTGCTGTGTATGTCAAGACCGAAGGTAGATAAGCGTCGACAAAGCATTCTGTACAACAGACAGCGACTTGGTGACATTCAAATGCACGAAAGAACGCACTCACTTCTTCCAAACTTGTTAGAATCGGAAGAAGAGTACCGCACATGCGCAGAAAATGGTTTATGTGGTCGCCACGAATGGCGACGCAATAGACCGTCACGTGACAGTAATGTATCTCCACAAATTCATCAGTTACCTGAAGAAATAGACAGAACAAAGTTGCATGATAATGTTGGAGGAGTTAACACTAGAGATATTTTATCAATTCTGACGGAGCTGAGAAAAATAACGAGTAAAATGAAACAAGACGAGGAAGAAACAGAACTCAAGAATGAATGGAAATTTGCCGCTCTTGTAATTGACAGACTTTGCCTGTGGATTTGTCTAGCTGCCACATTTATCTCCACTGCTGCCATTTTACTTTCAGCACCACATCTAATTGCGTGATGTCGGTTGTTGTCATTATTGTTTATGGTCTGCGGAAGACAGTTATAGACATGGAAAGTAATATGTCGAGGGATTGAGTAAGGAATAGGTGTTACGTAAGGGATTTGCACAGCTTAGGTTGTTGCCGTTGATGTTTACAATTATCTACTACCCACAAGTAGAAGTTGTTTAGTTGTTTACTAATTACAAGACAAAGTTTGCTGATTCGTCGATTGTCCTGAAAAAAAGCGTTGCCAAACATGAAACCTGCTGATCAGACACATTAATGATCTAGAAGTGCGCAGTCCTGGTGATGGCAAAGAGTTGTGTACAAAATAAACTTTTTTGTAAATTAAGATATTCCCCATGTGTATATTGTGTTCCATTGTTGTCTGTGTTTCTTAAATCTTAAGCATACAATGCAGGCATTGATGTATAAGGTTTGTCGGCTTCCTTTGATCACAGTTGGTCGTAAAAGAGTAAAATTTGAGCGCCGTTGTACGATTTTCAACCTCTTTTTTAACAGTCGTCATTTCCAGAAAACGTCACATATGACAATAAGCAACATTTGCTCCATATGGCAATATGAAAACGATGTGACCATATGGAGTAAATAAAGTTTCCTGCTTGCAAATAGTGACATCATATGTTGCGTTTTTCTTGAAATGACGTCACTTACATAAGAGGTTGTAAATCCCATAGCAGCGCTCAAATCCTTTAATACCTAGTAAAGACAATACTAGATTTTGAGCTATCTATTTTCTGTATTGTATTTTGTTTTCTGCTTTTATTCATATAATGACTATGTAAATTGTTGTAAATACAGTGGTGTAATTACCATAAATGTGTAATTTATAAGCATTAAAACACCAGTATTCTATAATATTTTCAAACATACAAGATTCATGAATTATGCATTTTCTTCCTCGAATTATTGTTGAGTGTTTCTGTGATCGTTTTCGATATAAATCATGCACTGGAAGTAATACATAGGGATATTCAATGTTCTCACGTCAAAAATATTAATCACTTTTGGTGAAATAATCACATTTGGTGAGCGAAAGCTAGGTTTGATAAATACCCTACGTTTCATGTTTTGCTCACTATATACATAAATATTATATAATCATTAAAGCATCGAAGGAAGACAAAAACTTTCCAACCATTTATCCACTTCTATACGACGGAAGAGTAGAATCTATTATGGGATTTACAAGCTCTTCTGTAAGTGACGTCATTTCAACAAAACGCAAGATGTGATGTCACTTTTTCCATGCAGGAAACAATATTTACTCCATAATTATGATCAATTCGTTTTCATACTACCATACGGGACAAATAGTGCCTATTGTCATTACATTGTGACGTCACATGTGACGTTTTCTGCAAATGACGTCACTTAAAGAAGATGTTGGAAATCGCATGGGTTGTGCTAACTATATTTAATCAACTATTTAATATTGGCTTTAATATTTAACAAATATTCCAGCTGATATGATACACAATTGGACGATATTTAGATACACAAGGCTGATAAATGGCAAAACCAATGCCAATACAGGAAAACTCGGCCTATGTGAGATCTAAGCCATTTGATTGGCTGAGAAAGCGGGGCCAATACGAGAATGATGTTTTGCATTTCTCTGATCGCCATTGTGAACATTTGTGCCGATTCTTATTAAAGTTGAACCAGCAAAATGTTGTAAATTACTATTTAGGTCACAATTGAATGTTTAGTTTGAATCAAAATGAACAATATTGTATAGTTTATTAATAAAAGTGTCAATAATCAAGTATTGGTCTTGTTATTTGGCCTCGTACAGTCGTATTGACCCTCAACCTTCGAGTCCAAATAACAAGGTCAATACGAAATCGCTTGATTAATAACATTATGCTATAGCTGAATTAACAGCATTAAATCATGGTATCGCAAATATGTTAAAAGGCTTCATCAATACCAAGAAGGTATATGGTCTTATTTTTTGACAAAATATCCCTCGTCATTAATATGAGAAAATCGGTGGGGAGTGCTTTCATACAGATGGACTCTACAACACTGTATTGTCACTTTTTTTACATGTTTCCCATAACCACATATATGTGAGTCCGATATCGGCGTTTTCTATCTTAACCTACGCGACGAGTTAGCGCTAGCATAGCATGAATTGGACTAGTGTTTAGCAGGTTCGGGGAAATGTTAAGAAAAGTAATAATGCAATGTTTTAGCGTACGACTGCACGAAGGCATTAACATGACAAATTCTAAAAAATATTACTTAACAGATTTTTGATAGAAAATGAGAATATTTACCTTCAAATACATATCAGCAAAGAGATATTCTTTTCCACGTCCTAATTTACAATAAAACATTTTAGCGGAAAGCCTCTAGTCTTTCAAAAACGGATAAATAAATAGTTTTTAATCATTTTTTATATACATTTACATGTATCTATAGTTAATGTGCTAGACTTCTGAATTGATTTGAAAGTTATGCTTTTATTCTTTACTGTATGCAATACTCAGGTTCGTTTTTTAATAATTTTCAGCGATGATTTGCAGCTCTTATACAATGTATCGTTTAGACCGATAATTCTACGTTTGATATACAACATAGACAGGAGAAACTTGTAAATGAACAAAGCTTTAGTGGTATTATCCCATTTTAATATAAGTGAAAACCTAGACAGGATTGCATAAACACTCGTCATACATTGATCAACAGGGAAACCAACACGAGAATGCTGAGTCTGCCTCCTAATTGTATTATACTAATCCGGTCGTATTATACAAAGCCATAGAAATTGCGCTTGTTAAGACGACGGAGAAAATGCAATTTTTATTCAGTGGCTTACTGCTTCTGGCCAAGGTTAACACTTTCTTGATAACAATATGCCTTCTCTGAAATACTTTTACGATTCATCGGGAAAATTGCGTAGGCACATAATATGATACGTTTCGGTTAGCGATCCCGATAGCGCCATTGACCATTTGTTCGTGTTCCTCAAAACATGACTTTATTGAAACAAACAAAATTTTCCGAAAATTAACGGACGTTGTCGGAAATTAACGGAAATTACCGAAAACAGCCGTAAATTAAGCGAGATTACCGAATATTAACGAAGATAACATAAACTAGCTGGTATTTAACGAAATATGAAGATTATCAAAAATAGCGGGTAATTAAAGGAGATTACCGAAAATACTCGGAAATTCACGGAAAAGATCGACAATTAAATGAGTTTACCGAAAATAGTCGAAAATGAACGGAGATTGCCGTGATGCCTAAATCATAATGAACGGAGATTCATTGCGAGTAGGAAAAGCAGACAGGGACGTAGCATGACCGTGCGACCACAGGATAGTCGACGAGTTCTCTCCCTTTATCCTTTCTATGGTAAATGCATATTTATATAGTACACGGGGTCTAACTTTTTCACACCAAAATCGCGCTTCAACCATCAAAGCCATGAAATACAACTAATTCTAAGCATAGATAGGCCTACTTTATCTTTCAACCGACACCTACTTTGTGCAAATCCGCCAAGAATTGGCGAAGTTCTCTTCAGAAATGCTTCAAAATGTGCACATGTCAAAAAGGAACTTTTTGAAACCGAAGGGGGAATTTACCTGCCAGTAGAGCAGTATAGACAAAACAGACAATTTTTTTGGCATCTTACCAGTACTTCCATTACAAACCAGTACTATGTTAAGTGGTAATCACTGAAACGCATTCCTGTTTTACCCGGCTGGACGAGGAATTGAACCCACGACCTCGGATTCGTAGTCAGCAGCGTTAAGCACTGAGCCACTGGGCCACCTATTTCCGGCAAAGAAGAACCAAATGTACACATATACAACAGCTTTATAACTTCAAAACGGTTTTCAAATGTACCTGATGAGTGCATTTATGTATTTATTTGAACATGATATCAGGTTGTAAAAGGGTGTTTCAAGTTATAACGCTTAGGAATGTATTGTGATCTTAATTCAGCATATAGAGGACAGCATATAACAAAGTGAAATTCATCCTCAACACAACCTTCACAATATATGCATGTTCTAAATTCTCTGGGAACACCAGAATGTCTACCTTGTTCAATCCTCAAGGAGTGAGATGAACTTCTAAATGAAGCTAAACAATATCTAAATTTATTAATGTCAATGTCAAGAATGTATGGTTCCATTTTAAACTCAGTTTTAAAATGTGCATAGTGAAAC
Organism: Mactromeris polynyma; assembly: GCA_032209605.1. NCBI lineage: Eukaryota > Metazoa > Mollusca > Bivalvia > Venerida > Mactridae > Mactromeris > Mactromeris polynyma. The sequence continues at coordinate 2,144,722 of JASFXZ010000034.1, read as the reverse complement.
AATTTGCTGTTTTCAAGGCACCTGGCAGCCCATGATTGTTTGTACTGGTCAGTTAATCGTTCCATATATTGTTTCAAAAATGCCTCTGGGTTTTCAACATACTGATTTTCCCATATATACCCGAACCAGTTCATAAACAAATTGTTTTTTATGTAAGTTAGTTCAGTAGTTTACCATCCTCGTAGTCAATATTTGTGTCTACAGGGCATACGCAATCTACACAAAAATCGACCTCGGATATTGATAGATAGATACTTTATTTCAAAATCCAGTAAACTTTGCGGCCAATGAGGAGAACATAAGTTATATGTTAACAAACACACTGTAACCTTAAAATACGCACTAGCACCCCCCCCCCCTCCACCCCCTAAAATTCCCCAACCTTACTTGTAGGTCTGAGTATAAATACGAAAATATACAGAGATCTTTAATTATTAGATTATCAAATAAGCGATTCTGATTTATTGTAGCATTATATTCTATCATTATGATGTTTTATAAGGCTGCAGCAAAACCAAAAAATGACCAAAAAGTTACGCCCCTCCCCCCCCCCCCCCCCCCCCTTAAGACAAAATTCTGGAACCGCTCCTGTATACGGTCCCTGGTATCATAAACAACATAAAATTCATCTATGTGCGGTCAAAATGTTTTCTAGCTGTTCCCATGGCCGTTATTTGGTCATATTCCCAATGACAATTGTGTCTTTCTTCCGAATTTAATGGAAATTTTCAGAAAAGCAAACCTGAAAAATGTCTGATAAATATCGGTCCCGAAATAGCCGAACCAAACGTTTATTTTTCTACAGACAACTCCAAAAACTGAAATGGAAACCAGCATATAATATATGAGTTATATGATAAAATTACGAACAAATGTTTCTAAAATGTGTATACAGACAATCCTTTGTCAAAATACAGAGAGCAATACCACTTTTCATAAAAACAAGATTTCGCCGATGTCAACAAGAAACTTTGGAAAGTTATGCAAGTTCTAGACGATCGAACTTTGGTATTTGTTCCCAACTTTTACATTTAACATAAGGCATAAGCAATTCTATGTTGAACTACATTCCCCGAGCTTTGAGTTTTACGCGTATAAACCTCTAAAAGGGAAAAATAAGACCACACTGACAGTTCACGTCCATGTTGTACTCATTGGCGCGACAACGGTAAAACCATTGGAACATTTTCAACGCATAACAAAATGTTGTTGTTCCAAAGAGTAGCAGGCGTGAGATTGCAACTAATTTGCTTGCTTCAGACCAGGATATTTCTTGTTATATTTTCTATTGAAAAGGCGTTTTATGTAAAAAAAATATGTTGATATGTTTAAACTAATTCAACATTACAAAAATTAATTAAAACAAGAAATATCTTGAAAAAAGTATTTGTAGCTATGGTTGTATTCATTTTCAAAATTTAGTGAAAGATTTGCTTGAAATTAACAGATGCACTGTATTCAATGATTCTATCAAAATATAAATATAATACGAAAATTACGAGCGCATCATATAATACATTTTCTGCACAGTGTAACTGTTTTGTGTACGATTTTCTGTATTTTCTACATTTCTTTAAGAAAGAACTGTAGGTCAAAACCTAAAGACAGTTATATTCAATAATATGTCTACTTCTCCTCCATATATGAAGATTTGAACAAACTATATCCATACAAATTGCATCAACATATATAACTGACCATGTAAAAAGTAGATGACATAATCATAAACCGATGAACATAGAATGTGCATAATGTATCACTTATAACAATATATAAAAGAGAGAGAATAAGTTGCTACATGGAACGCCACATACATAAGACAATGTCTTCCTTCACAGACCTCCGGGAAAACAACAATCCATAAAAGATATGCACTTGATGTTAAAGGGTACATACGTAAGAGAATAGAGGCACAAGGAACGGCCTGGTCGAACATAAGGAATAACTACGAGAATCAAAAAGGACAAACAGTGGGGGGATTAATGGATGGAAAATATCACAGGACAAGTCAAGACAGATGGCAACAATAGGCCGAAACTGGACAGAAAATAACATGAACACAATATAAAGTGAAAGAACCGCACAGTAGAAAGAGAAATATAACATACACAAAAAGAAATAATAATACAATCATGATACATCATATAACAATGAGCATATAATAAGCACATCATTAGACATAAAATGCACATATAATGAACAAATGGCATTATCAGATATATATATATACATGGCATCACCTCAATAGCGCCATGCATTAGAAATGTGGATTACCAAGTTATGAAAAGTTTTAGATTGTGAAAAAATGTGTCCATGCTTGAATGTGATTTCTTCCATACATTTTTATTAAAAAGGGGATGTAATAGCGGTGTTAAATCTGAAGACTCGGAATCTTCTGATAATTTCTGAAATAGATAAACAAACAGTGATAATTTACATTCATGACAGAGATTAGTTTTGTATTCAACAAATTTGTTCCAATTTGGGTTTGCATACAACGCTAATATCATTTAAACAGTTAAAGGTAGTTAGCCTTCTTTTAATCAAAGCACACTGAGAAATAATTTTGAGAACATAGCATATTTAATTAATGCCTTCATATAGACGTACTCTAAAACACTGCGTTATACCTTTTCTTAAAAGTTTTCCGCAGCTGCAAAATACGAGTCTGATACAGGTAGTCCCTATGCTAGCGCAAACTCGGCGCATAAGTCAGGATAGAAAACTCTTGAATCGGACTCGTGTATTTGTGGTTCCGGCAAAATGTAAGCAAAATGTTGTAGAATTCATCTGATGAAGGCAATTACCGCCCATTTTCTCATAATTACTACTTAGCTATTTTCTTCCCAATAGAGCAACACTGTCTACCTTCAAAGAATGCAGAAATTAATCGACAAACCATCATTATTAGTCGAGATTTTACGGTAGATTCGAGGTTAGATTGAAACATGAATTCCAATCTCAACCAGCATTTAACACAGCATTTTGTTTGAAAAATGAAAATTTGAAATATACATGTTTTATATAGAATATTTCAGCTTATTGTCCCTTATGACTTATAAGGAAAATCGAAATAAAGAATGCATGCATGCATTATGTTGCGTCGTGCAAATATTCTCCAACGATCTTCATCAACTTACTGAATACTGGTTCTTCATGTATTCGTCTTTCCATTTTCTGACTGCTGTTTCTAAATTTAGCAACGTAAATACTCAATTGACTCGTTTATCATAAAGAAGCAAACTGAATGAATTAAAACTCATGTGCATCTTTCCTGGATAATTATCAAGAATGATCTCACTTGGTTATCGGCTTTGTTTAAGCCATTTCATCCAGATTGGATTGTCTCCCTTCCAATTTGGCGTCGTCACAAGCCTTTGCTACTGAAGTTGTTAAATAAAGCCGTTCGGAATTTATGTAGCTGTCGTATATAAGGTGTTTGTTTTATTGCAGTTACGGACAATTTAATCAGGCGTATTGCACCTTTCTGCTTAGTATGAGACTTGCTCGATGGTTTGTTTCCCTATATCGCTTATAACTCACTTCAAATGGCAGTTTCGATATTAAAATCAATACCTTTCTTCCGAGAGAGAAATTAATTTTTGGCGACGTTTGATGGAAATGGAACAAAGTATAACGACTTATGAAGAAAAATATATATCAGATTGTGACAAGAGTTCGTCTCCTATGTCAGCAGGGTCGTTAAAACTAGAATCTTGAATGACTTTGACCTTACATACATGAGGCTAATACGGGACAACTAATACTTATCAGTCATACCAGAGCTAATGAAAGCGGTTAAATGAAGAAATAGAATTAACAGGTAAAATATCTGTCTAATTTTTAGTTCTTACCGTAAGGTTTTTCAAATAACAACGAAATCATGTCCGTGAAGTCGGCACGATTCATGTACTGCTAGGGGAGATAAACGCCATGATAAGTTTGTTCCGGTATATCGGAAGTCCGGTTCTGTTGAGGACTTTATCCCTATCTACGGAACTCTTTAAATTAGAGGTACCACATAAATATCAACAAAAATGTTTTAAAAAAGTCTAACGCGAAAACATGCTATTTACTCTTTTACCAGTCGCGTCATCCTGTTATAAGTGGTATGCATTATATAACCCTACTTTCTTATACAAATGACCACCAATATTCGATGCATGCGTTTAAACAATCGGAACTAGAATAGTTCTATAAATAGCTGCTTATTTTCCGGTTATGCAAAGTGAAAGTATAAGTAAAAGAACAAAATAATGAATGTATACCTAAAACGTCTAATATTTATGTAGCAAAAGCCATCATTTAGTGATCTAGCTCCGCCAAACAAACATCTTCATTGGGACTCTCGGTGATTTCCTAGTCCTACAAATATAACTCCTAGCATTTGTATTCTTCACGTTTTACCTTCATTTTGATGATATTTTACATTTTACGTTTTCTGTCAAATGCAGAGTCATATGGGATATCGTCATTTTCCCATAGCACTTTTTATATAGGGGCCGATCGAAATTTGGTCGGGACGATTTTATATAAAATCAAATATTTCATCATTAAAACTTATGACACATTAATAAATAATGAATTATGGTACAGTTGCAACAAAAACTATGAATGAAACACTCGCCTTGATAATGCAAATTGAGTTTAAATCCGATGGGTAGTCGAGTAAACAGCTCTATGTAATGTCGGACGGTGACGTACAGCGTGTTGTTTACATCGTGATAATTACCCTCTTTTGCAGTTTTCATTGGTGTTATACATGCAACTAAATCAGATTTTGGCAGCATTTGGCATTAATATGCGAAAAATATTTGATAAAACAATATAATCCAATGTGTTTAAATTTTTGCTGTGACTAAATTTGCTACGCGTTTTTGATGAGATGCATTTAGACTCTATGCTTGACAATGAAGGTAAAATATGAAAGATAAAAAACAAATATTGAAAAATGAAGGTAAATGTGAAGGAACTAGCATAGTTGTCTAAATGTTTGGACTAGGTGATTTCCCTGACGCAAAGTCCCCGACCCTCTTTCAGTTCTAGGGACTCCCATTGTCCATTTACAATTACAGTGCATCCCTGGGACCCTACAAATTTACTAAGGACCCCAATTTTGTGAAACACGAAGGTCCAAAGACCACTAGCTGAAAAATCCTAGCGAAAACTAGGGTCTTGAGTTTGAATTTTGTTTAATTACTGCCATACTGATGTTTTTGTATCATTTTACAGTTTGTGGGTATACATTCTGATTTAATTGAACCATGGCGTCTTCGCTTGTGCTAGACCAAGCAATCAACATGCTGAATGTTGCTGAACTATCAACTAATGCAAAAATGTGCATTACCACATCACTACAAAGTACAAATTATTGTACTACAAATTACAATGTTAGCTTAACCACAAGTCTATTAATTATTCTGACTATTAGTATAAACTCATGGATGAACTTCAGCTTCGTCTGTCACGCAATTGACATACATGTGTCTGTTGTCAATTAAGGGGGGGAAAACACCTCATTACCAGTAAAACTCTTTTGTCCTGTCAGTCGTAAAATCCTACACTACTCCATTCCTTCCATCATATTAGTCTCAACGACAGCAAGCAATCAATATGTTGCCACCATTGTAATCATGGAGAAAATGTCCGCCCTGTGTGGGGCTCAAACCCACAAACTTTTAACACTATTACTGTGCTCTACCAAAGACCTTAGGTCTTTGGCTCTACTGACTGACCCAAATAGGCAGCTATCTAATTTCTAAACCAGACCACTTCATAACCCTAAAATATGTTTCTTTGTTGAACGATTATTATAGTTTTCAGACATGGCGAATACCCATCCGACAGTCTGACCTGACCGATAAAAAATGGCCAGGTCCGATGTAGAAGGTCTGGGTGTCGGTCTGATACGGTATGGATCGGACGGGCTTAACAATATCCGTTGCTGTTTACACAATGCGATCTTCTTATGCGCACCGATTGTCTGCACATTTGCTTGTCTTTCGGACATTTATACTTTGATTATGTCTTTTTGATGACACAATCAAAGTATAAATGTATAAATTTATTTTGATATTGTTACAGACCCCTTTGCTTCCCAGGTCACATTTTATGTATGAATACATTTATGCTAAATGTGATACTGATAGGTTACTGTATTATTACTTTACCTAACAAACGTATCTGCAAAGTATGTAAATTTTAACAACATGTTTTCGGTCTGACAAGTTTTCCAAGGTTGTCAGTCAGAATGTCTGACAAGTCTGGCCGTCATTCGCCATGACTGAGTTTTTTATAAATAGTGAAAGCTATTGTTACAAAAATGTTACTATAAATGTGGTTTAAACCTGAAAGTTTAACTTTTTCTGTTACATATTTTTAATTGCTGAGCTACATTTAGTTAATATCATTTTCAACTGCATCTTTGGTTCAAATAGTTAATAAACTTTTAAGCTCAGTTCAGTAAAATTACATTATCAATTAACTTTATTTTCTACAACAGTTTATTTGTATTTCACTTACAGTTACAGAAGCAGACAAACTGGGTTCAAGGCAAAGTTGTCAGTGTTACTTTAAATGCTTGAAGATGCCATGAGAAATTGCCAAATTTACCAATAGATGATTTATACCTCTTCTGTGAAGACCTGATTCTGGCATAATAATGAAAATTTGGATGAGATATGTTTTGTTCCTAACATTAGCAACAGTAGTGACATCGTTCATTACATACCTCTTATACAAGCATGTGAAATTCAAGTATGGTTCAACTAGGCCAAGTTTCACTGATGGCCTGACTGAAGCTGTTACATTTAATGCAGATCCGACAGCTGTATTTTACAGCTTGTATGAGAAATCCCCTTTGTATGAGGAGCTCCACAGATTAAACAGAGAGACTATAACTGGTGATTTGGTGAGAAACTTCTTGCTAAAGCCGGAATGTGCGGACAACCATCACAAACATGGTATAAATGTTGGACTAAGTGATCTCATCCCACTAAACAGACCTGTACCTGACTCAAGACCACAAGGGTAAGTTGTAATACAACGCTGTCTTGTTTTTAAAACTTAAAATTGGAAATAATGCAGCTTTTGTCCTTTTTGTTGAGCGTGTCATTTATGGAATTTTCTGTTGTTTGATTAGAAAATTTTGCACTTCGATCAAAACAAATATAATCATTTATGATAATGATTTTTCAACAGTATTGTGACAAATGATTTGGATGATTGATTGTTGCATACTTGAAGTAACTTTCGGTGCAACAGTACTAACATGGTTTTGATATTTGCATATCAGTGTTATATTAACCACCTAGGCAATTTCTCTTCAACTGAACAACGTTTGTAACCTTGAAGTGGATTGGTTAACCTTTCGATAAGGAGTACATTACCTTACCAAAATCCACTGAATTTTGGTGAATGTACAAAATCCAGCAATCGTAACATCTCGGCTTTTATGTTTGCACAACAAATCTTAACCATCAAGTTGCTCCGACCATCTTTTTTCAAGATATTTCTTGTTTTCTAATAATTTTACATTTGTTGTTTGCAGAATATTTAGATTAACTATGCAAACTATACAATAATTTCAGATGGACTCTTAACCATCAAATACCAAGTTTATGTTGAACTTTTCATTGGTAATTGGATCCTAGTTTTGTCTCTTTTTAGATGCAAGGATATTGTTTATGGATTAGATTTACCGACTGTTTCCGTAGTTATTCCATTCCACAATGAGTGGCCATCAGTTCTCTTGCGCACTGTATTTAGCATTATTAATCACACGCCTAAACAACTTCTGAAAGAGATTGTTTTGGTAGATGATGATAGTAATCTACGTAAGTATACAGAGTTTTTTCCAGCTGTTTTTTATAGCCGTTATTCGGCTATATTCCTATTTCTAAAAAGAATTTATTTTTCCCAATTTGAATGTAAAAATTCCCAATACACATGTAATCTGAAGAAATTTTTTTGGTTATATTTAGCCAAAAATTGACAAAGTTAAGAGGCTTTTCTCGCACAATCAGTTTATATAAATACATGAGGCAAATGTCCATTAATTAATCACTTCATCCTTTACTTTTATTCCTAATACTTTGCTGTAATTGCTCATCTTTTTCCCAATTTTTTTAAGTTTAACATGCGAAAATTCCCAATTTGAAGGGTATAGGCCATCTTCTCGAAATAAACCAACGGTTTCTTGGTAGCAAATGTCACTCTTACAAAACTGTATGAAAGAATTTTAGCTGCTAACTTTGATTAAACATGAAATGTTGTTTAAATTTACCTGTCAAATGTTGTCGTTTGTGTCGAACTGGATTTGTTTTACTAATTTGTAAGTCAAGGTAGTGACGATGGCTTGTTATGTATTGATAGTTTTGTAACATGTATTTTTCTACTTTTTTCAATTTTCATTTCAGCAAGCTTACAATCCCATTTGGTTGACTTGCTGGACAAATATTTTCCAAATGGAATTGTAAAGTTAAAGCGGCTGAGACATAGATCAGGGCTTATCGTGGCTAGGATGGAGGGATTAAAGCTTGTAACAGCAGACTGTGTATCTTTCTTTGATAGTCATATGGAAGTTAATATGAACTGGTAGGTAACATTATTGGTAAAACATTGTTTCGAAAAGTTGTGTGAAGACTGCATTTAAAATATACTTGATGCCTTTAAAAATGCAACTATTTGACTTAGGCGTCATTTTGTAGTACCAACTATCAAAAGCGTGTTAACGTTTAATATCTTTGTGTTAGTTCTTGTTCAAAACTTTATTAAAATCTAAACCAGTTATTTTTTTATTTCATTATGATTAATTTTACGAAATTATGTTGAGAAATAAAGAATATTTTTGCCTTTGTAATGTCACTTTATCTATATGCACAATTTATGGTTTTTAATGGCGTTAAATATATATTGTGTGTATGTCGGTTGGGAAAAACATAAGAAAAGTTATATAATTAAATTCTCGTTAGTCAGACATTTCATATTATTATTTTGTTTTCTCAAATAAATATAACAAAATGAAATATGCAGGGAAATGAAAGATCTACATGCATTACAAATTTCACCAAAATATCTCTATAAATAAAAACGTAATGGTCATTTTACTGAATTCATAATGCTTGAACTTCGATATACAGTGTTGTCTGTGAGGTCCACATTTATAGTAATTAATAGGGCAAAATATTCTTAATTCTTGCGTCAAAGCGATGGATTTAAAATGCCATGACCTTTTTATTTATTTATTTACTCATCAAAAAAGGAAAACAGTTATGTACTGCTCTGAAAGAATTTTAATTATCTTTGAATTTTTAAAAGTTGAGTTGAGTTGCTATTATATAAGAAAATCACATAATTGGTTTTTAAAAGGATTTTATATTATTTGATTCAGGTTGCCTCCCCTTCTAGCTGAAATAAAGAAAAATGTTAAAACGGTTGCCATGGCGCAGCTTGATTACATCAACAAAGATACATTTGGGTACGATTTCGAGCCAGGTTATCGTACCAGGTATGGTTTTGACTGGCGGCTTCTTTTCTTTGAGACATATTTTCGGACAGATCACCTTGAAGGAAAGACTGCTACAGACCCTATGCCGTAAGTGAAATGTACATTTGTTATTTGTATTCACTGAAATTATATAACATATATTGAGCATTAACCTTTTATCAACAACATTATTGTTGGAGCAGCTGATTCCTAATCCAGTGGTTGCGAGTCCAGGGTTTAGTTTGACTATTTTGAGAAGATGATTCATACCCATCAAATTGGTAATTTTTGCATGTTAATCTTAGAAATTGGGAAAAAGTCTAGAAATTACAGCAAAATTTGAGTAATAAAATTAAAGGACGTAGTGATTAATTAATCAACAATTGCTATATATATAAACTGCCTGTGAGAGAAAAGCTTCTAACTTTGTCAATTTTTGGCTAAATTGAACCAAAACTTTTTCTCCAAATTTGTTGGGAATTATTGCATTTAAATTGGGAAATATAGCCGAATAATTGCTGTAAAACAGCTGAAAATAAACACTGCCCTGTGTTCAGTAAAGGTTTTTGAGGCTATTGTTTTGTTAAGTTTTGTAATTTGGCAGGCAATGTGATATGGTGGGCCAGGGATAGAAAAAACAAAACGTTCCCTACCTTTAGCCGTAACTGAAAGTAACTTGAAATCTTCACAACCCCTCTTATAGGTGCAAACACTTGTTAGTGATCCTGTAGGCTATCATCAAAAATGATTAACATAAGTTGTAAATTTGTTTCACAATACAGTAAGACCTCACATAAAGACCACCTTAATAATAAGACCACCTTTGTAAATCTAAGAATTAATACTTATTTATTATTAACTACAGTTCGGACCTCATTCACTCGAATTCATCGAATAATACATGGTTTCAAATAGCCCATTTCATTTCAATATGCCGAAGATACATCGGGACCTGATATTCATTTCGGATGATTCCAAGTATTTGTATAGAAGGTTGTCCAATAAATGAGGTCTGACTGTATTTGATAAAGAAAGTATAATGTTTAGTAATGAACACATGATGTAACCCAATTGGGAGAATTTGGGTTGATTCCTCATTGGGTCAATAACTATTCAACCAAGGTGGCCACATATTTCATCGAAATTCAGTATGAATTCAGATGTAATAATCTTTATACAAAATACCACTTAAGATCTATAATAGATAGTTCCGCATCTACAATATTTACCTCCCTTGTTCTTAATTGGCAGCCATTTTGATAGGCAAAACTGATAAGCACTTACAGGAGTAGTTCCCAAATATGTCATAATTGAGAAAATACGAAGAGAATTTCATGTGACAACCACTTTTTCTTCACCTTTCTGAGCCGTCTGCCTACATGAGCGTAATAAATAAGTTCTTTTTATATAACTGATTTTGTTTTATCATCATTTACATTATATTCCCTATAAACTTTAGGGAAATTTGCATATCAATATGGCCGACTATTCAGAACAAGGGAGGTAAATATTGTAAATGTGGAAACTATCTATAACCAGACACTGATATTTTAGTGGTGTTGTTATGGTCGGACCTGGTGCGGTTGTAAATGTGCAATATTTCAAGGATCTTGGAGGCTTTGACCCAGGAATGAAGATCTGGGGTGGTGAAAATCTCGAGTTACCATGGAAAGTATGTACCGGTAGTATTTCTATTTGACATATTTGTCTGTGGAGCACATTATTCTGAAATATTTTCATGTTAAACTTTAGATCATTACATTAATAGTACCACCGTCATGTATATCTTAATTTTAATGTTGGTTATTCCAGGAAAATCTACCTGGGGGGTAAGAAACACAACCAATTAAAAATATTTTGGTGGGGGGGGGCGATCAAAATCTGTTGGTGTTGGTTCTTATTTTCGCTTATTTTCAACTTTGGTTCCTCCCGCAAATATGATTTTCCTGGTATAGTCTTTGAGTAAATGCCACTTAATGACTCGTTATTTGAATTAAAGGTTATGTTACAAGCAGCTTAATTGTGTGTGATATGAAATTTATGGAATACAGGAGTGGGTGGGGTAATTTCATGCAAAATGTTTTTCCTCTAGATTACAGTATCCTGCAATATCTATTTTTACATACAAGTCATGCTACAGACATGATGTCACACTGCTTTTTTGTGAAAATTCATCATTCAGATTAGATTTACGGTAACTTTCAGACGACTTTTAAAAAGCTCAAAATCAACAACAGATTTCTGTAATCACCATAAGAAACCTCATTTTGTGTTTTTACTATATTACAGGTATGGATGTGTGGTGGACAGATGTTACATGTACCTTGTTCCAAGATAGGACACATTGCTCGAACACAACCTTATAATTTTCCCAATGGTCGATTTGAGACTGAGAATCATAATTATAAAAGAGCTATTGAAGTCTGGATGGATGATTATAAGAAATATGTATATGAGGCAAACCCATTTATGGCTGTAAGTCAATATGTAGTTCAACTTATGTCTAGGGGTTACCCCACTTTGTCCATTGCCCAAGTTTATAATACAGACTTTGAGGCCAGTCTCAGAATGCAGTCTTCTTTTTGTGTTGGATTTCCCTTTTCCCTGTTCAATTCTTTCACTTTATATAGTTCATGATGTTTTCTCCCCACTTTAAGCCTACTGTTGGCCAGCTGCCTTGACTTGTCCTGTGATCTTTTCCATCCATTAATCCCCCCCCCCTGTTTGTCCTCTTTAAACTCCTAGTTACCCCTTATGTTCAGCAAGGCAATTCCTTGTGCCCCTGTTCCCTTATGTATGTACCCTTGAGCCTCCTCAAATGCTTTGTGTTTTATGGATTGTTGTTTTCCCAGAGGTCTGTATGGAGAGGCACTGTCTTATGTTTGTGGCGTTCCCTGTAGCAACTTATTCTCTCTTTTTTTCCATTGGTCTATTCTAAGACTAACCTCAGCAACATCCAATCAGAGACTTGAGTTCTGAGTCTGGTCTTAAAGCTCAGTTTTATAACCTTTAAGAAAATTAGCAGTGTCCAGTGCATGATCACTTGAGGGATGGTTACTAGATATCCCATCCCTGGTTGATTCTTAGGGAGACAACTGGATATGATATGTTTGGGATAGTCGTATTTCTTAGTTGTGCTCCTTGCTACATGCTCATCAGTATATGTGCATAGTATGGCTAGTCGTGTTCTGAATCCTTTTAAACATATAAAATATTCACCATTATAAAGAGGATTATATTGCGATCAAGAATTCAAAATACATGTTTTTTGTATTCATAGAGTTGCTCAAGTTATGAAAGCCAAATAAGTCTGCCTGCTAACCTCCAAATGTGCAGATTACTGTAAAACCTTAATAATAAGACCACCCTTTGGATCCTTGAAAACTGGTCATAATATTGAGGTTGAATAAAGAGCAACACAGTGAAAATGGACTTGAAAATTGTGTTCTTAATTTTGAGGTGGTCTTATTATTGAGGTTGCATAAAGAGCAACACAATGAAAATGGACTTGAAAATTGTGTTCTTAATTTTGAGGTGGTCTTATTATTGAGGTTGCATAAAGAGCAACACAGTGAAAATAGACTTGAAAATTGTGTTCTTAATTTTGAGGTGGTCTTATTATTGAGGTTGCATAAAGAGCAACACAGTGAAAATGGACTTGAAAATTGTGTCATTAATTTTGAGGTGGTCTTATTATTGAGGTTGAATAATGAGCAACACAGTGAAAATGGACTTGAAAATGTTGAGGTGGTCTTATTATTGAGGTGGTCTTATTATTGAGGTTGAATAATAAGCAACACAGTGAAAATGGACTTGAAAATTTTGAGGTGGTCTAATTATTGAGGTGGTCTTTAAGTGAGGTTTTACTGTAGTTCTTTTTCTTCTCCTGTTATGACTGTTGTGTAGAGGTTTGGTACAAACTGTTTTAATTCGGTTTTGGTAAGGAATTGATTACCATAATTTTCTCCAAAGCCTTCTTATTTCTTTCTATAGGCTGTCGATGAAGGAGATATATCGGAAAGACTTGCCATCAAGGAGAGATTAAAATGTAAACCATTTAAATGGTTCCTGGATAATGTTTGGCCTGAGTTGAGTGTTTATAAAGAAAACAATCATGCTTGGGGATGGGTAAGTTGTTAAATCCACAGGAGATTGTCACAAGTTCTCTCCCTTTATCCCTTCAAGAGTTCTCTCCTTTTATACAAATAGAAAGGGGAGAGAATTTGTGACAATATCCTGTGGTTTAATCTTATTAGATATGTAATGAAATTAAATATGCTTAACCAGATTATGTATGATAATTTCTCATCTATTTTCTACTTAAGAAATCTGTCCATGCACTCAAACTATTTAACCTCAAATTCAGTAGACATTGCACGAGCAACCCCCTGTATTAAGCGACATTTTTTATATTAAATGACCATTTAAATGACCAACTTTAAGCACAAGGCAAATGGACCAATTCAAAGTACATGATTTTGTTTGTTTTGTTCAACTTCCTTGTTAAACATTACACTTTGCTCCCTCTCTCCCCTCCTCTCTTTTCTTTTCTTTTAGTTATAAAACGCTTATTTTTTAAACATCTACAATAGAGTTTAAACAGTTTTGTAATCATTATATTCACCTAAACCAATCTCGTACCTGTTGGAAATGTACAATACTCAGGAGAAGACCTATATAAGTCTTTGGCTTTCGGTCCCATCCTTTTCACATTACTACTGAACTTGTTTAATGTTAAATGTTGTATATTGTATTGTATTATTATGATGTTCATAGTATGTAAATAAAATATGTTTAAACTAAGTGTTTTAAGTGGAATCTACAATTTAACCAACCTAAGAGTAATATTGTTTACTGATTTCAGGTAAAGAACAGTGCTTCAAGTGAAGTTGTATGCTTGGACAATGATGATTATTTATTTTCTATCCCCAACCCTGTGAAAGTAAAATCCTGTACGGACAGTGTTATTACACAGGTAAGCATCGAGATGGTCCATAATTATTCTATACCTTACCTCATCAAATGTAGATTTTGTTCTAATACTTTTACTCAGATAGACATGAAGGAGCACTTTATACTCCTTAGTCTTTAAAGTTTGATATTTTATATTAATTATCAGGAATTTTCCCCAAGCGCTTTTTTCTGCATCTCGAATGCCATTTTCAGGCTAGAGACCCGCATTTATAAACGCATGTGCATATGGTGACCCGCAAGCACCCCATTAGCCCATTTCAGCAAATCAGAGTTTTTTGTTATTTAAACACCTTTGTGGTAATTATGTTCTCCGAATATCGCCTCAGTACTTGCACCTTGCAAATGTCTCAGTGTTATGCAATAACAGTGGCTCATGAAAAGAGGGTCACAGCCAAAAATGAACTTGTGGGCCCCCTAAAATGTATCAAGAACTCACAATTTGTGAATTTGAGAGTCCCAGGACCCCGATTTGATTATGAAACAAGTTCATACAACTAATAACTCTTGATGACTGCTTCCTGAGTTACAAACCAGTACTCATGCCACATTTAGGATCATGAAGTTTGCTGCTCAACCTGACCGAGGGGGAATTAAAACCCACTACATTCAGATCAAGAGCATGTCGCTGTACACCTCGACCACTAAGCCAGCCCATGTTATTGTGGTGTATATCTAAAGTTTCTCTCAATGTCTGCTTCCTGTCTTTCTCTCTGATACTCAGCGCTTGTTCAGTGATTATGAATATCCCAGTAACATTTGACATAATAGATAGTTTCCACATCTACAATATTTACCTCCCTTGTTCTTAATCATCCACCATTTTGATTGGCAATACTGATAAGCCCTTATAATTCCCAAATATGTGATAATCGAGATAATACCAAGAGAATTTGCATGTGACCGCCACTTTTTCTTCAGCTTTCTGAGCCGTCTGCCTACTCAAGCATACTGAATTAGTTATTTTTATATATGTGATTATTTTATCATCGTTTACATTATATTCCCTATAAACTTTAAGAAAAATTGCCTATCAATATGGCTGACTAGTCAGAACAAGGGAGGTAAATATTGTAAATGTTGGAATTATTTTAATGACAGGATTTGGACCCATGGCAAAAATTCCATGGTCTATGATGATTTTCATAATTCAATGATTACTTTAAAATGCTTGATTCAAAATAAAGTATTTCTTATATTTTGTAATATTTTACAGATGTTTTCTATAACTAGACAGAACAGATTAAGGTCATTACTTCAATGTGTTGTTGTGAAAGGAACATTTTTTGGTGACCAGGCGCCTCATCTAGAAGGTTGCTTTGAAGGTTCCACTGACACCTGGTTGCATTCGAAAGTAAGATTCTTTTGGATTTTCAAATGTTTTGTAGCCTTAAGTCTTTCATACTTCCAGTGTTTTTTTTTAAGTTATAGTAGAATTTCCTGAAAATTACTGTGAAGTAATCTGATGAAAATCAGACCTGAAATAGCCAAAATATAATACTTTTTAATTCAAATGCAACAGCCTAAACTGAAATGGATACCAAAGTTGTGAAGTGATTTTCTGTTTGACTTATAGATAAGTAAGCTTCCATAACAAAACCTGTATTAGTGACAGAGGTTATGACGTCTTGTATATCCCAATCAAAATTATGAAGTCACAAACTTTTTTGGAAGTGTCTTTTGTTGCTTAATTTTGCTATAGAATTAAAAAAGTTATTAAAAATGTTTATAATTATGATGTGCATTATTGGGCTTTCAATTGGAAAAACTGACAATTATTTAAGAATTATTAGAGGAAAGTGTTTCTGACACTATGTCAGTTTGTAGCTAGTGTTTACATTTTGTTTTCTTCGAATTGCTAATATTTTTGGTATTAAATGAAAGAAGAAAAAAATATCTGTCCGAAAACGTAAAAATCTTAAAATGGGGTTATTCGGTCACTGATACAGGTTTTGTCATAGAATACCTCATATCAAGGGTTCAGCGCTAGACTATCCTAACTCCTATGTATTTATATAGGAGTTAGTATAGTCTTGCACTGAACCCTCAATATGTAAGTTTCCGTGCGACCTCTTCAGGGCAACATACTTGAGGCACGCACATTTTGGATGTTGTTGAGAGGTTGTTTCTTTTGACTGGTTAAATTGATAGTTCTTTTTGAGGCCCTTTAGTGTCTCTTTTTGAGGCCCTTTAGTGTCTCTTTTTGAGGCCCTTTAGTGTCTCTTTTTGAGAACCTTTAGTGTCTCTTTTTGAGGCACTTTAGTGTCTCTTTTTGAGACCCTTTAGTGTCTCTTTTTGATGCCCTTTAGTGTCTCTTTTTGATGCCCTTTAGTGTCTCTTTTTGAGGCCCTTTAGTGTCTCTTTTTGAGGCCCTTTAGTGTCTCTTTTTGAGGCCCTTTAGTGTCTCATTGTTATCATCATCAACCAGATGGTCTACTCGATGTACCTCTTTATTCAACCTCTCAAGAAAATAGTACATGTAAAGTTCTCTCATTTTATTAAAGATTTGATAAGTAAAATGACTGAATTGTCAGGGATATATCAATTGTGGAATGGCGGGATTTTTTATATAAACGACTGTCCTAGATTATTTGTGTCATTTTTGGCGAATGAGTTTGGAAAACGTGCAGTCTAGGAAGTGCCTCTTAGAACATTCAGTGCTTTGATTTACAATTCGAAAACTGAATAGTATTGTTAAAGAGAAATTAGTTGCTCAAGAGAGGGCCACTCTGGAAAGGTTGCTCTTTATTTACTTGACGTTGATGTGGCTTTTTTATACATCTCTTCCACATTTTTTAAATGCTTTGAACCATAACATAACATATATGTTTGTTATCTCTGCAGCCTGGTTTACTGAAACATGTACAGTCGGAGTTGTGTTTAGAACTCACAGAATCTCTTTCCCTTAAGATGAACTTTTGTGATGAGAAATCCGTTTGGCAGAGATGGACTTTTAACCATTATAGTCCTGCTGATGATACTAATGCAGAAATTTAACACTGATGTGTTTGGTCGTGTTCAAGACAGTGGGACCTAGGAGGTCTTTTAAATTGGCGCTTTTGCTATGATCGGTGATTAGAAATCTCATATTTGTGTTGGAGAAGTTTTCAGGCTTAGCACAATACCTACGCTGGAAATATTTTCTTAAACATACATTTTTGTTTGTTTTATTGCTGTATGCAGATTTCAAGACACCAGAAAATTGCACCAAACTTGAGGAAAACTTGATTCAAAACATTCCAGTTGTTAAAACGAAAATATTTGAAAAAATTAATTTGTTTTATTGAAATTATTTGGTGTAAAGGTTTGAGATTATTTCATTTTTTTTTAAGAAAACATTTTCAATGTTGAATTTAATTGTGGTAAAACATTGCTCAATGCTCTATATATGCATTTTAAGTCTAGAGTTGTCTCCCTTGAGAGTTTATTAATTTGAATATTTATGTTGTGAAAAAGTCAAATTCTTAAAATAATGAAAGCTTCAGTATGTACAGTAAAACTTACAAAATAATAAAACCACCCTTTAGACCCTTGAAAACTGGTCTTAATATTGAGGTGGTCTTAATATTAAGGTTGAATAAAGAGCAAAACTGGGAATTGATTTGAAAATTATGCTCTTAATTTTTGAGGTGGTCTTTAAGTGAGGTTTTACTGTAGATAGTTTGGTGCAAAAGAGTAGCTACTCTATTTTATAATATGTTTTGTCACTTGTTTAATTTTGAAATCTTTAATTTCAAATTATTAGGTCTTATATTTACTTTTTATTTTTGCTGAAAAAAAACTCATTTAATTTGCTATATTGCAGTCTTTATAAAACCTATATTTTAATTGAGGTCTGCTGGGAAGCTTGAAATTTCTTTTTGAAAAAAACATGTTTGTGAGATTTGTATTTAGCTTGCAAAAAGTTTTTGTATTTCTAAGAACAAGGCATTAAACAGATGTTTTTAGATGTTTTTCTATATTTTTGTTGTCTCAAATGCAGAAAAATGTGCTATGAATTTCCAAAAATGTATTTGTTTTAAATGTGATTTTGTTTGTTAAGTTTCTTGTCTCATTTCAAAGGATGAGAACAAGGCAAGTTTATCTGCTTCATTTTTTTATGCTGATAGACTTGTTTGTTTTTCTAGTCCAGTCCCTAGGGGTGTTCCGTGTGCAAAAAAGGGCCATAGCTTATTTATACATCAATGTGTAGGAGTAATTCTCCGCTATAAGAAAATCTTGGGTGCAGTTGTTGCATCCCGGTACGATTTAAGAAATCCAAGATGGCTGCCAAAAAGGTGAAAAAAGTTCTTGCAAATTCAAAGGTATCTACAATAATGTGATAAAACGCATGATTGGTATCTACATGATGCATCATTGTCACTGTGTATTTCCAGGGTTTTGTACAAAACTATAATAACAATGTTGTAATAAGGAAGCAATTATATTAGTTTTGTACTGAACTCAATTTGTTGGGAGTATTAAATGCTCATTATATGCTATGGACCCTTGACAGATCTGTCAGTATGTAGCACTGGAGATTGTCATGAGTTCTCTCCCCTTCTATAGTATATGTATATATAATATATATATACAGGGAGAGAACTCTAGAAGGGATAAAGGGAGAGAACTGGTGACAATCTCCTGTGGTGTTTTGTGCAGTTTTCTCCCCTTTTATATCCCTTCTATAGTATCTGTATATAAAATTATAATATATATAAAGGGATAGAACTCTGGAAGGGATAAAGGGAGAGAACTGGTGACAATCTCCTGTGGTGTTTTGTGCAGTTTTCTCCCCTTCTATAGTATATGTATATAAAATTATAATATATATAAAGGGAGAGAACTCTAGAAGGGATAAAGGGAGAGAACTGGTGACAATCTCCTGTGGTGTTTTGTGCAGTTTTCTCCCCTTTTATATTCCTTCTATAGTATCTGTATATAAAATTATAATATATATAAAGGGAGAGAACTCTAGAAGGGATAAAGGGAGAGAACTGGTGACAATCTCCTGTAGTCATTTTTCTTATTCTTATAACTTTTGTTATTATGTTTCATTTTCTATTTCTGCTGAAATTTCCTATGCAAAAGAATGAGGCTCAAACATTATTGATTTTTTGTTCATTTCTCTGTCAGGAAGCGCTAACAGATTCACAATTAAGGAAATGCCAAGCTTTTTTGTTGTTGATTGGAATGTTATTGTAGATTTTTAATTTTATAGATATTTATATACTGGGGCTATCGTAAGATTATTTGTTGTGGTATATTTATTTATTTTATTTGGTTGATCACTTTTTTTAGATGTTTTTTTTTATTGTTTTAAGAATTTTGACTCCACTAAAAATCTCACATTGATCCAAGCAAATTGAATTATCGTCAAAATTTACTGATGAACAAATATGTCCGACAATAAGTAGTTCACACATCTACAATAATTACCTCCCTTGTTCGTAATCTTCAGCCATTTTGATAGGCAAAATTAATAAGCTCTTATAGGAGTAATTTCCAAATATGTGATAATTGAGAAAATACCAAGAGAATTTGCATATGGCAACCACTTTTTCTTTAACTTTCTGAGCCAAATGCCCACATGAGCGTACTGAATAAGTTATTTTATATATCTGATTAGTTTATTATCGTTTACATTATATTCTCTATAAACTTCAAGGAAATTTACCTAATCAATATGGCCGACAATTCAGAACAAGGGAGGTAAAAATTGTGAATGTGGGAACTATCTATAGTACTTTTGTGTATGTTTATACTTAGGTTGCTTGTTATTTTTTTCATCTTTTGTAATGAAAAAAGTTCATATAGAAACATTGCATTTACATCCATTTTCAAATGTGCTTTTCATGTTTGTTACTGGAGTCAAATATGAGCCGTATTTCAAATGTTTGGTGCATAATGGTTGTAACTCTATTGTGATTATGAAGCATTTACAATATTTTAGCGCCTAACTCTTGATGTGATTTTTAAATGTTTATACATGTATCTACGTACATTTTTTTTTATTTGAGCCTAAAATGTGTTCTAAAATACTGTGAACTTTACAGTAGGCTGGTCCTGTCTTAAATACTTGGCTGGCTATGTATTTACCTGTTAGAAGAATTTTACTGGATTGTTCACAAAAAAAGCATTATTTTCACTTGCCACTATTTCAAACCATGACAAATGGTTACTGTTCTATAGGCTATAAGCTCTGCTACCATTTCTACTCTATTGGTGTAGAAAAACGGAAAAACTATTGTATTTCTTCGATGAAACCACGTTTATTTTTACCCTCAACATTGGTTAGATGTAACAACTAAAAACTCAAACAGATTTGTCTCCCCTAAACACCAACACATGATTTTATAGGTTAGACAACACTAAAAACAATCAATTGTTATCTCCCTTCAATACAGTTACTATTTAAGAATTTGAGGATTTTGGGTATTTGCTAGAAGCTTTCAACAAGATTGTATCCTTAAAAGTTGGATTTTGTTTTAGCTAACATAAGCATGAAGCTTTTAGTATGGTTGGGTGTCCGTCGTCGTCCGTCAACATTTTCTTTCACCAACATCTCCTAATACATTAGTAGTCCGATACCACTGAATGGATTTTGTCCAAAATTCACTGGAATAATCCTTTGGTGGGCCTCTTTCAAAGTTACAAGAATTGTTCCGGTCTGCTGCATAAGTAGGTCACTGGAGCTAAAAATAGATTTTAACATCGTAAACTTTGACAATCTTCTTGTCCAAAACAATGAGGCCCACAACTTTGATAATTGGTGTGTAGCATTGGGCGAGCCATATTCCCTATTTGTGTTTAAAATAAATGACTTATTGCTACAGACAAAATAATTTAAATCAAATATTAATTTTAACAAACAATAAAACACACAGGGAAGTCGGAAGTCCACAACTTGTGTATATGTTGATTTATTTCAACCTTTTGGAAATTGACATTTATATATCCAGGGTTCAGTGCAAGACTATACTAACTCCTATATAGATACATAGGAGTTAGGATAGTCTTGCACTGAACCCTTGATTTTGTGATGCTGTACTCCTTTCCCAGTTTGACCAATGACTGTCCGGCCAAGCATTGTTCTAATGGCAAACGGCTGTGCTATTAATGGTCAGTAGCTAGCAATCTTTCATTACAATATATTGTGGTCGTCACCATCAACAACAACAACCGTCGTTTGACTGTTAATTTCCAAAGTCAGTCTATCCCTAGCCCTTACACAAATAATTATATTATTTTATTTTCTCATCATCACTAGCAGCAAATGCAAATCAAAAAATTTATGTCATGTCTCCTTATATATTTTCCATGCTTCTATTGTCATTTTCATCAGTGTCAGCAGCAGCAGCAGCGCAACCACCACTAGCATCAACATCATCATCACTGTAATCTTCTCTGGTCCCCAAGGTTAGCGATATAGGGCCCTCTTGTTAAATAACTTGATGCAAATGTTTTACCATAACATGTCCATGTTCAGTACACAACGTTTTGGGATATTGGTTCCAGGTCAAGACTGGACAAGATCCACATAGGAAGTTTTTGTAAGACTCGTGATGTTTTCTGTGAAAACAGTCTAGTTACTTCTATTGCATTTCTGTGGAAGCAAATAATCAAATTCATTGAAATGGGGTTGCTTAGCAACAGATGAGCTTTGAATCAAATTATACATAATACTGACTATTGTCTCACTATCCTCTGATATTTATAGGTGTATTTATGGGTTGTATAGCAACAGATGAGCTTTGAATCAAATTATACATAATACTGACTATTGTCTCACTATCCTCTGATAATTATAGGTGTATCTATGCGTTGCTTAGCAACAGATGAGCTTTGGATCAAATTATACATAATACTGACTATTGTCTGACTATCCTCTGATAATAATTGGTATATTTATTTGTGCACTACATTTTGAAATGTGGTCAAATTGCGAAGCAATATGATTGGTTTAGCAGACCAGGGGCCTTATTCACAAACATTAAGACTAAGAAAGATTAAAACTCAGACTTAGACTTCAAATTGTGAAGTGTTCGTGTTGGTCTTTCGTTGTTATTACAATAAAAATTGGCTTTAGTGTACAGTGGGTAATAACAACTATTCAGACAAAATTTTTTGTTTGTTTTTATTTAATGAAAATGAAAGTCTGGTAAATGTAGATTTTGCAATTTTTAATTCTGAGTTTCAGTCTTAAAGTGATTGTGAAAAAGGCCCCATCTTTTTTTTCTGTGATACGTTTTTTTAAGTCTGTTACTCTTCAAAGAGATGCAAAAATGTTCCATTTTCTGTTAAATGTTTACAAACCCAAGTAGTGTTGCCCTATATTTTTAGCCAATCAAATTTATGAAATCAAACCTAAGTTAATCCCTTTTTACAGTATTACCAATCTGCTGTTTTGTCCATAGATTTAATCTTAGTTTACCATAAAGCTGTTCTTCTTTTTTTCTGGATTAAGAGTATTTGTGTCTTCATAAGAACTTGTCTATATCTGACTGGTCTACATTTGCTTTATTTTTCTTTTATATTTATCAAAATATTTCTGTATCTATACTTATCTTTTTAAAGCTTGGTCCCATTACATGTTTAAATTGCCACAACAAAATCTGAATTAGTGACCAAAAAGTCCATTTTCAGGTTTTGACATTTTGCATCAAAAAACTATTTTGAAACTATCATTTCATACCAAAATTATTAAAATCGGACATCCACTTTTCGTTTTATAGCAATTCCAATATTAATAAGAACAAGATACACAAGCTACAAAATGACGACTTCACGTCAGAATGTACATAATTCTTAAAGGAAACTTCTGCTGTTTAAATCGAACAGACAAGTTCTGCAATTCTTATAAATGTTTCCACGTTTATTTATATACATCACTATTAAGTCTCCAAAACATCTACAGACAAAGCCCTTAGTTTCAAAACTTCGTCAAAACTTTGATTGGGAAATACTCGACATCATAACCAACGTCACTAATACAGGTTTTGTCATTTCCGTTCTCATATGTAATTATCATTCCTAATATTTTAATCATTCTTATTGTGGTTCATGGTGTATTTATGGTGCTTATTTCTGGATTAAGTTTTTCTTCATATACCATATATTTCCAATATGTACAGTAAAACCTCAATAATAAGACCACTCTTGGGACACTTGAAAATTGGTCTTATTATTGAGATGGTCTTAATATTGAGATTGAATAAAAGAGAAATAGTGAAAATGTACTTGAAAATTGTGTTTTTTTTAATATTGAGGTGGTCTTATTATTGAGGTGGTCTTTAAGTGAGGTTTAACTATATACATGTATATATTTATGCCATATCTGCTTTAAAAATCCAAGTTTATGTCAAAATGTTCGTCGTTCTTACTCAAATTGCTCGGTCATTAAATGAAAAATGATTGTACACTGTTTGATTCCTCGCATTTTAAGGTCAATTAGGCTTCAGGGTCTTGTACAGGTTAGAGGTACTTAAATGTATGTTTTACATTTTTCATTTTATGCTTTACCAATTAATAAATACAGGTGAAGTTCATTTTATGTATAATTGTATGTATGAAATTGATGTGTAGGCCTAGTTTTAGGGGGGGTGGGGACAGAAAAAAATTGTAGCTAGATCGTCAGAGATGCATATTGGTGTATATGTCGTTCCAGAAAATATGCATACAATAGCATCAAAAACATACATTAAATATCTTATTGCAGTTTTTGCCGTTTTCGAAATTTCTGAAAAAAAGTATAGGCCACGCCCTACTTGGCCTATATATAGGTAGCTACATCCCAGTAATTCTTTATTAGACATCTTTCTATTTTACTGTATATTTATTATATTAATCTTAAAATATCAAATATTTTCAACGAATTTCATTTGCATGTTATCACCTTAGATTGTTACAATTTGAGGTATAAACGTATTAAAAATGCTTTTGTAGACACGGTCATTACATTAATTTGATCCTCCTGACCGCTATAAGTATAATTTCACAGTAGACGATTAACTTTGATTTCGTCATATTGATGTACTCATTTGGTCTTTTAATAATATACAACGAAAGAAATCCATGATGATTTCCATAACTGCAATGAAGAATAAGGATGATGCACAATTCTCTCATGGAAATTGTATAGTCAGTGTAATTGATTTTTAATATTCTCATGCATTAAGATCAATATGTTCGGACTCAACTTAAGCGTGTGATATTATGCCTACATAGTACCATTATAGCTCTCTTATACTTTGTTTTAATTTGTATGTACTTATACTAATAAATTCTTTTACAGGATTATAGCATTATCTTTGTATATTTCCCTCGATTCGAACAGATACATAACATCACTAGAGATTGTCACAAGTTCTCTCCCTTTATCCGTTCTATAGTATATGTATATATGGTATGTGCACTAGAAGGGATAAAGGGAGAGAACTCTGACAATCTCCTGTGACATACATTCAGTAATACATTGTTCTCCTAATTATCACTTTTTATGCCCGAAGAACAGGAGCATAAAGTGTTACCCATGTCCATCTGTGCGTCCGTCCATGCGAACAATTGGTTTCTGATCAATAACTCATGAAAGTATTGATGGATTCAATTCATACTAGGCACATAAGCATTTGGTAATAAAATACAGGTCAAGTTTGATGAGGGCTACAATCCACCAACTTGATTGGATTATTCTATGTTCCCTCTATGGAATCTAGTCATTTGGGGCCGTGGAAAAGTCGCAGAAATCAATAATATGCAGTTACGTTTTCTCGTACATTTTGCATTTTAAATTCAAGTTTATTTAGCTCGATTGTGATCATAGCATACGGAGTAAACATGTTTCCTGCTTGCACAAAGTGACATCACATGTTGCGTTTTCTTTAAAAGACGTCACTTAGCTTGCGGAAGAGGGTGGAAATCCCACAGCAGCTCTCAGCAAATGCACTGTGATTGATGTATTTACCATGCGGTACATTTGTTGATCTGAACCTCAGTTTGAATATAACGAATATTATTATCACCCGAGATAAATATTATCTACAACGATTATTGACACTTACGAACAAGTCCGAGGGTTGTCTAATAATCTCTTAATTACCATGTCATTTTCAAGGTTTACACAGTCTTGAATTTGAAGCCTACTCCTTGAAAACTATTTGGATTTCTCACAGCCAAAAACTCTTTGAAAAGTACTTAAATTTTGAAAAAAAATGGGAAATTGCCCTTGAATTCTTCTGCTGCGGATAGAAAAAGGACAAAAAGTAACACACATACCAACAATGATGGAAAAATGACAGACCTATTTTCGACAGGGCCTATCAGCCAAGTAGGCGGTAGTATGATAATACAGTATGGTACGGTAATCGACACGTTTTATGCCCTCTTAAAGTAAATCTCACGCCTTGTAATGTTATTCGTGCTGCAGTGGTAATCTCACAGGGGAATAAACTTGAACTATACACTGGATTCATTCTTCTCTGTACCAAAAATATCTACATTTTTAGTCCTTGAAAATGGGGAAAAGGTACTTGAAAAGTACTTGAATTCATTTCGGGAAGTTCTGTATGAACCATGATTTTGGGGTCATGGGGTCAAAGGTCAAGGTCACAGGGGGGCATAATGTTTTACAAACATCTTTTGTTTCAATCTTAATATAAATATTTGCCATATTCCCACTTGGGTCATCCTTAACAAATTGTTAGTTTGAGGTTACGCGAATTTTAACAGTGGGTAGGTTGGTAGGTTTATTTTAGTAAAGTACTGTTATGGCTAAAAAATGACCAGGAAAATTTATTTTTTTATCGATGAATCTGGAAAAAAAGGGTTGCAGCATTTTTCATGAGTCAGTCACATAACTGCAAACAATTTTTTTTTAAATGACGGTCTCATTTCAAAACCTAAGTTATTCAACTTACACAGCCATATTGTGTACAAATTAATTAGTGCACCTAAGTACTTAATCCATGTAAATAACCATCATCAATAGATAGTTCCCGCATCTACAATATTTACCTCCCTTGTTCTTAATCCTCTGCCATTTGGATAGGCTAAACTGATAAGCACTTATAGGAGTAACTCCCTTATATGTGATAATTGAGAGAAAAATACCAAGAGAATTCGCATGTGACTAACTTTTTCTTCAATTTTCAGTGCCAACTGCCCACATGAGCATAATGAATAAGTATTTTTTTTATATCTGATTATTTTATCATTGTTTACATTTGATTCCCTATAATCTTTAAGGAAATTTTGCCTATCAATAAGGCTGACAATTCAGAACAAGGGAGGTAAATATTGTAAATGTGGGAACTATCTATACGACGATAACTAATTGTTATTTCCATCACCGTGACTAGAAATAAAAAATCAAGGGCTCAACGCAACACTGTTGTAACTCCTATGTATTGTTATAGGAGTTACGACATTGTTGCGTTGAGCCCTCAAGATGCAATTTAACCTTTATCATAGATAACTTATCACATAACACCCTACACTTATATCTCATACAATAGATATACATGAAACAATTTTAATAACCCTTCTACACTTGATTACAAAGATCCCATTTGATATGTTGATGATCATGCGAGACGTTTAGTTTGTTACTAAGCTTTTAAATTAAAGGTTTAATGCTATATTTTTCATAAATAGTAAAATGTACGCAATGTAACGAGAATAAAACGTGTTTAACAATGGCTGATAAGGGAGGTTGGTCGTTTGAAACTTGTAAAAAATTGGCGAGTGGAGTTTTCTTTGTGCTTTCGTTGTTCTTCACATCTTTAATCGGATTTATATCACTCGGTGTATTATATCTGCCTGGATTTTTATTGAAACTCGATTGTGCACAATGGATTTTCGACACATTAATGAGTACGTGGTTTACATTTGTAGTTGCTATGTACGAATTGATATATGGCGTCAAAATAGTTGTCAATGGCGACGTCAAATCGCTCAACAAGAACAGGTGCGCCTTAATTATCATGAACCACAGAACGAGGCTGGACTGGCTATTTTTCTTCGCTGTTCAGCTTAGATACGGATCCTTGCGACGATTTAAGATTGCTCTAAAAGATGAGATCCGTCATCTTCCTGGGGCCGGCTGGGCCATGCAGGCGGGTCAGTTTCTATTCTTAAAAAGACGTTGGGAAATCGACAGAGATCGAATCACAAAATCGCTGAAATCATTCAAGCGGAACGGTCTCATGCCTCAGCTACTCTTCTTTCCTGAAGGTACAGATTATCAGGAAATAAGCCGCGAAAAGAGCAGACAATATGCTACAAAAAATGAGCTCGACGACTATGACTATGTTCTTCACCCACGCACATTGGGGTTCACGTCATTGGTGAATTACATGCGAACGCACAACAACCTGGAACAAATCGTTGATGTGACCGTTTCTTACCCGCAGAATATTCTCCAGAGCGAAACCGATTTAGTATATGGCAATATCCCTCGTGAAATTATTTTTACGCTGAAATCGTACGAAATCGACGATATCCCAAGTGACAGTGAACATAGACTTACTGCATGGCTTGAAGATAGGTGGAAAGAAAAGGAGGATTTTTTACGTAATTGTTACAACAACCGTCAGTTTGAAGGCTCGAACAATTACACACGTGATCAAAATGTGGAAATTGAGAGAGATTCAAAAGTTTACATGATCGGAGCGATTTTGTTTTGGTCATTTCTGATTGCCATGGTGGTATATTTCTGTATGGCTTCATATTATGCTCGACTGTTAATGTACGTGTTATGTGGCGTATATTTTGCAATCAGTTGTTTTATTGGATTTGATGTTTTGTTTTCTAAGATAAGTGGCAGAGGATAATGCCATTCTTGTATACCAGATCAGGATTTCACGCGTTTTTGCCGGTGCTGGAAAACTCTATCTTAATCCCCACGAGTCTTGTGCCGTTGACGTCGCGTAATGACCTCACGTACCATGGAATTATAACTTTAATTAATTTGTAAAATAATATCTTACTATAAGCAAAACTCACTCAAAACTTAAGCCGTTTTATTTAGTCTCGCGGCCTTTTATTTCTTTAAAAAAGGTATGCAAAAAAAGAATCATTGACTGGCTTCACATGCTGATAGCAATATCCGGCACACAGGTAACTGTTTATGTCATCACTCGGCAGAACCTTGTTCTTGCCAAAACAGTAACCCTCGCGTTGGATATTTCTGTCTGTACTGAAAGCCAGTGAGATTCTTATAAGTCTGCAACAGTCAGTTGAAGGTCTGGCCACATAATAACTAGTAATGTCTAGAATCAATGTTATCCTTGATATAGTGTTGACCTGCCCATGGTGGTCACTGCAAGCTCAGACCGATGGATGACCGTTATTGACAGGTTTTACTGTGTATAGGAACAAATAACTTGATTATAACAAAAACGCTTAATAGGTAGAGGAATTAATACTGTATATTTTCCAGGATGGATATAAATTGGAGCGAGTTGTTTTCACATTGTATATATGGATTTCCAAGTTATGCAATTATTATTAGTACCCCCACCCGTCCGACACTTAATGGAAATTATTATTTATTCTATTTATGATCAATTTATTTGTGTAAATAATTCTTAATTTTAATATAAAGGTATATGTATAATGAAACAAGCATAATTTTGCTAGAAATTAAAAGAACCCAGTGTTGATTTGAACTCATTTTGATATGTAATTATTTATGTATTTTATTTTATGTGCGTGTGTGTTGCACAAGAATATGAGCTGCACCACGACAAAATCAGTATTAGTGACCAAAAAGTCCATTTTCAGTTTTTTACATTTTCTAACAGATATATGTTTCAGCATTCCTTTAATACCAAAAGTATTAAAATCGGACGTCTACTTTTCTTTTTATAGCAATTCCAATCTTAAGACCAAGACGCAAAAGTAAGCTACAAAATGATGACGTCACATCAGAATGTACATAATTCTAAAAAAATCTTCCGATTTTCAAATGAAAAAAAAAAACGCAATAATTATAAATATTATAAATATTTCCTTGTTCGTTTAATTCTACGCGGCCGTGGTCCAGTGGTTACAGCGCTGGATTGGAACCCAGCGATCCGGGTTCGATTCCCGGTCGCGGCAGGTCATACCCTTCCGTGAAAATTTGACTAAAATGTCGATTTTCCTCCACATGTGGAGAAGTTGCCGGCTCCTTGTGGAAGGGTAAGTTAGTACTGGCTAGAATTCAGTCGAGGAAAAACTGGTTAGGTGAACCGGCCGCCGTATATAACTGAAATATTGTTAAGAAACAGCGTTAAACCCGATGAAACAAACAAACATCGTTTAATTCTATAAATCACAATTGAGTCTCGAAAACATCTTCAGATTAAGCTCTTATTTTGTGACATCAAAACTTTGATTGGGAAATACTAGATGTCATAACCAATGTAACTTATACAGGTCTTGTCGAAGCGCAGCTCATATGGTAACTGCTTTTAGGTGAAGAAAATTTCAATAGTTTTGTGCCGTACTTTTGATTTACTCAGCCGAGTGATATGACAAACTTTGGCGAAGACTATTGTGGTGGGCATTAAACAATGCAAATTTATATGATGGATAAAATGTTGCTGATGCTGGTTTTGTTCAGGTATATTCATTATTGAATCAATACTTTTAGGTTTTGCACGTAACTACAGCATCACCTTCTTGACCATCATTGAGTTACAATAGTTTCGCACAAAGCCAATGATTTCTTTAAACAGAAGTTTTAGAATTGCCGGGAAGAAATATGATTTTGAAGAAATGATGATTCGAGTTGTTGCGTCAAGAATTATTTTGAACATTTTGTCATATTCTTTGGATAGACATACTTAATTCTTCAATAAAGGCCCTCCATTTATGAAGAGATTTTTGTTTAAATAAACGTTTTTTGGCATTTATAAGAATTTGACAGAACGTCGCATCTAAGCATTCTGTGGATAGCTGTTGAATTTGTGGCAGTTCCCTGATGGTCATCATGTTTCATGGTAACTAATTTGTACAGGCTGTCAACTAACCTCTGGATAAAGTAGTGCTATTATTTTAGTAGAGCAAAAGTAGGGATTTTATTGCCTAAAAGTAGGGATAGTAGGGATGATTCTTACCTTAAGAATATCAAAAAGGGTAAAAATTCATTGCACTGTACATGCTCCAAGATTAGACCTCTGTGCTCCAAGCAGGTGAAATAAATATTTTGAGTTAATACCTCAGATTTGAAAAAAAGTAGGGTTAGTAGGGCCCTTTCAAGAAAATGTAGGGAAAAAGTAGGGGGAAAATGTACAGTGCAAAGTAGGGGGAAAATGAAAAAGTAGGGGGAAAATGTATAGTGCAAAGTAGGGGGGAAATGAAAAAGTAGGGGGAAAATGTACAGTGCAAAGTAGGGGGGAAATGAAAAAGTAGGGGGAAAATGAAAAAGTAGGGGGGAAATGAAAAAGTAGGGCCCAGTTGACAGTCTGTTTGTATTAAGAGATTTAAAACAAACTTAAGAAATATAATAACAAAATATTGTAACAAGTAAAGATTTTATTGTAGTAGTAACAGAACTACAGAAAAAAGAAACATGTAACATTTCAAGACATAGGCAAGTTTTTTGTTAAGGAATTATCAATTCTGAGAAAAGATTAGATAATCATAAAAAATTGATTAAGTTATAAACTAAACTACACCATAGTTACAGATATATTACAATCTGGCTGTTGTAAAGGATCTCAGCAAAAATTATACTGATATTGTACAACGATTTTATAATTATAAGCAAATTTTGAACTTCTATTCTAAACAAGCCATGCCCCAGAAAAATATACTGGTATACAAACATTTTTCTTTTTTTATATACATACTTTCTAAAAAATATAATTTGTAACAAAAATAAATGCATATTTCATGACAACAGACAAAATTAACAATGCAAAGTTGCTGACAAATTCCTCAAGATATAATACAGTACAGCAATACACAACAATACTGCTGTTGCCAATAACAACAGAAACAACATACAAGGAATCTCAATTACATGCCATCATTATATGAGAAATACAAAACAACTGAGCAAAAAAATTAATATACATGAAAAAAAAAAAAAAAAAAAAAAATGGATGTTTTTGTTGAAAATCACCAAATTGTGGAATGCAATTCAAAGCTGTTATCAATATTCAAAAAAATGTTACTGAACAAAATGATATCTAAGAACATACATATGTCAGGCATGAGAATGCAAAAATTCAAAATTAGCTGAAAGTTCGGCAAGGAGTCCAGGGGCCTGCTGAAGCTCCTGACCTTTAAGCAGATGGCTTAAATTGTCTCAAAAATGGCCCTTGCGAGCCTCAAATCTGTGGGTTTCCACGAAAACTTCTCATGCCTGATAAGTCCATCATCTTAAATCCAATTTTTCCAACATAGTTTTACACAAGAGAAGATTATGCATAAACATAATTTATCAAAATTATTAAAGTAACGTTTGAGTGTGATTATACACAAATGCTCAATCATATAGTTTTTACGTAGGAATGCTTAACATAAATTTTTACATAAATATTTACATAGGCATGAAATACATTGCCATGTTTTCTCCACTGAATTTTCGCCAAATGTAAAAACCACATTCATGGCATGGACATACAACATTACTGAATAGTAAATGCATTTATCACAGATAATATAAAATTGCTACAATTACGTAGATGTACGATCACACAAAAACAAAATGTTGTATGAAAGAAAAAAATAAAGTCTTCAAAATACATGAAGACAGGACGGAAGATTGTCTGACAATGGACGGAGGACGCAAAAACTTGAAAACTACATCTAGTTTAGTTAATATACATGTTGTTACAAAAGAAATAAGTTACCAGGAGAGATAACCAGATGACATACAGAAAAGTAAGTCAAGTTTAAAGGCTAAATGCCATCTAGTACTACATGTTACATGAGATAGTTTATCATTTCATGTGAAATGAAAGTCTTAACACAGTATAATAAATAAAACATTCTTAGTAATCTGACAAAAAGAAGAATATAACAGAACACCGTTTGAAGACAGAAATGTCCGAAAAAAATATTTACAAGAATAATATTCATACCATATCACAATTTATCAGTACATGCATAAATAACAGAATAACAATACGGAACATAATAATATCTACATAAATCTACATTAGTTATAAAAATAGTTATATTAATTGCATAGATATCCACCTTCTTCAGCGCAACACACATACTTTACCTTATATCACATTTGTGTGTCCGATATATCATATTAATACCATATAGTAAGTCTATCAATAACTCATGTTATCTCCTGCCATTTCAGTCTCCATTTTTCCTTTATTTCCAGTTTTTGTCAAAGGTCAAAGGTTAAGGTCAGTTTAAAAGTTTCACAAGGTCGTTTCCATGGCAATGTGAGCATATCACATTAAATCACAAACAGCTTAGTCCAAAAGTTTGGTGAAATTTCTTACATTTCACTCATTTTGTCCACAATTTGTTTCTTTTCCATTTCAAGCTTGGTTAACTCCGATCTCATCTCTGCAAGCTTCTCACTTGCAGGTGAAATTATATCTGACCTTGACATTTTGGGTTGACCTTTCTTGCCCTTAGAGCTCTCTGCCCGTTCAGCTTGTGAGGTCACCTCTTCACCGAGCTGTTGCATTTGACCCTTGACCTCCAATATCGACTTGTTGACTTCAGTGAAATCAGCGCACAGATCATCGTACTGATCTTCCTGGGATTTCTACATAAAAAACAAAATGTTTGGATAAATAATAATAACAAGAGATGTTTGTAAAACATTATGTCCCCGTTGACCTGTGACCCCAAATGCAATAGGGCTCCTCTGCCACTCAAGGTGAATGTGTGGACTAAGTTTGAGGATGATAGGTCAAGGGGTTCTTGAGTTATTGATCGGAAACGAAAAGGTTACAGACCGACGGACATACTGACCAAACGACCGACATGTGCAAACCAATATGCCCTCTCTTCTACGAACACTGTGTTTTGTATACTGAATAAGTGGTAAAATTAGCGATGTGGAAATAGTAAATTTCGCGAATTGACAAAATTTTAGCAAACACCATTTGTAAATGCACCATAATACTGGACACGGAGAACCGATACTATTTATATATATCCCTAAGTCTATACGTAGCAAAAATTAAAGGTGTTTGTAATTGATAGTTTGTCAAACTATATATAGCCTAATATTAATTTTTTATCTTAAAAGTGAGCAAACGAACCAATATTTGAAATCCTTTTTCTAGTAATTATGTAGTATTGTTATATCATCATGTAATTATTACGCAACTAAAATTTTCACACACTAAATGTATGAAATTCAACGCAACTTTTTGACATGCGGAAACATCCACTTATATTGTACAACCATAACTTTTCATAAGATACAAGAACTGTTATTTTCAGGCAACAGAAAAGTGAGTGATTCAACTAAGCATAATATTTTCATCACAATTACGCTGTAATATAAACCCAATTAGATAAGGCTTTCATTATCGATTTATCCATTATATCGGGTATAGGGTGGGAAGGTTGTTTAAATCATATTTTCAATTATGAACGGATGAATAGGTTGTATACAACACCCCTAAACTCGATATTTAGGTAAATACGATAATGAAAGAAATAGCGAATTTGAGTTATAATACAATTGAAGGCTTTGAAAAATAAACAAATGCAGCGTTTTTTCTCTATAAGGGATTGCAGATGAGTGGTTAAATTGTACTTAAATTAACAAAGATGACCTCAATAAAAGTTGCTATCGGGTACATACAAAATATTTAACCTTTTCCAACTTTTATCATATCATAATGACAGTTATCATCATGTCATTGATCTTGTTATCATAAAGCCATCCTTGATAAATAATGTGTTTTCAGTCCCATCACATATTTTGAATGGGTCCCTAAATTAAGTAGGTAAATGTAAGTTAATTGTTTCGGACTGTCTTCTGTATACACCTGTTTCCAATAGGTATAAGTACACAAAGAAATCCTGAATGAAATTTTTTTTTTGAGTCATTGGAAATTTTAATTGATGGGTGGGGGGTATTCCTAACATACTTAATTAACTATGGATAGCCTAAATACTAGACTTTGACACGAGTCAACATTGTTTATTTGACCCAAAATCCATCATGGAAACTGTATGTGTCGTTCTCTTGCATAAAATGACTTAAACAAAAGGCAGCATTTAAAAGCAGAAAAACTAGAAAAAAAAATTTATATGTCCGAAAAATAACATTTCGTTCCTGACATTTTGACTGATTAAACATTTAATTTTTATTGCTGCATCATTATTGACCACCCTTGGATCCTTGAAAACTGGTCTTACTATTGAGGTCGAATAGAGCAAAATAGTGAAAATGGATTTGAAAACTGAGTTCTTAATTTTGAGATCCTATTACTAAAGATTTTATTTTGTCAATAACTAACATAAA
Source organism: Mactromeris polynyma (assembly GCA_032209605.1). Classification (NCBI taxonomy): domain Eukaryota; kingdom Metazoa; phylum Mollusca; class Bivalvia; order Venerida; family Mactridae; genus Mactromeris; species Mactromeris polynyma. Next base: position 2,109,839 of record JASFXZ010000034.1, on the reverse strand, counting down.
AGTTTAGATCGTATTAAGATGTGACCATGAAACATTGAACCGTACTAGGTTATAATAAGCTCCAAGTGTAGATGGAATTGGCCTTTGTACTTGGTTGCAGAGCAGAACTACAACCTCATGAAAAAATTAAAACCCTACCCAGACAGCCCCCTAATTTAAGGCAAAATTTGGGCTGAATATTGGCCCCATTCCACAAACAGTAATGTGTATGTATATATTTTCCCCCAGATTTTGTCAACATTTTTTCCATTGGTATGTTGCCATAACTGGTAAAAAACATTAAAAATTTCCCCTTTCAAAAGGCCCCCGCTGTACTTCCCTAAGATCTGAAAATGGGCTGCCAGAGGTTCACAAAACTATGACAGCTCAGTTATCAGATTAACAGAAACTTAATTTTAGAATAGATAGATATTTATCGTTATTTACTAATACAATTATCAAGTAATCTTTGCACACCCTGACTGAATTAAAATTATTGTTATATAAACCAAAAATTTGTCACGTGAGATAACGAGCAACTGATAGCACAGAAAACTTGAAAAAGGTTATCAAAGTTATGATGACATTCCAAAGTGCAAAATTCACTCAGTAGATACTTAACCAACTTGCAAAATTACTCCTAAGTAAAACAATACACCCAAGTGCAAAAAGGGGATGAACTGATCTTGGAGACCTATCTCAAGACCCAAACATCCGATTGGCTGTCACTGAGCTGAATATTAAAATTGACCAATGGTAAGACTGAATTCCGAGACTGCTCTCCAAACTCAACTTTATGAGCTGCAATCATGGATAGCTTGCTAGATGTTAATTTTGACTAGTGCAACATGGAAGGATAGTTAAATAAGAATAGAGTAGGGTATGGATCAACAGTTAAGTAGGCATGCATAACAGACTTGTCCCAGACTAAGTCCAACTCAACTGTTGGAAGCCTCAATTTGGCAATTAGACACTGTGAGATAACTCCTATATACATGTACCTTCAAAATTTCATTGCAAGTGACCAATAAGTCACTCACTAGTGTGTTCATGATTTTGGGACATGAGACACAAAGTGGACAGATCACAACACTGCATGATAGCAGTAACATAGCTTACCGGTGGTGGCATGCCGTCCGTATCAGGGTTGCCCTCCTCAGCATGATTGGCAAAGGTCTGCCATAATGCATGCCCAGTCATGTTGGATGTGACAAACCGCAATGGTAGCTTTCGGTTCAGCGGGCATGGTCCTAAAATATAGAATATTATAATAGTTACAATTGTATTGACTAACAGTAATCATTTCATGGATGCTGCTGCTATGGGCATTTTAAGCCAAACAAGGCCATAACTCCTCCAAATATTGATGGATTGTAGTCGATATTAACTAAATTTATTTTACTCCATTCTTACCCGTACCTCAAGCGTTTGAAGCCCAAACTTGACACATGATTGTACCAAAAATTCTGCTCATATAGACTTCTATCAAAATAAACAAGAGTGCATACCATCGCAAAATACACCCGTCAAAGGGCAATAACTCTGAAGTGACAAGTGCGATATGGCTGGATATCAAACTTGTCCAAGATATTATGCCTATAAACATTCTGACCAAGTCTGGTGACGATTGGACAAAGAATTCTAAAGTTATTGATCGAACAATACCAATTTTAGGTAATTTCTCTAATTAAAGGGCAATAACTCTAGAATGACAAGTGCGACATGGCTGGTTATCGAACTTGTCCAAGATATTATGCCCATACACATTCTGACCAAGTCTAGTGAAGATTGGACAAAGAATTGTAAAGTTATTAATCAGACAACATGCTGGACGCCGCACGCCCAATTGCCGCAGGTGAAACTATAGTATGTCCCGTTCTATGAAAGGGCGTATAAAAACTTGGGTGACCAATTAGGAGTGAAAACGTATTTCTTGGTAGATAATATCTTACAATGTGTTCAAACAATATGGAATGATCAGATAAGAAATATTCAGTGACATATTGACTCACCTGGTGAGAATTTCTGACTTAGAGTCAGCAGTGAGTTGTCAACACGTCGGATGGTGCCCTGTGATTTAGCCTGGTGTACTTTGTCTTCCATACTTCCCAACATTGTATGGAGCTTGTTAGTCATGGAGAAACTGGAATACTGACTCAATCTGAAATAAAGTAACAGTATAAATGTAAATCAGACACAAGTTCACTCATACCCGCCATCGTTTTCAGTTTTTGGGGAAGTTTGACGGGTCCTTTTGATGGGGGAAATTTGCATCATGAATCACCAAATTTGGGTATTTATAAGATTAAAATTTTAAATAATTTTACTGAAGGGGAATTTTCTACATTTTTCTTTGGGGAATGGGGCCCAATATCAGCCCCAAATTTGCAATAAAAAGAGCTGCATACTGCATATCTTACTCATGTACTGGTTCACAAATAGCATTATTCATGAAGGGAAGTAACTCTTACACACAGATTTGCTTCAAATCAAATAGCCTCCCCTACTATGTAAGTCCAATTCTACTTTCAATTACCTGCTATCTTACAAAGGTAGCAGCATTACAAATTTGACACTTACATTTATTGACCATGTCATTCAATTGACTATAATATATTTTATCAATATTGTAATAAAAACTGCCCTTCCCAGCAATTTGTTTTTGTTTTTGAATCTTGAAACTGAACTAACTAAGCTTGATTAATGTGTGTGAGAATTAGCTAGGATAGACACAATGTTTATCAACTTTTAACCTCAAAAAGAACCCTTTTACTTCCTGTGACAATTAGGGGCAACTAAGTAGAACATTTAATTAAATCAGTCTAGCTGATGTCAGAGAGTCTAAATGATAATCAGCTTGTCAATTATATTTACCAAAAATTCATTTCAACCTAAATATTTGAATACATTTCCAAAACATATCTAATAATTTTCACAAATTTAGCATTACCGTTCTCTTAATCGATCAGCATTGAAATGTACTCCTTCATAATTGGTTGCTGGTAACAATTTAACATCCAGTAGGTCTCCCACCATCTTGATCTTTTCATCTTCAGTATGACAATTTCCAAACATCTGTTGCAATAATCTTACAGCGCCATCTACGCTCGGTTCACTCTTGATAGTACCGGTGGTGTTACGACGGAAACGAGCGAAGAACAAATCGTCACAGACGACAGCCCATGCTCTGTGATACTCACGTTGGAATTCTGGATTGTGGTCATTTCGTAAGTCACCTGAATAATAATATTCATGATGTGATTAACAACTATTAAATGTTGGAATATTGAGAACAGTCAGGTGAAGCTAAGGCTTTCTTACATCTTTACAATTAAATGGCATTTGCCATGACATTTCATTCCAACAAAAATATACCAATTTTATGATTAAAAGAAAATATATACTAAATATCTGAAACAGACATACTTGCTTAAAGCTAGAAAATCGAATGCTTACAATTTGTAAACTTCTCCTACAAGAATGTCGAGCATTGTTTGGAAAATAAGAAAGCAAAAAAAATATAGTCCCAGAAGTTAACTGTTTTCGTCAAAGTTAACTTCAAAATTCAGACGATCAGAAGTTCATTTTTCATTTATATGCCTTCATAGAAGAAATTCCTTACCTGATTTAATATGGGCTAGTGTGTGAACCAACACAACGACAAATTCACCAACAGATTCAAGTCTAGCTGTTCGTACGTACAGTATATTATTGTTGGCATCGAAAAAGAAGGAATTTCTGTATGGGTTATTGCGCAATCTCTCATTTGGAGGTATTTTATCAGCCAAGAGTAAAGTAATAGGTTGATGTTGACAATGGACGGAAACCAGCTCCGAAACAAAGCAACCAAACTTGTACACGATGAACTTGCGAGCATCCAACTTGTTAAGATCAACCGGTTCAAGTTTAGAATCGCTGGTCCATTCCAAATCCTTGGCGTCCTGGAACCCATTATCTTGAAAAAAGAAATGAAACAAGTTTTATTACACACCATTAAAAATATAATCATTTTGTCCAGTATCTCGATGACAAGAACATTTTCATTGAAAGCAAAACAAGCAAATCAGCTTTCTTATTTATATGTAGATAGATCATGCTTTCTTATACCCCTTCATATGCAGATTGCTCACGGTAGATTAACACATCTTACACACAAACACATGCCTTCAGCGGACCCAGTTGTAAAATGCTCATCCAGTCTTTAACATAATATTGATAAAAATGATTTTTCAGTCTAAAATCAAATATTGGTGAATTATGATTTCTGCACAGAAATATATTTACCATACTTTTCAGGGCTCTAGAATTTTTTTCAAAGACATTTGTCCTGGACTAATGGAAATGTAAAATTTGACTTGTCCGACATAGGAAACTAGTTGTCTGGGGATATCAGTCAATTTAGTAACAAATAAACATACACAATGATAGCTTGACAATCTAAAATTGATAATCACATGTGTATGTTTATGTGATACTAAGGTTGGACTTACAACTGAACAATTGCTGATGTTGGTTAGCTTTAAAAAACCGACTTGTTGGGGACTAACTACAACTCAACTGTTGGTAGCCCGATTCAGCATTGGACTATTCCGAGAGGTCAGGCTAGTGGATTTCTAGAGCCCTGCTTTTATACATTCATTTTATTAACAAGACAGGTAACAAGAACTTACTTTCAGTCTCCTTCTTGTCCCCTTTATGTGCCCCTTTCTCAATCTGGGATTTAATTGTCTCAAGTTTCTGGTAGAGAGGAGATGCCATCAGCAGAGCAACCAGTTCCGCTTCATTCATTGGAGCGGCCATACTGTATGATGGGGGTAGGTTAGTCTGAGCGTCATCCTCTCCATGGCTCGAGTGTTCCGCGATTGAGACAGGAGACGATGGGCGAGCATCTGCACGAGCCTGAGCGGTGTCAATGTTCAGAGCTTCGTTCAATGTCAAAGCCTGAAACAAAACAATTTATCAATGCATTTTACATATGAAAATGAGAGACATATTAGCATGTTTCAATACTGTACGTGAAATAAAGCAAAGTATGCATTGTTCTACTGGAGTTTTGATTCGATTTTGTAAGGTTAATATTATTTATGGATAGCATCAGTTGGTCTAACCATGTTTCATGTCTTCAGTCAAATAGTTACAGAGAACATATATCCCCAAGTTTTGAGCCAATAACCAGGTTAGCAGCTCTACTAACTGAGCTAACTGGCAGAACTCAAAGCATACTGTAGAAGGAATATGTAGCATAATGACACTGCTTTAATTAAGGTATTGAATGATCTACAGGTTTTAGGGTAGAAATACAGGCATGAGAACGCAAAGTTTCAAAATCAGCTGAAAATTCTGCAAGGGGTCCAGGGGGCTGCTGAAGCTCATGGCTTTTAAGCATTTAAGGTGGCTTAAATTGTCTTCAAACGGCCCTTAGGAGCGTCAAATCCACAGATTTCCGTGAATCTGCTGGAAATATTACCTCATCAGCCTTCATTCTCTGTATCTTGCTTTGCTGCTGGTGATCAAGTTCTCGTCTATTCTCATCTGCATTGTTGATCAATTCTTTCTGCTTGTTGCGCAACTTATCTTCTTTCCTCTTCTGCAGTCGTTCCTGCAGAGTACTCTGCATACGGAGTTTGTCAGCGTCCATTTTGTTTACGAGGTTTTGTATATCACGTTCATGTTGTTCTAACAATTGTTTCTGATCAGACTCGCTAGCACCTTGACTCTTCAACTTCTCCACTTCTTCCTGAAATTTCAGACAGGATAGTTTAAAAATCTACCGATCTTTCACTTAAATGTGTTTAGTATGAGCTGTGTGGTAACAGTCAGAAAAGGCTTAAATAGGCTATCAAGAAGAAAAATGAAAACTTTTGTGTTATGTCCCACAACCTTTCAGTATATGCAGTAATAAATCAATGGGCCTATGGAAACCTCACGAAGATCTTTTCAACATTTATTTTGTAATCAAAATTCAAAGAGAAAATTAATATAATTATTGTAAAACACGATAGATTTAATCGCAAAACACTTCATTAAAGATTGAATGAATATTGTATATAAGGGCTATTCCATTTAAACATATAACCCACGGGGGAAAGGCACTTCTAAATTATACCACCCACCTACAAGAGCAAATTTACCCTTTTGGGGTCCAAATAAGCGAAAAAGACACCCCACCATATACTATGAAAATAATTGCCTTCCTCCCGTGGGTTATATGTTTTACTGGAATAGCCCTAAGCCAATCTGGAGCAACTTATGTTTAACAAAAGCTTTTCCCAATAAAAAACATAAAGTTTGTACATTTTCAATTAACTCTAAATTACCTTAGCTTTGCTTCTCTTAGATCGGATGATATCTTCCTTTCTTTGGTTCAATGCTTCCAAATTCTTCTCGTATTTATCCTTCTCGTCCTTAGTTTCACGTTCAAGTTGATGAGCATAACCAGCCATTTGTTCTTCCATTCTACGCTGTTCATCTTTCTCAAATGCTGAAATCATGTTTTGTAAAATGCTTGTAAAAATTCAGTGAGGGAAGCCAATGAAGAATTAGAATTTAGTGAATAAATAATATATAATACAACCTCCCCAGAGCAACACCCCTTGGAAGTTGCCAATTTTGGCTGTTGTAGAGAGGTTATTGCACAAAAGGGATTAAATTAGTAGTGCATTTCTACCACATGGAAATCAATAATCTGTTGAAGAAAGGTTGTTGCTAAAGAGAGGGACGCTCTGGAGAAGCAGAAACATTTCCAAACCTGATCATCAAAAATCGAACATACAAACACAATGAATTGAAAAACTCGCACTGAACGTGTTTGAAGCTAAACATCACATTGTACAAACTACTTCCGAGTTAGAAGTGTAAGTATTATAAATGTTTGACTATCAAATGTGATAAATTTGATCTGGGTCATTGCATTGTAATCTATTTGAATGTAGGTCACTGACAGATCTGTTTTAGAAGCGCTCGTTACAGAAATTTAATGCAACTATGCAAAATCTATCTATTGCAAAAAGAGCAAAACTGTTGAGTCATGATGATCTCTGACTGTATAAGCCTGTTTACCTTCATGTTCTTTTCTAAGTTTGGCTTCTTGATCTATACGTTCCTGGTCAAGTCTACGTTTGATTTCCTCAAGCTCTTCAGCAGAAAGATCTGCATTCTTCGCTCCTTCTTTATCTAGTGTAAATTCTCGCAGAGCATCAGCAAACTCCTGCAATAAAACCAATTTAATTATTGACCTTTATTTCAATACCCGGCCTCTAATTCCCATCCAGTATGGTTCTATTTTGAACACTCCAATTTTCATTTGTCTTATTTTTACCCTTATTCTTCTATTATTTAATTTCATACAAAAAGGATAAGTGTGGGAGATCCTTGTTTGGAAAATGAAGTCTACCTTATGCAAGCAAGATCGACCAATCACTGAATCAGTGGAATTTTCACACTTGATCATGCTTCATTTCTCCCCCTCCAAAAAAAAAAAAAAAAAAATGTTTCATTTCTCTTTTCCTTTAAATACCAGCATAATAATTAACACTTTCATTTTTTAAGTCTTTGGTTCATTTTGTCATTGTTAATCAGGATTAAAACAACATTAACTTACTTTGTAGTGTTTTTCTTTGAGGGCTAGTTTTGCTTTAGCAAATCTGAGTTCCCAGTCTGCAAGTGCGCCTCGTTCGATGTCACCTTTCTCGCTACCATGTCTACGATCCAGATCTACAAGCTCCTGTTGATGTTGACTCAGAAGATCAGCTCTTCTCAGCTGAAGATCTTCCGGGCTTAAGCCGAGTTTCTGTTGAAAAGATCAACAATTGTCTACATTGCCTTTTACAATATTAGGAGAATGGGAATCAAATTCACAATGTCTCACAGCAGTGCCTAACATTAATAATTCTGACCTCGCTATCGACGGAGCTATAGCAACAACCCAAAATGATTGTCACTGTATCACATCAATGATCACATCACAGATAATATTAATACAGTCGGACCTAGTTTATATGACAACCTTCTATCCGAATACTTGGTATCATCCGAAATAATTATTAATTTCCGATGTATCTTCTTAGGCATGTCGAATTGAAATGGACTTTCTAAACCATGTATTATTCGAAATAAAATTTTGGACCCAATGAATTGAACGAGATCCAACTGTATTATTAATATCAGAAATAAAGAGTTTGGTTAACTCCCATATTATCAGACTACCTTAAGTGACTGTGAACATAACAGAATGAAGTCATTTAGTGTAAGATCTAGGGAGAGCTTGTTTGCATTCCGTTACCTGTAAGTCATCTAGTTCTTTGTCATGTCTACGCATCATATCATCTCGGAGTTTGTCGTATTTCATGTTAAGTTTATTCAGAGCATCCTCAACCATCATCTTCTTCTCTGCAGCAAACTGTCTCTCCAAGTCAGACAACTCCTGTAAATGTAAACAGATTGTTGGAAAACATACTTATATGTTATTTTTGACTCAATATACTAATGTACATTTGCGGTGTTTGAAAATGAACCATATTAATCAATCTGTGTGTTTATCTTATATCAGACGTCAAGCAAAATAGACAATGAAATAAATGTTACAAAAACAACAAAAAAGTATGTTTAAAACAACAAGAAAAAAAACGCAATTTTTTTGTTTTAATAGATAAAAACTAAAAGCAGAATACAGGTTAGACTCTTAATTAACTCTTCTTTGTTTTTCACAAAGTTTTGGTAAACATTACATTTGGTTAACAATTAGCAAGAGCTACACAGTTCTTGTGCAACCAACTAGGTATCCACAGACACTGACTGACAGATACTTGTCTGAGCTGTTTAGTAGTTCGGTAGGACAACTAGTTACATGGCAATGTTCGACAGTCGCATTGCCTAAATACTTAATTCCTTAAGTGATGCAAGAATAACAGGTAAGTTAATTGGTTAAGCATCAGAGCATAACCTGCATAACATACTCAATATGGGTAAAAGTATTTACTGCGCAATCAAATTTATTTAATGGTTCAACAATGGACAATAATGATTTGTACTTTCTGTGAATCTGCAAATGTTGAACACAAAACCAGTATTCAATACCGAACAACTTCTGTGCTTTCTGCGCTTTGATTATCGCGTGGTACAAATTAATATACCGAGTGCATAGCACTGGAGCTACCAGTTCTATTCTTGACCTCTTTGGCCAGAGATTGAACCTATGACCTCTTGCACACAAAGTGAACACTCAACCAGTATGTCTATATGGGTAGACAGATATTTAAGATAGAACAAAGAATGTTTTCCATAACATTTTGTCTTAACATACATTATACTGTCAATTAATTCAATTAACAATTAACTTACAGCTAATCATGTATTAACAAAGTTTAAAACAATCCAGATTTCATGAAAAAAGTGATAATAAAATAACTAAGTCAAATGTCATTAAAAATACAGTATAACACCAGAGTTGTCCAATGTTAGTCCAGTAATACATATTTTCTGCATTTTTTTACGTACATGAGCTTGTCTCTGTGCAAGAACAGCTTTGATGACTCTCTCACTGTCTTCTTCACCATTATCCTTGATACCTTCCTTGATAGCTTCTCTTTCTGCTTCCTTAGCTTTCTGTTTTAGGTAAAAACAAACAAATGCTCCATAAAACTGATGCCGATGTCTAACACGTAATTATTAAAACTTTGTTCAGGACTTATATTATGCATCATATTTAGGGCTATTGTTTAAGTATATGTGAATGACAAGGCAAGATATTGTATCTGCCACCACTCAGTCATGTACTATTACGTGTAATTACCTTACTGGTGGATACATAATTGTTCTTCGGATATGAAATCTCAATACAGTCAAACCTGTCTGTAAAGACCACCCATGGGAACAGCAAAATGTGGTCTTTGTTTACAGGTGGTCTCTATTAACAGATTAAACTATAGATTGAAAATGGTCTGATGGGAGATAAAATTGGTGGTCTTTGCAGACAGGTTTTGCAATAGTGGTCTTTGTTTGCAGGTGGTCTTTAACACAGGTTTGACTGTAAATAGAAGAATAGGTAGCATTACTGACCTTGAGATGGATTTCATCAAGTTCTTTCTTCTGTCCTAACATCTCCTTAGTGACATCAACGTCATGACGACGACGAAGGTCATCCAACTTCTGCATACGTCTCTTTGCCATCTTGTTACGTAACGCCAACAACTGTCGACTCTTGTCATTCTCCAGTTTTTCAGCCATTCGTTCAATTTCTTTCTCATGCTGGGCCATCATCTATCAAAGAAAAGGTAAACAGCTTATTATGAATATTAAAAATGAATAAATATAGGTTAATACAAAAATACCCTATTTGTTAAATAGTTAGCACAAGCATAGGAAAGGCAGTTATCAGACTCATGTTTTGCAGTTTCAGAAATCTTATAACAAAAGTTACAATGCAATGTTTTAAAGTATGTCAGTACCGTGGTATAAATACGCCATTTTATCCGAATTATTACTTTGCATATTTTGAAAATAAGACTGGTGTTAAGTGCTGTGTGGCGGATGTAAAAATTCGTCCCGTACTTCGTCCAAAGTGTAGTTAACCTTAATCAACTTTATATAAGTTAAATTTACATGAAAATGACGTTAGGTCGCTGTGGTGTAGTGGTAAGCATAATGGACCGGCAATCCGTAGACCCGGGTTCAAATCCCGGTAGCGCCATTGACCGATTTTTCGTGTTCCTCAAAACATGTCTTTATATCTACCGTAAACATGAAAACTCTTTCAACAAAACATCAAACAAAATACAATGCATACATTATCAATCTGTTCCTGACTGAGATCTGGTCTGGCAGCGAGTTCCGCAGCATGTTTGTTTCTCATCTCACGGAGTATCTTATCACGTTCACCGTTCAACTGATTCTTCACAGTATCTTCCTGTTGTTGTCCTTCCGTGTCCAGCTTAGCTGTCAACTTGTCAAAGTCCTTCTTCTGATGTTTGCGTTGTTCATCTTTGTTGCGTTCCTATGGTAACCAAATTAGGAATTAAGAATTTAATTTTTTTTTTTCTGTGAATTGTACCATTCTTCAAGACTTTTGCTTTCTTCTTTCATTGATGCAACAATACAAATACCGTGAATATATTTGACTTGACAATCCAGTCTTTTCCGAAAAAAAATTCTGGATTAATGAATAATTTTTCTTACATTGCCTTAACTGATCTTTACTTTCCGATTGAGAATACAGTCTGTGCTCACGATTCCCATAACTTACCAGGCACAAAGATTTCCTATCATCAGATAATTCCCAAATATTATCCATAAATGATGACATTTTTTTCGCAACATGTCAAGTTCAAAGCAAAGACATAATGTCTAAGACACATTTTCATACAGAAGAGGTGGTATGACTTCACAAATATAAACATTGACAAGATTTTAAAATGTAAACATTGTGTTATCCTATGAGAACAAATTTCAAACAGTTGAACGCAATCTATCCCAACAGCCAGCCTTTTAGAAAACGGACCCTTAACACATGAAATCCCTACACTTAACCAAATTCAAATCTCTCTGACAATTCCCTGACCGTGGAAAAATTCTGTGACTTCTCTGACAAATAGGAACACCATTCTTCACCCATGCTAACCTTAATTTTCTTCTGATATTTTTGTTGACCCTCAAAAGATTTTGAGGATCAGCTAAAAGGCAGTACTATTAATGGGTCTGCAGAATAAGTGGTTTAATGAATGAAAAACTTACATGTTCCTTTCTGAGAGCCTTCTCTTCTATAGATTCACCAACATTGTTAACCTTTGGAGTTCTGAGCAGTCCTGTATCCATAGCAACAGTTTCATCACCGCCTTGTACCCCTTGCTGCATGTGCTTTCTCTGTTCAGCCACAATACGCTGGGCCTCAATTTCCTCCATCTTGTGCTGGCATTCTGCCAATCTGCGGTTTCGCCGAGCCTGCAGCTTAGCCTGTTATATCACAAACAGTAAATTCATAAAACCAGGTAAAGTTTTTTTCATAAATGCAAACTAAGGTAGTACATGTAGTTATGTGTTTCACAGAGTAAAGATCAGTTATAACAGTCAATACTGTCTTGTTGTTGACATTATGGAAGTTTAAAGAACTGAAAAAATAATTATTCAGTAAAACCTTCATAATAAAACCACCTTTGGGACTCTCTTGAAAACTGGTCTTACCATTGAGGTGGTCTTAATATTGAGGTTCAATAAAGAGCAAAACTGTGAAAATGGACTTAGAAATTGTGTTCTTAATTTTGAAGTGGTCTTATTATTGAGGTGGTCTTATTATTGAGGTGGTCTTATTATTGAGGTGGTCTTTATGTCAGGGTTTACTGTACAGCTTTAAGGACCTACCTGCAGATCATTCAACTGTCTCTCCTTCTCCAATGCAAGTTCTTGAGCAACGCCTTCCTGATCTTTTCTGTATTCATCCATCAATCTCTGTAATGCAACTTGTTCAGATGCTGGACAGCTATCACCAGCCACCTTCACGAGGCCGCGCTGTTTCTCACGTAGAGCTGTAGTATGCTCGTCACTGAGTGTTTTTGTAATTTTATGAGCATGTTCGTTGGTTTCAGCATCCATTTCAGCTTCTGCTGCTGACATTTGTTGTTCAAAAAGCCGTTTAAGTGCTTCAAGCTCTTTCTCCAAATCATCACCGTGTCCTTCTTGTATAAGACGTGCTGTCACCTGTATTCATAAACATTGTTGTCAGATACAAAACAATTTCACACAAAAATAAATGCTTATTTATATTGTAACAATAAGAATAACAAAATTATCAATTATACTAGAATTATATTTCAGTTTTATCGAAATTATTATAAAACAAAATGCAAATGCACAAGTACAAGACATTCAAATATTTCCAACATTCAATACAATTCTGATGCCCAAGTCAGTTAACTGACGCCTGCAGGTAAGTTGAATTTAATATATTGAAAGATTAATTTAAAAAATATTTAAAAAAATAAAAATAATAGGGACAGACGGATGGACGGACGGACGGACCGACTGACGGACATACTGACCGACCAACATGTGCAAACCAATATGCCCTCTCTTCTTTGAATGGGGGCATAAATAAAAAATACATACCTCATTCTTGTACTTTTCTTGTTCATCCCTAAGTTTATCGAATTTACGTTTTCGTCTCTGTGCCATCTTGTCTTCCAGGCTACGAAGTTGTTGCTGTCTACGAGCTTCGTGCGTTTTCTTCAGTGAAGATTCAGCCTCGTTGTGTTGCTGTAGAAGCTGGTCTCGTAGTTCAGGTGCCATCACACCCTGTTGAGCCATACGATCCTACAATACGAAATCATAATATTATACGGATTTGAATTTCTATTTTCTATAATTTTCAAGCATACAAAGTATGGAGTTCACAAATGAGATGTTGACAAGAATGCGATAAACTGTGACAACTTCAGCAAGAAAGGAAATCTGAAGAGTATACTATGGACTGTATGTGAAATCACTTTGTTATATAATATATTAATGGCCTAGGTCATTATAACCTTCTTCCAAAGAATATCCCTTCTTACCCAATGGCTTCAGAGTCATTAAGTATATTGGTTCTACAATAATATTTCACAAGACATATGATATGAAATAACCATGACAATGTGTTGTTTCGATATGTGTTGTTAAAAAGGCTCAAATGTGGTCTAGTGCTGTTAGACTGATCACAAACTGGTGTATGAACTTTCAAGCCCAATCCATGTCAGTTTAGGTAAAGAAATGCTCTTGTGCGTAAAACTATAACTGCTGTTTGGATTATTTTTCTTTCAAAACACAACCTTGGCTTATTCTCCGTCCAGCTTACGGACAAGCACGAACATTTCAATACACCTATTTTGAAATGTGTCGGTCTAGATAATATATTCATATGTTCATGGTTAATAAAACCTCACTATATCAATGTATGGAATTAGTTCAGTGACACATACCAAATGTTCCCTCATTTTATCTGACAGTTGTCTCCTCTCTTCCTCTCCAAGGTTGTTCTCAAGGTCAGACTCCAGTTTAGCTGTACCGGAATCCTCCTCTGCTTGTAGTGTGTCCAGCACACCCTGAGACATCTTCAGTTTATACTCGCTATTGTCTCTTGAATCTGGTAGAGGTGGAAGACCAGCTTCCAGGACCTGAAATAAAATAAAGTCAGTATAAGAATGCCAAGTAATTCCTCAAACACAAATAAACAAGTCAAACACAGTTTAAAAAAAAAAGATTTTGAGAACTGTATTTTCTTTTTTACTGTAAAGTAATATTGTGCTCATTTTTTGTTCAATTGTTTACCTACAGCATGTTTCCTACAGTTTAAACATCATAAACATGCATTAACAAAGAATGAGCACATAGCGTATTGATCCATATTTGTTGAAGAAAGATGTTTGTACATCCTTAAATATAACAAAAAACGTCCAGTTTTTTTAACAATCAGGCTATTTTACAAAAAAAAATCTAGAGCCCAGTTACCTCTTTGTTCTGTTTCTCTCTCAACGCTTCTTCGCGAGCCTTTCTTCTCATAGCTAGCTTGCGTTGTAGTTCATCAGATTGTCGGTGTTTGGTGTTGTTATGTTTACCCATTGCATCGTCCAGATTCTTACCATATCTGTTCATTATATCAGCAATCTGTGCTGCAGTCTCTGCACCTACAAACATTCATAACGTTGTTAATTATTTGTCTACCCTCAGTGTTTTTTTGGTGTTAATTTTGCTGCCGAATATAGGCTAATCCCCCTTATCAAGAAGTGTCCATTTTCCCCCAAAAATCATCACTTTTTCCCCTCTGACTGAATTTCTTTTTATTAAGTCAGGTTTTTGTGTACTTAACCTATTATAAAAGAATCTTTGCTCTTACATCAACTCATATATATAACAAACACCAGCCACAGCTGAAAAGTTATTTTCATAAGCAAACCAACCATAACCATATTTTCGCAAATTTGAAAAGGCACAGGTAGTAAAACTAGAGCTATCACTGAAGGTGATTAATACCCCCACAATACCGCTTTGTCAGACATATTTTTGATAAATTCAAAGATGGCCGCCAGTCAAGACAATGAAATTATCTATCACTATCTATCACTACAGGACCACAATCAGAATGAGCCGACAATATACACAACTAGGCTTGGTAGAAATAATTCATGGAAAACCATGTTATGTGACATGACGGAACAAGTGGTGATTCCCATATAGCCCCCATTGCATATTTTGAAGTGGGGTTATAATAAGAATTGTGTACATTTTAATATTTCGGAGGTGATATGAATACCACAGTATGGGAGTCAGGTCAAAATCAATAAAATAGAAAAAATGAACAGTAATATATAGCACTTTGTCACAAAGAAATATAATGATACATTCGACTAGAGTATGAACTAGTAACACCAATATATTTGATTTTAACTCCCAAGATCTGAACATTTTGAATTTAAATTCGAACAAATATAGCAACAAAGCGTATTAAATTGATACAATTTATATTCGCAATCAAGACATTTTGTTCCATTGTCCTTGACTGCAGTTTCACAGATTTAATCAAATAATCAAACTACCTGGATATAACATTATATTATGCCTTATTTCAATGGATTTTAAAAGAAATTCCGTTATTTTCACTGAAAGGCGAGTCTTCAACAACAAAAACAAACCATTTGCTAGTATCTGAATGTAATAAACCAAAAATGCTGCCAACAGAACAGTAAGAACTAATCAACAGTTCCTGTGAAATAAAAAACTGAACTTGTATAGAATTGCTCACAAAAAGCTGGGCAAAATGGAACTAAATCAATGCAAAATATATCAAACAATATGCTAGAAATAACAGTTATTTTCACAGAAAGATAAGTCGTTTACAACTAAAAACAAACCATTTGCTAGTAAGTGAAAGTAAGAGAAACTATTTTTAGTAACAGTGACCTTGGCCCCACCAGCCCCAATATCGAACTTGACCTGTATCTTCTGATGTTACACCTGTGTACCAAAAATTTTTCAAATCTGTCTAGCCTTTCATGAGTTATCGTCCGGAAACCATGAAAACCAAGAGAAACTATTTTTAGTAACAGTGACCTTGACCTTGGCCCCACCAGCCCCAATATCGAACTTGACCTGTATCTTCTGATGTTACACCTGTGTACCAAAAATTTTTCAAATCTGTCTAGCCTTTCATGAGTTATCGTCCGGAAACCATGAAAACCAAGAGAAACTATTTTTAGTAACAGTGACCTTGACCTTGGCCCCACCAGCCCCAATATCGAACTTGACCTGTATCTTCTGATGTTACACCTGTGTACCAAACATTTTTCAAATCTGTCTAGCCTTTCATGAGTTATCGTCCGGAAACCATGAAAACCGACAGACCGACCGACCGACCGACAGACCGACCGACAAGCTCACTCCTATATACCCCCTCAAACTTCGTTTGTGGGGGTATAATTATTTTCAAACAAAATCACGACCCTGTGTAGGTTTTCTCTCACGTCCAAGGTCTCACCCTTCCTGTGAACTTACACTTTATGAGAAGAAATCTGAGTGGTTGGTTGTTCCAGATGACATTACTAAACCTTGCTTAAATACCGTAGACCACCTCAATAATAAGACCACCCCAAAATTAAGAAAATTAAGTTCAGTGCAAAACCATTGTAATTGCGTCTTAACTAAAAAACTGAGCAACAAAAGTATTACACCAAACACTCGAGACAAAATTAAAAAGTCACCAAATGTATCCCCAAACATAAACATTTCAACAGCATTATGAAAGCAATACATACAGTTGAAACTCACTTGATCCTAGAGAGAGGTTTTTCTCATTTGTGCAACATCCGAATCGATTAGCGTGAATTGAAACTTATGAAACAAGCCGGTTGACATACCTTGAAGTTCACTCAGTAAATGATCACTCATGCCATCGGTCATATGTTTCCTCTTGTTATCTTCTTCAGACACAAGTTCACCTAATGCTTCCCGCTCATCTTGGAGAAGCTCTCGTTCCAGTTTAAGTCTTTCTCCATTTTGTCGACGTAACAATTCAGCAAATGTTTTGCTGAATCCTTGCATGTTGCCCTAAAAAACAACAAAACAATTTAATACGTATTGGATGTTTTAGAAACAGTAACCAGTATTACTAAATATTCACATGCAAGCCAGCTTTACAAGAAATAAAACTGAATTAAAAAATGTTGGACCCAATTGTGGCAAATCTCTGGCCATAAGCATAGATTCGATTTGTTTTTCTGTAACCAACATAAACCATCCATTATACAGAAGTCAAAGAAACATTCCTAGTGAAACCAGTCTTCAGGAAGTAATATTACCTTGCTTGTCAAGGTCTAAAAGCAGATTCAATACATACCAGTAACTATAAAAATACGTGTTCATGCGCACTGGTTGCAGTTGTATTTATTTACCAGCTCAGCAGACTCGTAAAGTTGAATATCTTACACAGACAAATTACTCTAATTAATCTTAAATAATACAGTTAAACCTCAATTATAAGACCACCCTTGGGACCCATGAAAGCTGATCTTGATATTGAGGTGGTCTTAATATTGAGATTGAATAAAGAGTAAAACAGCGAAAATGGACGCCAAAATTGTGTTCTTAATTTTGAGGTAGTCCTATTATTGAGGTGGTCTTGAGGTTTTAATGAGTTAGCCGTAATGTATAAAAACTTACTCTTTGTCCTGTCAGATTGTCTGTGGTGGTCTCGGTAGTTGTACCAACGCCTCCTGTACCATTTGTTCTCATCTGTTCAAACGTGGACTGATTGATAGGTATCTGTCCAGAGTTCAGTTTGTCCAGTAACAGTTGTAACGCTGTCATTAGATCAGCTTCTCGTCCACTGGCGCCCGCACCTAGGGAAGAAAACAGAACACATTTAAGATATCAATAAACAGTCATGAGAATGCAAAAATTCAAAATCAGCTGAAAATTCGGCAAGGTGTCCAGGGGGCTGCTGATGGCCCCCGGTGGGTCCAGGGCATCAATCTAAAAAAAAAACCTTCGAGCGTCAAATCCTTGGATTTCCAAAAATCTGCGGAAATTTTTTATGCCTAAATTTATAAAACAGAAGTTCCCCTTTTTACACCATTGAACAGAGTAATTAAAAACAATGTTGCTGCATTGATGGCTTGTGAATGGCTTTGCCTTAAACAAAATGTTTTTTTTTGCGACTACACGATTCAGAATATCACTTATGCAAGAGATGTAACATATCAGCGTCAAACACCGATGCAGTGGAGTACCCTTGCTCATCACCTGACAGGGTCAAGTTTGGCTATTTTGGGATGATGACCTGTACCTTTCAAATTGGGAATTTATGCCCATTAAACTTACAAAATGGGAAAAGACTAGCAATTACAGCCAAATATTAGGAAAACAGTAAAGGATGTAGTGATTAATTAATGGACAATTACTATTTATATTAACTGCCTGTGAGAAAAAAAGCCTCAAATTTTGTAAATTTTGGCTAAATTGAACCAAAACTTTTTCTTCAGATTCGGTGGGAATTTTTATATTCAAATTGGGGAAAATATGTACTTTTTGGCAATGGGAATATAGCCGAATAACGGCTATAAAAACAGCTGGAAAAAACCCTGCCTCAAGGGTGACCTTTGAGTGCCACACATCAATCATACTCAGCATTTATACAAAGTATCATTTGAATCACTTAAATAATTTTGAGTTATAGCTGCGAAACAAGATGATTCAAATGCTTGAACTGAAATGTGCAAACCAATATGCCCTCTCTTCTTCGAAGGGGGGCATAAAAATCTTACCAGCAAACTTGTATTTCCCATCACCACCAAAGCCAAGATGGGCATTAACAATAGTTGGTCCAGCATCAGCACCAGAGCCTTGTAGTCCATCCTTCATCTGTGCGTTACGTCTCTCGTCTAACTTGCGTTCTAATTCCTCCAATTTAGCTGGGTCCATATTCATCAACAAATCTCTCAAGCCCTCATTCTGATCCAGGATCTTGTTGTAGAAGTTACGTAGGTCTTCTTGTTGTCGTGCCAACTGAGCAGCCAGATGGAGATTCTGGTCTTCTAGTTTGTCATACAGCACACGGACATTGAAGTCTTCGAGATCTTTCTCGCCTGCCTTCATAGCACCAATTTCTAGATAAATCATATAATTTAATTAATGTAAACTGACGGATAAGGTTGTTAATTAATAAACCACCATGTAAATGCTAATTAGTACATCAGAATTTTTGCCAAATGAAAATTTAAATTCATGGCATTTCAATAATGAAAGTTTTCTCCTCAGCAAAATTATCATTAAGAACTATTTTGAAATCAGCTTCATTAAATAAGTTTGTGTGAACTAAAGCAAATGTTTAAATGTTTTTAACTTTGATGAACATAAAGATTAAGGACACAAATAAGGGCCTTAGGCAAACTTGATTTGAAGAACTGTCTGACAACTCAAGCCTCTGATTGGTTAGCTCTGAGTGGTCTTGAAAACTGACCAATCACAAGCATTCAGAGACAGGTTTCAAATTACAGTATTATAAACATATTGGGCCCAGATCAAATACCAATTGTCTTAAAAATATGACAAACCAAAGTTAGGGGCAGCGTGTAAATCAGCCTCAGCCCCATCTCCAATGACGCGGGGTCCAAGGGTCTCCTTTACATCAGATTCCCTGTAATAAAATACATACAAGAATTTACATCAATATTGAATACATGTATAAGTACACTAGATACAAAAAAAAAACATTTGTAAAATGTGGCATAACTGCAGAAATACATTAAAAAGTTATTCAGAATACAGAACTCTTCACAACGATAATTTTTTAAACAAATCTCAAATTAAGAAGCTTAAAATCAAAATGGAGCCCATCTTTAATTCTTGATGGCCTAAAGACTGTTGAACAGAGGGTTTAGTGGAGCTATATTTTAGTGAGGAAGCATATCGAGGGTTCAGTGAAAGACTATACTTACTCCTATATAAATACATAGGAGTTAGTATAGTCTTGCGCTGAACCCTCATACATACAATTATTATAATATTGCACTAAACCGTCATAAAGCAATCTATGAAGCATTATTTCTTGTTCTATCCCATAACCATACTGTGATAAAAGGGGCTTCACTAGATGCTGAATCTCAAGGGATTTTTTTGATGATTTTTGACTGGAATTTACCATTTTATACCCAAATTACCTTTGGGTTTAGAGAAAAATTGACCCTTCAGGCAGAATACCAAGGGTCAAAATGTGGCTTTTTGAAAATTCTAGGGGTCAAAGGGTCAACTCCAGGGTCAAATGGAACCCCTGTAATAAGTGTTTATTAGTGCACTAATATCTGATGAACAGCATCAATATTACAGACAGAACACTCAAGTTTTGGGTTGAATAGTTAACATTGATGACTTACAGTGGTTTCTCTGGCCAGTGATCCGGATCATATCTCAAATAATGTGGTACCGGTGGTGGTTTACCCAAACTTCTGTATGTGGGTGCCCAGTGCAACATTGGATGAAGTCCAGCATTCTTTGGCAGCCAGATAATAATGGCGATGATCAGCAAAAGAATTAATACAGCAAAGAAACCAATCATACCTGTCAATATAAAACTATGTTTAAAAATACTTCCATTCCGAATAACAGTTGGACCTCGTTCATTCGAAGTCATCGGGTCCGAAATTTTATTTAGAATAATACATAGTTTTCGAATGGCCCATTTCAAATGGACGTGACTAAGAAAATACATCGGGACCTGATATTCAATTTGAATGATACCAAGTATTTGATTAGAAGGTTGTCAAATAAACGAGGTCCGGCCGTATGCGTATAAAATGTCAATGACTAATGCACTTTTCATCAATTAAACAAATTAAGGCTTTTGAACTTTTATGAGATTTAAGCATAACTCAACGTTAGTTCAGTTATGCATGGTGACTAATTGAACCAATCAGTGTTCCTGGGTTACCAACCAAGATTCGTTTACCTGTTCTCAATAAGCAACTAAAAACTGGAATTAAATGTAGTGCACAACAGACTATAACAAAAATGATGTATTATGAGGCTTGTTCGGAAATTATTGAGACACGTAAATTATAAGCACGGAATAGTTATACTAGAATCCTCTCTAAGTACAAAATATCAATGTGTTGGCATGACTAGATTGCCGTTAGAGTGTGTCAGAAGTGGGTCAGTCCGTCAGACCCGGAGAATTCCATCGTCATGATCATGACGTCAATGGAATGTCATTGGACGTTCGACGTATTTATCCATGCATTCAACTCAAACGAAAAATCATCCAGCCAACTGAATTTCATATGGCACTTCTGGCTGCTTGTACCAGATTCGAACGGAAACCATAGCAAAAATTGTGAAAAAGTGACAAAGTCTTAATAATTTCCTTACAAGCATCGTAAGTCAAATTGTCACCTAGATCATATTTATGTCTCAACCAGGTTCAAACCTACTACCTACAGATTGACAGTTAAGTGCTCCTCCCGATGAACTAACCAGGAGGGCATCCTTTCCCTGGACTTCATGCCAGGTTATGTTGAAGACTATTTGATTGCCGCTGTACGATTTCCAACCTCTTCTTTAAGTGACGTCATTTCCAGAAAACGTCACATGTGACGTCACCCTTACATTTGCCCCATATGGCAATATGAAAACGAAGTGACCATATGGAGTAAATATTGTTTCCTGATTGCAAATACATGTAGTGACATCACATGTTGCGTTTTCTTGAAATGATGTCACTTACAGAAGAGGTTGTTAGTCCCATAGCAACGCTCATTGATACTCTTCCTTATAAAAATGATAATTCATGTATGAATAACTTACCAAATATAAGTTTCCAATCAGGTGCTTCATTCTCCACAGCTTGAGGAGCAAAACCTAGAGCCAGCAAGTTATCCACTGTAGCAGGTTTGATACGGGAACCAGAGGGACAGAGTGATCCAGATGGTTCCACACGTATCAGTACTTGTCTATATAAACAAAAAATGAATTATAAATATTCAAGTATAATAAAACTTCAACAATAAGACCACTCTTGGGAACCTTGAAAACTGGTCTTATTATTGAGGTGGTCTTAAAGTGAAGTTTTACTGTATTTCAGACACTTTTTGTTCATAAACAGACCTGTTTCCAAACCAAAATACAGTAAAACCTCAGTTAAAGACCACCTCAAAATTAAGAACACAATTTTCAAGTTCGTTTTCACTTTTTTGCTCCTTATTCAACCTCAATATTAAGACCACCTCAATAAGAAGACCACATTTCAAGGGATCCAAGGGTGGTCTTATTATTGAGGTTTTACTGTATGATTTATCGCAGTTATTGATCCAAAATCAGGCAAAATTCTTGAAAAGTTGGAGAGACAAAAATGAAAGTAATACAAGCATTATTATTAAGTTTAAACAAAACAGTGAGTCTGAAAGACTTTGTACAGATTTAAACTGGATTATTTTAAGATCTCACGAGGACCTGAAACGTAATTCTTATTACAGTCAAACCTGTGTTAAAGACCACCTGCGAACAAAGACCACTATTGCAAAACCTGTCTGCAAGGACCACCAATTTTATCTCCCATCAGACCATTTTCAATGATATTTAATCTGTTAATAGAGACCACCTGTAAACAAAGACCACATTTTGCTGTTTCCATGGGTGGTCTTTACAGACAGGTTTGACTGTACTTACTGTAATGCATCTTGTGCGTCTTCGAATACGTAATTTCCGCCATCACTGAAAACATGAGCAAAGTTGGATATGTTTGCGTTAGTATTTTCGATCTGATATTGCAGTGATGCGAATGCACCGAAGTCAAAGCTAGGATTGGTACTGAAAAGGTGATCCTTATTGTACACTGGGTAGTGGCTCTTAGTTCTGTCCGTATCATTGATGAACAACTTGAATATCACCATCTCTCCAGATTCTATGCACATCACAGGATTAATGACTTCGTTTGTTGGTATGGTCAGTGTAGCAAGGAGTCGACGTCGTCCAATCAGTCCTCCTGCATTCAACGACAATTCCGCCAGAGTCACTGGAAATTAAATCATTATCTTTATTATCTTTATAACATATACATGAAACAACATAATAAAGTCATAAGAATTCATCTACTCAACAGTTTGATGATTATTCAAATACAGTCAACTCACATTACACAGGCTTTCCAGCAGTTTATACCAAAAAACTAGGAGAAAACTTGGAACGAAAGTCACAGAAAACTAGGAGAAAACTAGCAATGAGTCACAGAAAACTAGGAAAAAAATAGGAAGTCAATGATAAAAAGTAGGAATTTTTTAAAGGAAATATGTTATCTTTGCAGCCTTTTTTTTATTTGATTACCATACACCAAGACAATTGGATCATTTAGTTGACAGGTTATTTGTACCCGCAGCCACTTGCAGGTATCACTGAAGCATTAGGACAACCTTTTCAGTCATCAGTTGAGAAGATTGGACTATAGACCAGTGATACCAGACCACCAGATCACACTTTCAGCAAAGGAGTCTGTCAAGTAAACATCCTCTTGTCTTCTTCAGCAAGAAAATCTCCAAAACCATGTTTAAAAACTTCTAGACCTTATCCAACATACTACTCTGCTGATGAAAAAGTAGGAATACTAGGAGCTTTTTTGGAATACTAGGAAAACCTAGGAAAACTTGTAAAAACTAGGAACGCTGGAAAGCCTGATTACACCGACATTCGTTTAACAACACAAATTCAGTGGGAACAAATCTGCACATTGTGTCGTTGATCTTGTTCAATATAACGACATATTCAATACAACGACATAAATCCAGGAAAAAATCATGGTCGTTATAAGGAGAGTTGTTTGTATATTGAAATTTCATTAAAAATGTGAGATGTAAATCATTTGATTACAGGAAGGGAACCTGTGTGATAATGGTTGCTCACTTCAAATCACTTGCCCCTCACCCCAGAATGTAGGAATTGTACGCAAGGAAGCAATTCAGTTGGCTTACAGAAGGTCGGTAGTTCTACCCATCCCGATATCTGGAAAAGTCACCACTTCACCCAGATTGTGTGACTTTAAGCTCCATTACAAGAATTAAGATAATTAAGTCGTGCGCACGACTTAGTATCTCGTGCCTCTGTGCCACCGTAGAAATCTCTACTTCATGTTCTGAATGTTAAAATCTTTTCATATAGACAAAAACATTGCAATGAAATTTCTCAACAAATTGTTCGATACATAACAAACTGAACCATTCAATTTACCAAGGGAGCTAACTACAAATAACTGACAAACAGCATGGGAAGTAACTCACAGAAGAGATCGGCTGCATCATAAGCGTCTGGATATATTCTCGCAGAACAAGCTACACCAAAAAATGATGCAACATAGAGACTCGAACTGACGCCAGTGTAACCTTCAGCAGGTCCTAGCATGTTTGGTAATACCTGAAATATATAGATTATACCATGACACTTTTTCATCGGAACTTATGGTTCGTCTTCTGTTACCACTGTATATAGTACAATTTGAATATCAAATTTTTCATTGTCTTGCAAATGTATTTTTTGTGTATTTTGAATTGTAAATACTTTATCCTTGTCGTAAAAAAATACTTTTCAAAGGGTCAATTCAAGGGTCAAATGGAACCCCTGATTTTACAGTTGAATTATCAAAATGGTGCTATTTGCTGGTCAGTTTAGCCATTCATGATTATAATATCAGGCACAAGAATGCAAAATTTCAAAATCAGCTGAAAAGGGGGTCCAGGGGGCCACTAAAGCTCCTGGAAAATTCTCATGTCTGTACTATATTTCTGAGCCGCGGCCGTGGTCCAGTGGTTAGTGCGGTGGACTTGTAACCCGGCAATCTAGGTTCGATTCCCGGTCGCGGCAGGTCATACCCTTCCATGAAAATTTGACAAAAACGTCGATTTTCCTCCACATGTGGAGAAATTGCCGGCTCCTTGTGGAAGGGTAAGCTAGTACTGGTAAGAATTCAGTCCAGGAAAAACTGGTTAGGTGAACCGGCCGCCGTATATAACTGAAATATCGTTGAGAAACGGCGTTAAACCCGATGAACCAAACATGTACTATATTGCTAGATACTTACGCTAGTAGTAGTGTTGCCTGTAACAGGGTCATACACAGAGACACCAAAAGTTCCATCAGTTGAAAGCTCTGCTGTAACTATTGGCTGTGTGGTGAGTTGACAATTCAAATCACAGATAGTCAGCTCAGATACATAGGAATTGCACATACAACTGAAAAATAATATTTTACATTATTAAAACTAGCTTTCTTTCTTTGTTCAAGTTTCTGAAACACATATCATTAAGGGGTGTGAAGAGCATATGGCACTGAATCTAATTTACCAGTAACAAACATTGCCTATGCCAGTGAACATGTTTTTTCTGAGGTAACTTTTCATTATGAAAAGAAACAAATGCAATAAATCGTTAAAACAATTTTCAGTATGGTAATCATGCAGTTAGCCCCCTCACCCGAATTTTCTCATTGGATTTTACAAAAGATGCCTGCAGGTGTAAATAAAGTGGAAATCAGCTTTTTCATCCCAGTATATACATAAAAAAGTTTTTTAATGATAAGCGTATTCTAGAACAAAAACAACTTTTTGTACAAAAAAGACCAAAAGGCTTAATCACAGGATTGTTAATTCAAAATCTGGTGACGACAAGCCTACTAGAAATAGTTATATAAACTTAACATCCTTAAAAATGCAACTATTTCACTCATAGCCTTCATTTTGTTCCAAGTGTAAAAATGTTTTATTGTAACAAAAGAGTTGATCATTTAAAAAAAAAGAAAATGGCCCAAGTATTCATATTTAATAATTTATTAAGTTCAGTAAGTTAAGCTTTTAATTAACATATAATAATTTCTTTATAATGTCACCGTTCTGACGGGGAATTTTTTTAGTTGCATTATTTATGACGTGGAGTATACATGCATATTGTACAACTTGCATAAATGTGAATACACACCTTCCATAGTCTCTGTCAAAGTATGCACCATCGCTAGAGCAATATTTGTCACTGCAGTCAGCAGTAGCTGGATCTATACATTTTCTTGTTGCAGCATTTCTCGATTGTTGTGGATTGCAGCGTTCATCAGAAATACGCTGACAATTTTCAGAGCTGCTCATTTCGGTTATAAGCTGGCCACTTTGATCATAGTATATAAATCCACTCAAGCATACGCATGCTTTGTCTGATTTTCGGAAAAATCTGTTTTGTCCCTTACAATTGCAATAGCTTGACCCTACACTGCTGTCTGCATACCCACCGCAAGCTTCACAATGGGTGGCTTTTTCTTTGTCACTGTACGACCCGGCAACACACGGGGTACAATCACTAACACTCTCTGCTAGGATTCTGGTTCCATAGTAACCAAGGGGACAAGATGTTTCCACAGGTGATCCCACCGGACAGTATGTTCCCATCTGACAGGGGTTTGAGTCTCCATGACCGGTACCAGCTGGACAGTAGTAACCTGCAGGACAGGACTCACACAGGGAGCGGTCAGTGTAATTACCATAATTACCTGCTGGACAAATTCGACAAGATTGGCTCTGATCATATCTAACACCTGCGTGATCCATCGATTGGTAACCCAGAGGACATATATAGGTCATGTTGCTACCTTCAGGACAATAGTATGGCTTTACACAAAGTACAGGATTCAGAGTCATGTCTTCACAGTAGTATCCAGCTGGACAAATAATTGGGTCCGACGTAATAGCTGGACAATAGTATCCAGATGGACAGTCAATAGGTGCTGAGGCTCCCAATGGACAAAAGTATCTCTCTGGACAAGGTATACCATGAGTGTTAACAGTATCATTGGGACAATAGTAGCCACCTCTACATAATGGACAATCCTCAGGTTCTCCAGCACCGGTTGTATTTCTCATTCTACCTGCTGGACAGAGATGTGGCTCCTCACCAAATAGACAGTAATATCCGGATGGACACGGGTACAGAGAATAGTCAACCATACCTGAAACATAGATTTAAATATTTGAGGGCTTGGATTTACAACATCTTCTGTAAGTGACGTCATTTAAAAAAAATCGCAACATGTGATGTCACTATTTGCAAGCAGGAAACAAGATTTACTCCATAAGATCACTTCGTTTTCCTATTGCCATATGGGGCAAATATTGCTTACAGCCAATACATGGCACCATCAGATGTGACTTTTCTGGAAATGACGTCACTTAAAAAAGAGGTTGGAAATCGTACAGCGGCGCTCATTTATAAAACTTATTATATATGATTTGAATTGCGTATTCAGTCACATTATAATTTCTTTTGCCTAGTTCAATAATAGAATGTCATATTTCTGTTAGCCATTTTTAATATCTTTCCGATGTTTTACATATTGTGCAAGGATTAATCATGCCAAGCATTATTTATTTGATCTTTGAATACATCTGGTTAAATGATGTGTCCCTTTAACTGCAAATAGCTACATACTTTCCCAAGTCAACATAAAAAATTCACAATTTAACAACTTACATTTAAATGAAAGTTAATTTCAAACGAAAGAAATGTTACAAAAATACCAGTTTGATTGCATATGTATCCTTTTTCGCAAGGTTTGCATTCATCGACGATAGCAGCTCCAGTTGTGTCAAGATAGAAAGTGACAGGACACGGCTCAGGACCTGGGTCTATACCTGTACCCAGTGGGCAGTAGTGACCAGCTACACAGGGTTCAGGATCCGACGTGCCTGGAAACAATCAGCGAGATTATATATGTCCGTACAGCATATTCTACAGTTAAGGTGGTGAAGTCACCATGTGTTATGGCAAGTTGATCAACATACACATTTATGGATTAACTCTATACAATGTATAGTAAATTTGTACATGTAGAATGACTTTTGATGATATTTTACATTCCGGTAAACACACACAAAATTCTGTTAAGTATTTTTTAATATGAAAAGTATTTTTGGAAAGGAGAGAAAGTATACTAGCTTTACTGAAACTGTTGTTTTGAAAAAATCTCGATGGCATAAGATAGATTTGATTATTATCATTGAACACAAGTGTTTCTTTTGCAAAATTAATGCTTGTGCAATTAGCCTGATTTACCAGACCAACAATTTGACAGTACCAAAAGTTCAAATAACTTCATTATTTTTCAACATTTTTACAAAATTACAGCAGTATTAGTTGAAGGACTGTGTAACGATAAAACAGTGCACATGTCATCTTTGAGTTTGATCACAAATTTCACAATCCCTAAATTTGGTGGAGTACTGGTTGGTAGCCAGGAAGTAGTCTTTGAGAGTGAAAGGTATAAGTTGTAAGAACTTGTTTCACAATAGATGTAAAATAAATAAGTTAAAACCTAATACAGTCAAACCTATCTGTAAAGACCACCCATGGGAACAGCAAAATGTGGTCTTTCTTTACAGGTGGTCTCTATTAACAGATTAAATATCATTGAAAATGGTCTAATGGGAGATAAATTGGTGGTCTTTGCAGACAGGTTTTGCAATAGTGGTCTTTGTTCGCAAGTGGTCTTTAACACAGGTTTGACTGTATTCATCACATGATAACTGTTTAATCAGGGAAGTAGGTGGATCAAAGAAAATGAATGAGAATGATTCAATTTAGCATAATGCTTTAACAATAATCAAGGAGAAAGAAATTGGTTAACATACAACAAAGCTTACCATTATTACACATAAATCCCGCTGGACAGGTATCACAGTCTGCAACCTGCTCAGCGCCTGTCACGTTCCTGTACGTTGCTTCTGGACATACTGTCGGAACCAATGTACCTTCCTCGCAGTAATTTCCGGTTGGACAAGGCCCAGCGCATTCATTGTAAGCCGAACACCCAGAAAAGTTGGAAGTTGTCACCGGTATGTCACTCTCAGCTCCAGATTTACAGTAATACCCAGCAGCGCAGAGACCCGATAACTGTCCACTGCGACAGTAGAAAGATGTTTCACACGGCAAACACTCGGCAGCTTCCTGCAATCCGGTGGTGTTGTCCAAAGTGTACGTTCCGTTTAGACATATTTCCGGCACCAAAGTACCTGGTTACACATGAAATTCAAAATTTAGTTTCCTGTTCAAAAACATATTCAAGCAACTCCTAATAATAAATACCACAGATCAGCATATTCTTTTTCTTTGCATTCTTTTAAATGATTCATTTCAAACATACTGAATTTTAGACTTGTTGTACAACCTATGAAACACGTGTAGTGACTGCTTTGTTCATGATTCAATAACCTTAAAATCTGAAATTATGGAATGGTTATCATGAACTTAAAATTTCCATTAGCCCAAATAATGCAATAATTACCTAGGATTAACTTCACAATTCAATGGTCAGTACCCATCAAAAGTAAACTAACGCATAATAACATACAAACCTTCTGGACAATAGTGATATGGTGTACATGGTATCTGATTGGCACTCACACCACTTGTACAATAGTACCCAGCAGGACAAGGGTCGCATGACCACCGACCGGTTGTCGTGGAGAAGTATCCCGCATCACAGGGCACAGGGGCAGCCGAGGTCTCGGGACAGTAATAACCCTTCAAACATTCAAATCCTACAAAATGAATCCGAGAAAAGAAAATTAATATCTTGCTTTCAAGCAAATACATAATATTTCTGCCTTCCAGATTTCAACTTTAAATCAAATCATGAAAGCACAACTAATCTATCTGCATATCAAGGAAGAAGCAGATATACTTACTTTGCTTTCACCCTTCAAATTGGTTTATCAATCCATTCATCTGTTGCATTAGACAGAAACTACATTCCATGAAAGAAATACAGTAAAACCTCACTTAAAGACCACCTCAATAATAAGACCACCTCATTATAAAAAACATAATTTTCAAGTCCATAGCAAGACCAGTTTTCAAGGGTCCCATTTAAGGTGGTCTTATTACAATGTATTGAGATTCTACTGTACAATCACAGTGTGTCAGACAAGCAGATTGAATGACTCAAACTTTTCAAATTGAAAGGAATATAACTTCATGATTAACAACACTATTAGATTTTAAAAGATACAGAAAATAGGAATCAGTACACAGAGGATACAGAATCAGTTACCATAAATAACTGAATTTATCTATAATACTTTGTCAGAAAAAAATAAACTAGTGACCTTTACATTACAATAAATTAAAATGCCTGATATTTACGAAAAAATGAATCAATTTGCGACAGAAAGTCAGAGGAGTGATTCGGCATTTGCATGGAGATCCAATAGAGGCGTTATGCGGCGTTTGCATGGAGATGCCGTAAAGGCATACATGTGAAGTCTCCCGATTTCCGCGGGAGACTCCCGGTTTTGACAGCCAACTCCCGCAATCTCCCGATTTTCAAAGTAAACATCGTGAATTTTTATTTTGGGGTATTTATTAGTTCATTCCCGACTGGTTCGCTGAAATTATTTGTCAAACTGATAACCGAAAGTGTAAAATCGGGATACCAGTCAGAAATACTCTCTGAATAGTCTCTAAACCATGGAATCAAGCGCTTGGTGACAATGATCAAAATACGATGCGACCCTCGCTTGTCATGTTTTTTATTCAAGTTTTACATGTTTCAATTGTATTCAGATATGACAATTGGCAATAAAATTGTTAATTGGCGACTCGATAGAAGGGATGAACCCCAGATTAAAAGTTAATTAATAGCTTATGATACGGATAAAGACATGATATTGACAAAATTTCAGCCCCACTAAAAAACTCCCGTTTTGAGTCTCAATCTCCCGCTTTTCGAGGTGCAATCTCCCGATTTGCCTTCAGAAAAGGTTCACATGTATGCGTATAGGTGTGAATCTGCATTTCTATGGATTAAAGGGTTAAACATAGAGGCAGCTGTGATAGTGCTTAGCACAAAATCTACAGAGTAAATCAATACAGTATGCTACACCTACCAGTTGGTGTTGGTGTAGAAATAGTTTCATTTTCAGGACAATAGTAACCGCGGCTACAGTTTCCAGCAGGTGCAGATAAGCCCTCCACATCACAATAGTATCCACCAGAACATGGCTGACAATCATCTACAGTCTTACCAGCTGCAAAAGTAACCAAAACAATCTATGTATATCTAATCATTGTAACTATAAACAAACTAGTTAACACTGACGACAAGAGACAAATGCCTCTTAAAGTAGAATGCTCTTGCAAGTGACTTTGGTGGGTGTAGACATGGTTATCCACTCATTATACTTAATATTTGTGTTAAAAAACTCTTTGGAATACCATAAATTGTTTACAAGTTATATCTAAGACCTGAAGATGTCTACAAGGACAGACAAACAAACATTTAGAACGATAGCATGATTACTTAGTGTCACCGTTTTGGGCATTAAAATAATGATTGCAAACACAGAAAAAAGTCAGATATGCTCGTTAACATAGAAACAATATCGGCTTCTGTTCAGTGAAAATCACTAAATATAACGAAATAAACTTACTTGTTGATGCTCTGAAAGTACCAATAGGACACATGATCCACATTTTTGTTCCGTTAGGACAGTAGTGACCAGTAGGACAAACATCATTCAATGGATAGGCAGTAGATGGACTAGGAGCACTTGTGTTGGCTCCCCCTTGACAGAAATAGCCAGCTTCACAATCATCTGCAATACAATGGGAAACAATATTGACTCTGTGTGTGTTGCAGAGAAAAAAACATTGTTGAGCAAATTTGTGATGCATAATAAGAAACTTCCTGAGCAGTAAAGCGTAGATGTGTAGGACACAGATGCCCCTCTCAGGAGTTTTAAGCCGAAAAAGGGCTTTAGCTCCTCCAAAAACTGGTTGATTGCAACCAACATTGAACTTGACCTGTATTCTTTCATCCTTTGCTTATGCTATTCAAGTTTTATTGATCAGAAACCAATTTTGTGCACGGACAGATGCATGGATTGACAGATGTAACACCTTATACCCCTTCGCCTTTCATGATTGGCAGGGGGAATAAGTATCAAGTGTTCAGCACAGAACCGTTGTAACTACCAGAATTGAGTTACGATCATTTTGTGTCAAACTCTGAAACATGAAGAAAGACATACCATCAGGTAAAGTATTGCCAGTTCCCTCACAGTACATGCCCACAGTACAACTTGTACAATCAATCTCTTCATCTTGCCCGGTAGCGTTGTTGTAAGTTCCAGCTGGACATGGTACGGGGTTAGCTTCTCCAAATACACAGTAATGTCCTGAAATATTAATATGAATCAACTACAGTAAAACCTCAATTAAAGACAACCTCAGTAATAAGACCACCACAAAATTGAGAACACAATTTGCCAGTCGATTTTCACTGTTTTACTCTTTATTCAACCTCGATATTAAGACCACCTCAATAAGAAGACCAGTTAACAAGGGTCCCAATGATAGTCTTATTATTGAGATTTTACTGTATACGCAGTAAGATCATCCACAATTTATGGAAAGTCTGCGAATTATTGTCACTTGCAAACATATCGATAACATAACTTTAAAAAATAAAGTCATTTTGAATATTGCCAGTTAACTCCATCAGTTGATCACCCGACCTGGCATCTGGAGGTCATAGGTTGAAACCCTGAGTGAGGTTGGTATATTTTCTCTGTTAAAATTTGATGGAAGATAATACATCCAAAAACGTTTGACCTCGGGAATTTTTTCACCAATTTGGGAATGGGCCAAGGTCCAGTGTGATTGGGAACATTAGCGTCACGACTGTGTAAATTGGATAATAATTCACCGTTATTCCGGGCAAACCACCAGAAAGCATGAAATAAATGCTTCTCTTTAAGCAAAGATGTATACCTGTTTTGCAGAGTTCTGGTGAAGTCATGTTACTTTCTAGACACATAAAACCGGCTGGACATACTGTGCAGTTGTCCTGTCCTTGGTCCGCCTGATAGGTACCAGGTTGACAGGATTGTTCCAGTGTGGTACCAGCTTCACAGTAGAAACCAGCTGGACAAATATACCCGGTAACACCATCATTAGGGTTTGGTGTGGAACTTCCGTCTAGACATACGTATCTGTAATATAGAGTGGAATATTTCACACAGGAAAATGGTGACACAAAGTTAACACGTTTTACTATCAAACAAGCCTCCTGATGAATAGACAGACTCGGACAAGAATTTTCTATTTTACCAAACTCAGACAAAATTTCATTTGTTTAAATTCAAAAAAACAAAAGACTGGTAAATATAACTTTTGAAAATTTACTAAGTCTAAGTTTCAGTCTTAAAGCGTTCGTGAATAAGGCCCCAGGATTGATATGACAACTGTAAGTATAACTGTTAAATAATATAATAAAAATTTGATTATGAAACACACATACCCAGGGTCACAAATAGGCATTGTCGAGTTCTTCACATTGGCTTGTACATAACAGTAATGTCCTGGTAAACATGGCAGACAATCACCCACATTGGTTACCGCGGTACTGCGAGAGAATGTACCAATAGGACATGGTACTGGGTAATCAGTGCCTTCTGGACAATAGTAACCAATCGGACATACATCGTTACCAGTGAATGTCGCATTGTTTGAAGCATCGACCTGAAAGTATGTAAGAACTGAAAATGTTCAGTCATAGATATATGACATACCAAAACGTTATATTGCAGTAGTGTTTGAAATTGATTCTTGAGAAAAAATGAACTATTCAAAAGACATGCAATATGGTCATGTGAATAGGACCTGAGTTTTGAGTACAGTCTCAAAACTTAAACATTTAATTGGTTGTTTTTAAGCACAGCCATTAATCAATAGCGATGCTACATTCTGAGACTGGCCTCAATCTCGCGCCAAAATATAAACATTTTGTATTAAATCTGTTCATTGTAGCAAGATAATAGATAAAAGTATGTAAAGCATAAGGTACAAATGTCATGATAAGCAAACACAAAAAATTGGTTATAAATGACTCAGATTGACACAAAAAAAGTCACAAAGATGGCTACCACAAGAAGATTGTAGGATATACATACATTGTGATCAATGGGTGAAGCAATCTGAGCAGCTTCTGTACAGTAATACCCAGCACTACAGTTTGCAGTAGCAGAAGACAGCCCCTCAGTTCCACAATACATTCCTGGAGTGCAATTCTGACAGTCGTATACATCATCGTAGTTGAGAGCATCCCCGAATGTTCCAATGGGGCATGGTTCTGGTACACTGGTTGCCCCGACACAGTAGTGTCCAATGGTACAGTTAGCGGGCTCGGTTGTTGGTACCCCTGAAACAGATAATCACATATTGTCAAAGATCGTTTAGACATTTCATCACATCAAATAAAACTCTGTAACTTAAACTACAATAAGATACAGTCGGACCTCGTTCGTTCGAACCTCCCGGGTCAAAAATTTATTTTGAATAATACATGGTTACAAATAGCATGATACCAAGTATTCTGATAGAAGGTTGTCGTATAAACAAGGTTCGACTGTATCATAAAGTTGCCTTGTTTTTCTGAAGTTTGAAAAAAAGTCACCGAGAATAAAAATTGAAACAACAATCCTCGAAAGGAATTAAACTCTTAAAATATAAAAGCATTAATTCATGTACCATTTAAACCTGAAAAAAATTCTTTCAACAAGATATTCATGAAGGCAAGATAATGTGCTGCTAATATAATATAATATACATACAACATGTCTGAATATTGACAAGAATTGTGTAAGATGTACTCTGTTCAGAATCTACTTAAAATATATACAAAGTTGCTAATCAGTGAATGACAGTTTCAAATATTGCACAAGATATAAGCAAATACCATTTTTTCAACCAGTTAGAATAATTATATAACGTAGACATGTCAATAGTATTAGGATACATCTGTATTCAATACAAGACAAACTGTAAATTCAAGGGTTTGGTGGAAAACTAAGGTACAAGATACAAGTTTGGTAATGAAGTAGTTACCATAGTTACATGTCAAACCTTTATATTATACAACGCAATGGGGAAAGGTAAGTGTAATATGGGTTTTTGTATCATAAGGCCATCCTTAAAAAATTGTTCTTTCTTCGTTACACGACCGACTCATGAAAAATGCTGTGTCTTAATTTATTTTTTCAGGTTCATTGATGAAAAAAAATTGTTTTTAGTCTTTTGGTCATTTAGTTTAGTACTAAACTAAAAACAAACTACCTACCTAGAAACTGTTAAAATTCTGGGTCGTGTAACAACAAACAACAATTTTTTAAGGATGGCCTAACATATAAATATTAGGTATACATGTATATAGGTACTACACAACAAGGTATTCACATCAATAAATCCTGAATATTTATTTTACAGTCACAATTTGACATGGTAAACTGTAGGTATTGGTTTAACGTATCCTTGTATCATTATTTTACATACTGCTCATTATATAATACAATTATAATGCACAATACCATTATATCATATTGATTTGAATCAAAAACCAGCTTCCATGATATGAATACATGCGCTGCGTTCAGTAATCACGGGTCAAAGCATTGATAGGCGCAAAATCACATCATAACAATATTGACTCACCAATCATTACTAATTTTTGATGATGTTAGGTGTTGTATTTAAGCAAAGCAGTTTTGAAAGAGCGACACACAACATTAAATAGGTATGAAATGTATGTCAGAAAAAATTGTGCATGATGTTATCATATTTAAGACATTTTTTCCCACCAGACACATGTAAATTCATACAAATATGACACAGTCATTAGAAGGGTTTATCCCAAACTACAATAACAGCCTTATTGTCAATAGTTTAGGGGCCAAACCCTCAAATTTAAAACAGAATAATTAATTACGAAAAAGAATCAGCAAGACAAGTTATCATCAAATATCATCATATAGCACAGAGACAAAGCTTATAGGCTTCCTTTCATATTAATTTTGCCAGTTAAGTTCAAACAATTATAATTAGACTATAGTAAAAACTTAATAGAATCCTTTTTTTTGATAATATCTTAACAAAGAAGCAACAGAAAGAATTTTCTATCTGAAAAAGCTTTCATTCAGATAGTCAGAGGATGTGACATGCAGTGAGTCAGATACATATGAGTTCAGAGACCAGTCTTGACATGCGATCATTTGATTGGTTGTTTCGGAATGCAGTCTTAAAATTGACCAATGATATGGCTGCAGTTTGAGACTGGTCTCTCAGCTCAGTTCTTTAACCTTCTGCCCTGAAACTTGTGATATACATTAAAGAATTAAAATTCACAGTATGGGAATATGAACAATATACAAGCGACACATTTAGTAGCACAAAAAACTATCATTGCCGAAAGTATTTATTCAAACAAGGTATTATTGAACACCAATGTTGCGTCATGGGTTATAACAACAAAATGATATAATTATATAAAGCCAACGACAATGTTACACAAAATGATATTTTATCATCAAGCGAATTCTTAGATGTAAACATACCAGCGAATTGTTAACTTTCTTATCAGTGACAAACTGTTGAGACTTTGGAGACACAACTTATGTATCCCTTACTTATTGTTCCAACAATTTAAAAAACAACAACAACAAAACCCAGATCTTTAACAAATATTACTGTATTGATTCACAACTGTCCAATTTTTGCTGAATTTCACAAAATTAATTTCGATGTAAAGTCGAAATTTAAGAAAATATTAAGTTCAAGGTAGCATCAATTAACCAGCTGTACTGTTAAACATGAAAGGCGAACACTACATGATTTCGTAAAAATAAGGTTCTCATGAATTCGAAGTGATGGAAGGCATAATATCAGCTTTCTTTCAAAGCTGCAAACTTTTGTAAGCGCTTCATGTGCCACAGTGTATTGAGAGTTTGGAGCAAAAAATATTGCAGCAGTTTCTTCAAAAAAACTGAAGAGCAATATTTTTATGCCATATGTAAATATTTATATATCAGTGAGTATTTGGGGATAAAGTGAGGTTTGTGACGATTATGGGTTGCTAAGGAACGGTGATACAATATGCAACATGCACACACAATGAGGTATAACAGTTTACCATTGCAATAGTTGGAGTCCCCTGTAAAAACAACATACTACATTAAAAATACTCCGACACAAATTCGTATCAAACTGTAATAATTACATACTAATACATGTTATAAGAATACATTCTTGCATACCAGACCATGATTTCTGACGTTAAAGACGTATCTGGGAGTTGCCATTGCGCAACTTCAAAGCACATGTTCTTTTCAATTATTGTAGCTTTTGCGTTGGGTTAAAGACGTATAAGGGAGTAGCTTGCTATTTTCTTATACGATGCAAAGATTTTTACTGAGCTTTATAGTCACTAGGCAAAATACAAAGTGTATTAAGGGTCAATTTTTTCAACTTTCACTTTCCATATACACTCAACGACAATTATAAGTCCACACTTCGCGATCTTCATGGCTAACTTCTACATTTGTTGGAGTATTTTTATAAAACCTGGTCACAATCTTAACAAAATATTTTATTATATGAAAACATAACAAAAATAACAATCGGATACGAATCCGCTCAACCGTGATAGTTTTACTGCTGCTGGTCGAAATAATCCAACAAATGTCGAAGTTAGCCATGAAAATCGAAGTGTGGACTTAGAAGTGTCGTTGAGTATATATAACATTTGAAACACAATAAAACAATCTTTATCTTAAAATCAAGCAAGGTGACCTGTTATTTTTATTTCATATTTTCATTCAGACAGTGACTCTCATATAGTATACCAAGTTGTAAGAAAATCTCTGCACTTGAAAAAATATAGTAAACTTGTATCGATTTTGCTCTATGTTCATATGAAAAATTCACGTCTTAATCTTCATTATCATAAAATCGAGCAAGGTGACCTATCATTATCAAATATACAAAGTTTAAAGGAAATCTCTGCGTCCTTATTGTAGGATACGCCTTTAACACCGGTGATGGAAAACTCTATCTTACCTTGTATTAAATAAAGAATATACAATTTCTTAAAAATTTATAAAAGCAGCAGTTTGTAAATTTGCTCTGTAGCGACTTAACGTTCACATTTTAATATAAATCCAGCAAAAAACGATTTCATTAAAATATATTTGCATTACAAATTAAAATGCTTCTTAAATATTTCCGTCACTCACCAAGAGCAAGGTTACAGTAGAATCCTGGTGGACAGTCCAGACATGAAGATTGACCGGCATTGGGTTGGTATGTCCCATTAGCACAGAATACAGGTGTAGTAAATCCTTCTTCACAGTAGTGACCATTCCAGCATTCGAGACCATACGGAGTTATTGAACTTTGTCCTCCTGGGCAGTAATATCCAGGGGCACACAGACCACTGACAGCAGTTAGTCCAGTACCTGTAACAGCAAAATCATCACAATAGTAAACAAGAAATATCTTGAAAAAAAGATTGTCGGCACAATTTGAAGGTTAAGATTTGTTGTGCAACATAAAACATGCCGAGATGTTACGATTGCTGGTCACTCCAGTGGAATTCTGTAAGGTAACGTACCCTTTATCGAAAGCTTAACCAATCTGCGTCAAGGTTTCAAGTGTTGTTGGTTGAAGAGAAATTGCCTTAGTGGTTAACGTAAGATTTGATTGGTTTACACACCACTGATATGCAAATAGCAAAACCATGTTAGTACGGCTGCACCGAAAAATGTAAGAACCTTAAAAAATGTACAAACTTTAAATTTTACTTCAGGGAAATATCAATAAGACCATCGTAGATGCTGAAGAAAGTTTGCCACAGCTGTGGTCTAATTATTGATTGGAATATGGAAGAAAAATTCAAAATTGGTCCACTGAATTCAGTCTTATCAATGAGGTGGTCTGTATTTTAAGGTGGTATTTAAGTGTGGTTAAACTGTATATTGCACTAGACAATATGTTCAATGATAACAGTATAACTATTAATATTTTCAGGCTCAAAATGAAAAATATTCTTATTCCGAACAGATGAGAAGATATATACCATACTTTAGTATTAAGAAAGTATTTAAGTGCAACCTCTTCATAGGGTCCCTCTTTTTAGCAGAAACCTGTCTTCAACAACAGTACATAGTGTCAATAAGAGGCTACTTTTCTTGTATGAATATTCCTCATTAAAGGGAGTACCCCCAATCCCCCCGACTACTTTTGTTGATTTTCCTGCTAGTTCAAGAATTAGCGACACCCTTGCAGTATCAATTTAACAGTAGTAAGTATCTACTATCAAATTAACCTCTCTAGAGTAATAACCGCTCAACAACGTCCAAAATGTTCCTCTCCCACAGGGTGTTGCTATAGCAGGGTTTATTTTGGCTATTTTTGGAAGATGACCCATACCCTTCAAACTGAGAATGTTTGCGCGATAAACTTTGAAATTGGGCCAAAAATTACAGCAATATTTTAAGAACAAAATTAAAGGATGTAGTGTTTTTTTAATAAACAATTGCTATTTATAAATATAAACTGCCTGAGAGAAAAGCTTCTAACTTTGTTAATTGTTGGCTAAATTGAACCAAATCTTTTTCTTCAGATTTATTGGGAATTCGTACATTCAAATTGGGAAAAATATATACTTTTTGGCATTGGGACTATAACTGAATAACGGCTATAAAAACAGCCGAAAAATAAAGATGTTGCACTATACATATTAAACAATCTATGCAGATTTTTGCGACCAATACCTACCATTACAATAGTATCCAGCGGTACAGTTTTCACAATCAGCCTCCACCTGGTTATATTCTTGATTGGAGAAACTTCCAGCAGGACATTGCGTCGGTTGTTCTCCTTCTAGACAGAAGAAGCCAGCTGGACATGCTGTCTGGTAAGGTGTGGTGCTTACATTGGTACAGTAGTACCCAGCGGAACAATTTCCTACAAGGAAATGATAAAGAATTGTATTATCCATAAACAATAAAATGCTCCTGTTTCAACTTTATCCGACAGTCAAATTTGAGATGTTTCTCATTCAGTTTTGTCAATTTATGAATTTTCTAATGAGTGTTGTTAATTTGGGATATATATAAAGAAATGGTAGTACATTTCAGGGTATTTTTAACACCCTTCGCACTTCTTTGGTGCTATCACATTTTATTTTGACTAACACAATAAAGTAGGCTTGTGATTTCACTGCAACAGCAAGCACTGTAAACTTGAGCGTTTAATTATATTCCACTTTTCACACTTAGCGCTCGCTATACATGTAAATATTACAAATCTCACAATGGGAAAAATCTGAATATCAATTTTTCAAGTATTAAGATTGCGGGATCCACATACCTGTTGGAAGAGGTAATCCAGGAGTTTCACAGTATTTCCCAGCATCACAAGCGATGGGTTTAGATGATCCTTGCGGACAGTAATATCCCATAGGACAGATACCTCCAGTTGTCATCAGGAAGTTGGTACAAACACAGTCCCACATAGGTGCACATGTATCATTGGAGTACAGCAAACTAGGAACACAATGACAAACGATAGACTGAATACATACCACTATAACATTGAATAAATGCAATAGGCAAACTTAGATTTAATTACTGATTGCCTATGTTGTTGGAGGCCTAAATCATCAATGAACTTATGGTATGGTGCTGTGTATGGTTTGGTGTGGTTTGGTGTGTGATTTGGTGTGTGGTTTTTGGTGTGTGATTTAGTGTGTGGTTTTTGGTGTGTGATTTGGTTTGTGGTTTGGTGTGTGATTTAGTGTGTGGTTTTTGGTGTGTGATTTGGTTTGTGGTTTGGTGTGTGATTTAGTGTGTGGTTTTTGGTGTGTGATTTGGTTTGTGGTTTGGTGTGTGATTTGGTGTGTGGTTTTTGGTGTGTGATTTGGTGTGTGGTTTTTGGTGTGTGATTTGGTTTGTGGTTTGGTGTGTGATTTAGTGTGTGGTTTTTGGTGTGTGATTTGGTGTGTGGTTTGGTGTGTGATTTGGTGTGTGGTTTTTGGTGTGTGATTTAGTGTGTGGTTTTTGGTGTGTGATTTGGTTTGTGGTTTGGTGTGTGATTTAGTGTGTGGTTTTTGGTGTGTGATTTGATTTGTGGTTTGGTGTGTGATTTGGTGTGTGGTTTTTGGTGTGTGATTTAGTGTGTGGTTTTTGGTGTGTGATTTGGTTTGTGGTTTGGTGTGTGATTTGGTGTGTGGTTTTTGGTGTGTGATTTGGTGTGTGGTTTGGTGTGTGATTTGGTGTGTGGTTTGGTGCGTGGTTTGGTGTGTGGTTTGGTGTGTGGTTTGTGGTTTGGTGTGTGATTTGGTGTGTGGTTTTTGGTGTGTGATTTGGTGTGTGGTTTGGTGTGTGGTTTGGTGTGTGGTTTGGTGCGTGGTTTGGTGTGTGGTTTGGTGCGTGGTTTGGTGCGTGGTTTGGTGTGTGGTTTGTGGTTTGGTATGTGGTTTGGTGCGTGGTTTGTGGTTTGGTGTGTGATTTGGTGCGTGGTTTGGTGTGTGGTTTGGTGCATGGTTTGGTGTGTGGTTTGGTGTGTGGTTTGGTGCGTGGTTTGGTGTGTGGTTTGTGGTTTGGTATGTGATTTGGTGCGTGGTTTGTGGTTTGGTGTGTGATTTGGTGCGTGGTTTGGTGCGTGGTTTTGTGTGTGATTTTGTGTGTGGTTTGATGTGTGGTTTGATGTGTGATTTGGTGTGTGGTTTGGTGTGTGATTAGGTGTGGTGTGTGGTTTGGTTTGTGATTTGGTGTGTGGTTTGTTGTGTGGTTTGATGTGTGGTTTGATGTGTGGTTTGATGTGTGATTAGGTGTGTGGTTTGATGTGTGGTTTGGTGTGTGGTTTGGTGTGTGGTTTGGTGTGTGGTTTGGTGTGTGGTTTGGTGTGTGGTTTTGTGTGGTGTGTGGTTTGTGATTTGGTGTGTGATTAGGTGTGTGGTTTGATGTGTGGTTTGATGTGTGGTTTGTTGTGTGGTTTGGTGTGTGATTAGGTGTGGTGTGTGGTTTGATTTGGTTTGGTTTGTTGTGTCATGGCATGGTACTGTATGGTATGGAGATACAGAACTTTGTTTCAAAGTTAACATTTACATGTATAATATGCATATTGAAATGTGTTATTTCTGTCAAACAAAGGACAACAACATGTACACATTGCTCAAAAGTTGAATACAATAATGCATATGTTATATACCCACAACCGATTTCATAAAATGAGAAGCAAAGTAAGTTCAAGCTACTGGTGCAATGAAGTTAAAATGGACAGATATGAAAGAATCACTGATCATGCAAGTTTGATACAAATGTTTTACCTTGAGCTGCCACCAATGGACACAGCATTGCCTGGATCATATGGTCTCGCACTTGAAGCCGCCCCAGCACACCAGAAACCTTCATCACATAAACCATCAGGTACTACGTTTCCTGTTCCTTCACAGTAATATCCCGGTGGACAGTCGATACAATCACTTACATCAACAGAACCTGGTGAAATGGATAAATATTATCACTTTGAGCCAAAGGAAAGGGTTAAATTGAGATTGAAACTAAAAGTAGACAATATGACATCATCAGAAACAATCTGAGATGTTTAACAGGGTCTGGTTATGCAGATCAGTCTCAGAATGCAGCTTTGTCATTGGTCAACCAAGAAGAGGTTCGAGTTTTGAGACTGATCTTCATGGTATGATTTATAACCTCAGACTCAATAAAAACTCCAAAATGTTCTTGTTATATTG
Organism: Mactromeris polynyma; assembly: GCA_032209605.1. NCBI lineage: Eukaryota > Metazoa > Mollusca > Bivalvia > Venerida > Mactridae > Mactromeris > Mactromeris polynyma. Next base: position 2,067,245 of record JASFXZ010000034.1, on the reverse strand, counting down.
ACTGCCTGTACTCTTAAGTATGGAAAAGTTAACTGATTATAGAGACAAGTGGGAAAACATTCATAGCACAAGATGTATCCACATGCTGTGCATTCCAGGCACTTACATTAATAAGTGAATTTAATATCATACAGTAAAGAACTTTTCTTAATAGTGAAATATGAAATCCCAAACTGTGAAGATGACAAGAAGGAAAAAGTGATTTAGATTAATAAAATAAAAACAATGCAGAGTCAAGTAGATTTACCTGTGACATTGTTGTAAGTTCCAGCTGGACATGGGAACTCATTGGACACAGTTGTTCCATTTGGACAGTAATATCCAGTTGGACAAATGACCGGAGTGACCGTGGCATTGAGACAATAATAACCTTGTGGGCATGTTAGACAACCGTCATATCCGAGACCCGGAGCGTAGCTACCTGGTACACATGGACTGAAGTAAGCAGAGTTGCTTGGACATTCGTATCCTGCCGGGCACTCATCTCCACTTCCTGTATATGTCAGACCACTTGCTGGAGTCTGCAGACTCACACCTGAAAATATACAATAGATTATAATGTAATTCTACATGTTATTTAGACTAACAAGTATTTATTGACAGTTCCAAGGCTGCAATATCATTGTGCTTTCTATGTTTCTTCTCATGTTTAATAGTGCAGTACTGTGTTGTCTCAAGAATTTCAGCTGGTGTAGAGAAGTTATTGCATCAGTGAGATTAATTTTGTATAGATAAGAAGATAATAGATAATGTCTTTAACAATAGGTTGTTCTTAAAGACAGGACTGCTCGGGAGATGTACGCTGTATTGATAGAACAATGAAACAACACCTTACCTTGTACACAGTAATGTCCAGGATCACAGATTCCTGTTGGTGCCAACAATCCGGCTGTCTCACAGTAGTAACCAGCTGTACATTCTGTACATTCAGTATCATTGGCTAAACCAACCGTAGCTCCGTATGTACCTGAAACAAAATGAAACAATATAGTATATAGATGAAAAATTGAAATACCTCCAGGGCTCTAGAATTTGTTTCCAAATACGTTTGTCCCGCACTAGTGTACATGTTAAATTTGACTTGTCAGACACAGTTCTTTTTTGGGTGTCATTTATATGGCAACGAGTCCAGGCTTTTGAAACAGACTTCAACTTCAACTCAACAAATCGGCAATTAGACTTGTCCGGGACGACATTAAGTAAAAGTTGTTAAATCGTTGTTGACTGTTTTAAGTAAGCGTTTCACTGTTTATAATATTCAGTGTAATTAAGAAGGTTTGAATCACTGGCCACTTTATTTGCAATTGTCTTGTTGTAGACCCATAAATTGTGACAGCAGCACAAATTGCGCCCTTACAAAATGCACAACATTTTATACACAAACATTTCTTGGTATACAATATATCTTATACACACTGACAGCAAGTATTTGATATATTTCAGGTAAAACCAGCCTGCTCACCAATTGGACAAGGTAATGTTGTCATTCCAGTTCCCTCCGGACAATACTGGCCCTGTGGACATGGGTCAGTTACATCTCCTCCAGTACACTGGAACCCAGCTGGACATATAGGACACGAGTCTTGACCGGTGGTATTTGTGTAGTATCCAGGTGAGCAGATAGTCGGTGATGGAGATCCTACAGGACAGTAATAACCCTCTGGACAGATGTTTCCGGTAGCATTATCTGAAATACATAAAAACAGAATGATAAAAATATCCTAAAATTCTTAATGATGACCAGAAGTTTGAAAATATGCTTCAAAAGTATTTTGTTTGGTTATACAGTCAGAATTCATTCATTTGAATTCATCGGGTCTGAAACTTTATTTTGAATAATACAATGGTTTCAAATAGCCCATTTAAAATTGACGTGCCTAACATAGGGAGGGACCTGATATTTATTTCCGGTGATATCGAATATTTGTATAGAAGGTTGTCAAATAAACAAGGTCCGACTGTATATTTGTAGAAACTTGAAGGGTAGTTTTATAGTAGTGTGCAACACATTGATCACTGAATCTGCAGGTGATGGGTTAAAACTCGGCAAAGGCTATGACCACACCTCCTTATAAGAAACCAAAAGTGTGTTTTTCTCAACAGGATATGTGGATATCATAAGCACAATGCTTATATCACATTCAACTTAAGATGCATAATATTGTTCAGAAACAAAGAAGTAAGGTTGGAAAGATTCTTGGCAAGCATGTAAAAACAGACTCAAGAAACTGCTCCAGAACATTTAAGCAAAACATTGTGGATATAGTTACCATAAAAGAGAGAGAATAGGTTGCTACAGGGTTCACGCCACATACAAAAGACAGTGCCTCCCCACACAGACCTCCGAATATTCGAATATAAACAACTTTTAAAGTACTGTCTTGTACATGACTGAACAATAATTATGAACAATCCAACAAATCCATCTGACATACAACTAATATGTTACTTACCAACTGGATTACTTTCGAAAGCTCCGCCCGTACAGTAATATCCAGCATCACAGAGTCCGGTGTACGAGTCATTTCCTGACACCAGACAGTAGTAGCCTGATGGACAGTTAACACAGTCAGACAATGCTGGTTTTCCTGTAACAAAAAAAATCATAAACACAGGCTGTCAACTCACCTTTTTCAAAAAGTAGGGATAAGTAGGTTCAAGATGGCATCAAAATGTCAGCAATAAATATATTTTAATACAGTTGCAACTTGCATTAAAGACACATAATTGAAAAGGTAAAAATTGGCCAATTTGATGAAATTAAGTACTTGCAAAGTCATCAACAGGTTTCCGCAATATTCAAAAGAAGTAATAGACAAATCATAAATTGGAATAATGTTGATCAACAAACATTGAATGAAGGATTTGGTACGTCCAAATGTGTAGCCTCAAATAAAGGTGCAATTCTTATCACAATTACAATATAAACCTTGACCAACATGACTGACCTGTATCAGGGTTGTAACTTCCTTTGGGACATGGTGTGGGAGATCTAGTTCCTTGTTCACAGTAGTGACCAGTCGGACATTTGTATCCGTACACTTGACCATCAGGGGCCGCCTCGGTGGATCCAAGTTCACAGTAGTAGCCAGCGGAACAGTCGGCGAATGGTTCGATCAGTCCAGTATTGGGACAGTACCTTCCTGGATCACATGGAGTACAGCCAGTCTCGTTCATCAAGCCGGTCACGTTGCTGTAAGTACCTGCTGGACATTCGTCAGCTGAAAATGTACAGTAACAACTCACTTAAAGACCACCTCAAAATCAAAAACTCAATTTTCAATTCCATTTTCACTCGTTGGCTCTTTATTCAACCTCAACATTAAGACCACCTCAATTAGACCAGTCTTCAATTGTCCTAAGGGTGGTCTTATTAGTGAGGTTTTGCAATATGCATGTTGCCAATTATTGATTTCATCTTGTGGTCCACTAAGGGATGTCGAATCATTAAGGCAATAAACAATATTTTGTACATTGAAATAAATATAGCACTAACAAAATCTATCAAGCCTATTCTTCAATTTTAAGTCTGTTCTTACTAATACTTACAGACCTAGGTTCACATACCTAAGGCCTTTAACTCAGGCTTTTCGCTTATTCATAATTTTGATATACCCCCTTAGTCATTAGACGTTGTAATAAAATGCAACATAATTCAGATTGATGAAATTTCATAAATTACAAAAACTGTACAAAAAGTACAAGTTTCTTATGCAACAGTATTTTCATACTGTCGCTCCAAATTACACTAGATCATTTAACAGCACATTTTAAATGGTTCAAAGAAATTATCATTTGCAATATGACTACATATATATCGTTTACTTACGATTAAATGTTCCAACCAGACAATAGTGCCCGACCGGACATTCGTCACCCGTGACGCCATCCATTGGTGTTGGAGTTGAAGCCAGACCCACACAATAGTACCCAGCAGCACAATCCCCCTCTGGCGCCGTTAGACCTGACAGTTGGCAATACTTTCCAAATGGACACTCGTAACATTCATCTGAAAGTAACATATTTTACTTTATCATTGATAAAGTGATGAGCACACCCAACTGCAGATTACTACTTTTTTCAATTGTATTTACATGTACTGTGTAATTTTTGCCAACGTTTATAATGTCATTTAAAAAAAATCGGAATAATACGTTCAAGGTTTTGTCAATATATCATTGATACAAAAAAAAAACATTTTGTTACAGCACTGATTAAACACATTTAGAAATAATCGACGTTAATCAACAATTGCATTTTTTTTTAATTTCCCATAATTATTATAATCTAACAACATTAATCATATATCACTTACTGTCAGCCTCAAATTCTGTGTCAGGGCTGTATGTTCCAGGTGGACAAGGGTATGTGTTTTTAGCACCAGTTCCTGTGGGACAATAGTACCCAGCTGGGCAGGACAGGGGGTAGATTATTCCAGTGTCATTGGTCCCCGTTGACAGCTCATAGGGGTCACAGTAGTATCTTGATATACAAGTCTTGCAACTATCTTGTCCAGCTTCATCTTGATAGAATCCTCGGTCACACATTGGTGGTACAGACGTTCCCTCAGGACAGTAGTTGCCTAGTGGACACAGGTAGTCAATGGGATCTTCTACCGCTTGACCACCAGGGCAGTAGTAGCCAGCCTTACATGGTCCAGTGACATTGGTCAAACCAGGTGAAACACAATAGTACCCTGTAAAAAGTATGATATACACGCCATAAATAAGTATTCTTGTATCAATGATGCAATTATATCAATTAAGGTCATCACTTGATGATGAACATACAGCAAACTTCACTTGCACCGAACAGTTTGTATTAGAATACATTCTTCTATCCTGCTCACTTCCTTTTTCTGATTTCATCATTCCATAAAGTCTACTATCGATATAATGATATTCTAATTTAACAATAAAAATTTCAACATTGAACAATTTGCGCTATAGACAGTTATAATGAAGATAAAAAATGAACAAGTTTTAACTCATGGTCTGCAAATCTGGTTAGGAAATCTACATACTAGTATTCATGGTATTGGAACTTTACTATAGGAAAACTACTTAACTCTGAACCCAGATGTTTTTGCAGTGACTTTTTATATTACAGAATTTCTTAGGCCGACTTAAAGACTTAAATCCAGATGTAACAGCAACATATTGTTTTTCCAAACTAAGCTTAATACATCTGTCCCAGGAATTAGTGTATTAGCCATTTAGTGTGGCTGACTATCAGACATGAAAGGAGTTTTAAGAATATACTACAGGGTTCCTCGATTCTATTCCCTCAGGGAACACCGATAAACTTCCGAAAATCTTATTACAGTCGGACCTCGTTCATTCGAAATCATCGAGTCCGAAATTTCATTTTGAATAATACATGGTTTCGAATATCCAATTTCAATTTGACGTACATAAGAAGATACATCGGGACCTGAAATTTATTTCGAATAATACCGAGTATTCGGATAAAGGGTTGTCGAATTAACGAGGTCCGACTGTCGTTTTAGAGCATAAGAGGAACTGTGAAACATAAACATGTGACCCACCTGCTGTACAGTTCTGGCAGTCTGATTCTTGTGTAAGTCCAGTAGAGTTAGAGTAGGTACCAGCTGGACATGGTGTTGGGGCCGCAGAATCAGCTGGACAATAGTGACCGACAGTACATATAGTGTCTGTTGGGTTAGGCATGATGTCCGTACCTGGACAGTAGTAGCCCGCACTACAATCACCTAAAAACAACAAAACATAGTTATGTTGTTAAATCTTAAGTAAGTATTATGACAAATGATAAAAGTAATTGATTGATTGAAAACAATGACAATTTATAAACAACATGATAAGTACTGTTGTTTGAAAAAACTGAAATGTTTTGAAGATTGCGTACAGAAGAAAATGAAAATAAAGACATGGTTGAAACAATGAATTACATGTAAGTAGTGTCTTATGGGAAGTGGTCAGTTAACAAACAGCACTGTACTTGATGGAAACTTGGATAAAACTGGGCCGAACTAAAGGCATAAAACTGAATTTTGAGAGGAGTCTAAACATGTAGCCAAGCTATTGGTCAATCATACATCTCCATTCAGAACCAACCAATCAAATGCATGAATTTTAAGACTGGTCACCAAAGTCACAATTATGCTCTCAGACCCTTGTGAAAGGTCAACAGACCATTGTTTTTTGCAGAAATACTTAAGAAAAAAACTGTAAAAACCCTAGAATGACAATTGTGGGTATAAATCACCTGTTGTAGTTGACAATCCGTATGTTTCACAGTACTGTCCAGGAGTACAGTCGGTCGGTGTACCAGAACCAAATGGACAGTAGTAACCGGGCTGACATATACCTCCTGTGAAGTTCTGTTCTGTACACATACACAGTTCTGATGTTGTGTAATTACCTGAAACATGTAAAATTTATACATTTATAGTACAATTGAACCAACATATAAAAGTTAATTATCAGATCAAAAGTCAATATCAATACTTTCCAGTCAATACCAGCAGTTTCCAGTCAATATCTACAAATTCCAGTCAATACCAGCAGTTTCCAGTCAATATCAATACTTTATTGTCAATACCAGCAGTTTCAAGTCAATATCAATACTTTCTAGTCAATACCAGCAGTTTCCAGTCAATATCTACAAATTCCAGTCAATACCAGCAGTTTCCAGTCAATATCAATACTTTCTTGTCAATACCAGCAGTTTCAAGTCAATATCAATACTTTCTAGTCAATACCAGCAGTTTCAAGTCAATATCAATACTTTCTAGTCAATACCAACAGTTTCCAGTCAATATCAATACTTTCTAGTCAATACCAGCAGTTTCCAGTCAATATCAACAAATTCCAGTCAATACCAGCAGTTTCCAGTCAATATCAGTACTTTCTAGTCAATACCAGCAGTTTCCAGTCAATATCAATACTTTCTAGTCAGTACCAGCCGACTTAGATTACTTAGTTCTGCCAAGGTTTTCAATAGGGAAGAAAAAAACAGAGCTCATTTCTTTTGTTTTTTTACCAATTCAAAAACAAGATACATGAACTTTGTGTTATGAACTAGTCTCGTATTGATAACAAAATCACAACAAAGTGGTCAGCGGTCTTTAGCGGCTGCTTCCTGTGACTGGCCTCTGACTGGCCGCCAAATGCAAGCTCTGCTGTATGTTCATGTATCCATAAGAACAGGAATGAAGGCATTCTTAAATAATTAAAAGTTCAAGTTTGTTAAAGTGAATTAATACATTATTCAGCTATAATACCCACCATTGGCTGTTGGCGTAGGAGATGAGGAACCACCGGTACAGTAATACCCTGGAGCACACTGTCCACTTGTACTGTCCAGGGCTGTGCCCAAACAATAATACCCGGGCTCACACACTATACAGGCTGTGTCATTGCTCTGCGTGGAGTATGGATTGTAGGTTCCAGTAGGACATGGGTATTGTTCACGGTACTCGGTTCCGTCAGGACAATAGTATCCAGCAGCACACGCGGTAGAGCTGTAGTCCACGGTACCAGCTACACAGTAATAGCCGGCTGGACATACATCACACGAACTCTGGCCTGGAAAAAACAGATCAAAACAATGTGAAAGGAGTAAATTGAGGGCTCAATGCAACACTGTCATAATTCCTATATAAATACATAGGAGTTACGACAGTGATGCATCGAGCCCTCGAAATGGTGTGTGTGTTGGGGTTAAGCTACATAAACAATTATTCGGCCACCTTTTTTAGTCAGACTTTTAGCAGGCATTAATGTAGTGCTGTAACAATGTTTATTTATTATAGTGTTACCCCTACTTAAAGGGCCTGCCATCGGAGGCAAAAGCACAATACCAGTTAAAGAGGAATATAAATTGGTAACAGCAATACAAGATTATTGAATATAAAGGTTTAAGAAGTAACAAGATATTTGTTTTAATCTTAAAACAAAATATGGATAATTTTCATTCAATATCTTTGAATGATATAAATAACGGAATCATATAACAATATACAAACCTGTACTGATTGCAAAAGATCCTGCTGCACATGTGATTGGCACTGAAGTATTTTCTGGGCAGTAATTTCCAACAGTGCATTCCCCACCAGTACCTAGGTGTGTTCCTCCTGTTGCCGGAGTCGCTGTGTCCACTCCAATTGTACAGTAGTGACCAGCAGCACAGAAGCCATCTGGTGCAGGACTACCAGGGGTGGAACAGTAAGATCCACCTGTACATAAATAGAAACAATTTGCCATCTTAGCACACTCCGATGTACCACAGTTTACTTACATACACTGGGTACAAGTTTATAGAACTGAATTTGGAGACCAGTCTCATAATGCGCACTTGCAATTGGTCATTTAACAGCTTGGCTACGAAGCCACCAATTGGAGGCTTGCATTTTGAGACAGTTCACCAAACTCTATAACCTCAGCCCTGAATTATTTCATCATTATTTACAAATATTTTATGATAATAAATGACGTTCAGACGTTTTTCTAGTCTTACAATAGCATAACATTGGCTTACAGGAAAAGGATAATTGTGTTTTGCTGTTTAAGCAGTTATTTCAATCGGTTTCTCTCATCTATCAACTAAATACTCTCACAGGTAAGTTATCTAAAAATTTTCATGGAAAATGCCCTCATCAGTTCGCAAACGAATTCCAATAATCTACACTTACCAGTACAATCGGTACATTCTGATACGTCGGTCAGTCCGTCAGTAGCTCCGTATGTTCCAATAGGGCAAAGCTGGACGTCGGCTCCAGTTCCAGTCGGACAATAGTCACCCTGTAATGAAGACAAAGTTGTGTAGGAAGTTATATCATTGATAAGTAACGAGACTTTGCCTGTCATAGAATCTTAACCATAAACTTTAAAGACAAATATGGCTTCATGAACACAAAAGAACGCTTTTTAATCCATTAGCATTGCCTAGCAACAAGATTGCATTCTACCAAACCATAATGCCACTGTTTATACAGTAAAACCTCACATTAAGACCACCTCAATAATAAGAACACAATTTTTGAGTCCAATCTCACAGTTTTGCTCTTTATTCATCCTCAATATTAAGACCACCTCAATATTAAGACCACATCAATATTAAGACCACCTCAATAAGAAGACCAGTTTCAAGGGTTCCAAGGGTGGTCGCGTTATTGAGGTTTTACTGTATTTTGTTGGCAGGACTTTCTGCCTCCAGAAACACAAACATTGATGTTTATTACATGCAATAATTGCTACAAGGAAATGACACAATGTTTCGATTATGCAAGCACACCATGACAGTATTGTAGCTAACGTAGACCAATGATATAAGAGTTTGAATATCAATATAAAAGTGCAGTGTTGTCATTAGTCAATTTCAAACTGCATTTCAAAAACAACCAATCATATGCTTGAAACCAGTCTTCACACGCATATTTGTAACACGTAGCCAGATATAACTGTACATACAATTGGACCTCGTTCATTCGACAACCTTTTATCCCAATACTTGGTATCATCCGAAACAAATATCAGGTCCCGATGTATCTTCTTACTCAAGACGAATTGTAATGGGCTATTCGAAACCATGTATTATTCAAAATAAAATTTCGGACCCGATGAATTTGAACAAAAGAGTCCAGACTGTATATATAGCAACGACTTGTTTTTTACAAATACTAATTTTTTTATACAGTATTAGAACATACCTGAGGACAGATGTCAGCTCTATCTCTGTTTACACAGAAGAATCCAGCGGGACAAGTAATGCAAGCAGAAGCACCTGTGGTGTTCATGTATGTACCATTGGCACATGGTGTTGGTGCGTATGATCCTATTTCACAGTAGTAGCCCATAGGACAAATGTCTCCTGTAGTTCCATCGACTGGGGCGCTATTGTTTGCTCTTAATGTACAATAGTAACCAGCATTACAGTAGGCAGCTGGATATGTCATTCCTATACTATCGCAATATGATCCTGTAAAATAACATATTGTAATATATTAACACATACCACTCGAAAGTATTTCACAAGGCATTAATCCAGAAACCCCATTAAAACCCGATTTTTCATTGGGTAGGTATGACCCATATTTATCATGCAGACAGATACTCGGACCAAGTTTCATGAAGATTGGATAAAAACTGTTGAATTTATGACAGGGAAAAAAACTTCAACACAAAATTGTTAACGTCATTCGACCGCCATTCAGTCCATATATTACAGTACTAAAATTAATCTTTCGGTAAAACAGCATTCTTATTGTTTTTTAAGGATACATTATAAATACAGTCAAACCTGTGTTAAAGACCACCTGCGAACAAAGACCACTATTGCAAAACCTGTCTGCAAAGACCACTAATTTTATCTCCCATCATACCATTTTCAATGATATTTAATCTGTAAATAGAGACCACCTGTAAACAAAGACCACATTTTGCTGTTCCCATGGGTGGTCTTTACAGACAGGTTTGACTGTATGTAGTGAAGACCAAGCTGGTTGTATATTATAATGATCCAACTTACCTGGAGAGCAAGGAGTACAGTCCGATTCATCCGGAGTTCCGGTCATGTTGACAAAGGTACCAGCTGGACATCCAATAGGTGTAGCGGTATTATTCGGACAATAGTGACCCGCAGTGCACAAATCACCGAATATTTCTCCCACAGGATTGGGCACTTCGGATGCCAGGGAACAATAATGTCCTGAGGAAAACAATATACTCTGGTAATTCATAGTTAAAATTGCTGGTGACATATCTGATGCCCCCTTGGACTAACTTTCCAATTAACCCGGAAATGGGCCAAAATGTAAATATTTTCGGACATCTATAACATAATATTAATGAGAATTTTGAATTGGCCTAGAAATTCTGAAATTCACTGAAAAGTAGAAAATCTCAAATAAAAAAGTGATCTTCAGTATAACAAAGCACAGTCAAAAATTAAAAGTGCCAATGTGTACACCAAAACCGTCACAAAGGATAGATATTAAGCATGTACTTACCAGCCCAGCAGGTGCCCGACTCGACAGTCAAACCAACATTTCCACAGTAGTAGCCTCCAGTACAATTTGTACACTCGGTGTCAGCTTTCAGACCTTCCATGTTACTGAATGTTCCCACAGGACAACCTGTACCTGACACACTGCCCTGTATGCAGTATTTACCCACTGGACATATGTCGCCTGTTACACCATCAGAGGGCGTGGCATTGTATGCTCCCAGGGTGCAATAGAATCCTGCATCACATGGTCCTGATGGCTCAATGTTTCCTGAATAGACATAAGAATGTTAGGTATACATACCAATAAGTACATACCAGGGTTCCAACTCTTTTCCCAGAAAAAATTTCAAGGACTTTTCAAGGATATTTTCACAAAATTCAAGGACCAAAACAGCATTTGTACTGCTATTTTATTCATTCAACATGTCTTTCAAATTAACTTATTCCAAGAACATTTAAGTATTTAACTTCAAATTATGAATTTATATAGAAGGAAATGTTACACTCACTCCGATGCAAGTTTTCCAAGGCTTTCAAAGCCGCTATTTTTCATCTGTTTAAAGCGATTTTTTTTAAAGCACACAATAATAATGTGAGAGTCCAGATTATACAAAATTTCCAAACTTTTCCCCCTTTTTTAGCTCTTTCTTTTAAATTCAAGGACTTTTCCAGTTTTCCACAAAGCGTGTAAACCCTGACAGACATACTGAGGGTTTGATGAAAAATTATTGACACTTCCTCTTACCACAACAGTTGCAACAGTTTTTTCAAACCCTAAATACAGTCAGTACATGTAATACAAGCAAGCTGATTAATGATAATTACTCAGACTTTATGTTCACAAATTCATATAACAGAAATGACATGCCCAATAAAATTTGTTAATATTCTTGCCATTTAATCGTCATTTCAAGAAATTTCGAAAATCATGTCATAGATGGTAGTTCCGAATCTTTCAATCAGCTTTGATCAATTTCTTTGCAAACTAGGCAACAAATATGTTGTGAAAGACAATTATGCAATGAGGAGCCAAAGAGGAGAGATAGGAAGCTGGCTTAAACTGGTTTCAGGCTCAATTCCAATCAGGACCTTTACGAAGATTTCAGAGCAAACAATCTACCCCACATTGCTTCTCTCCAACCAGAAGTATAAATGGGTATCTGTGACGGAAATAAGCCAATATTGACCAGTATGTGGCTACCCACACATGTCAAAATTGGGTGAATTTATACCAATTTGATAATAATATTTAACAAAATTACCCTGCACAATTAAAAAACTCACCTAGTCCTGAGCAGAACATTCCTGGTGTACAAGGTGTACATTGCGATGAATCCATAAGTCCCGTTGAGTTGCTGTATGTTCCTTCAGGACAGAGGTACTCCATACTATGGTTGGTTCCAGTCGGACAATACGATCCAGCAGGACATACAGTGGGTACATCCACGCCACGGTAACTTCTGTATAATCCTGAATAGTTTCCTGATGTTGTGATATTCTCAGCATCCAAGTCAGTGTAATCTCCTGTAATATACAAAATAATATGTCTTATTGCCATGGTAACAAGTCCTAATTAATTTTGCAGAAGGCAATTGAATTACAATTCAGTTGAGTGCTAATATTTCTGCTTGAAATACTGTAGTTATCTCCCTTGTCATCACATGTCAACACTATTGCCTCCCTTTCACTTCCTGTTTGCAAAGTTTCTAATCACTAACAACAAGGTTAGTAATGCTTATTGAAAGACACTTAACCTATTTCATGTCAAATTTCCGAATTTGTTCTTAAAACATAAAATATTCCGCAACATACATAATAGTACAATAGATTTGAATATTTCATGAAACTGTAGTTTAAGACACTATACATAGAGCATGATGTCAATGCTTTTGATTAACCTCTATGGTAGGTACAGATAACCACCCATATTGATACGATTGTACACACTATAATATAGTTCTATGAAGGAAATACAACTTTCAAAAAGAACCCGATAGGTTTTGCATCTATTCGTAACAATTGTGAATGTTATATTTCAATAAGGAATCGGCTTTAGGGTTGATTTTTAAATATGGTACTCCAATATTTATTATATATAATATTGAGAACAAATCCAATATTATTATATTATGCAATTGTACATAGTTACTTTGCTGTCGTCCTTATATATTGTGCATGTAAGGATACAGCGTTAAGAGTTAATGCTTAAAATATGAATATTAATAGATGTAATGTGTTATAACTGAAATATTATAGAACTTGCATTTTAGCATATACTAAACAAGCATGTGCATTTATAGCATAAAGCTTATTTCAACAAGGTATATCGATATCTGTATTTTAAAACAATCGTTTTTACTATTTTCTTTATTTCCTCTCTGTCATCCTTTGATGAGCAAATTTGAATTAAAGTATATTTAAGTATCCATGTTAAACTGACTGTCGCTTACTATGTTGTACATATGTTTATTTTGAACATGGACTATTACAGTTTGTTTCAAAAGTGTATTGTATATAACTATGTTGTGAAATAAAACTTCTTCTATGGGATATGTCAAATATAACTGAACGACACAAGAATTCAAGATATGGTGCCCAAACATTCAACACAAATTGTCAAGACTGTCCATGTTTTTCGGTTTTTGACTCCATTTTAAAAAGTACACATATATCTTTAATGTCCCAAACAAAAGTGCAAATGAAAGTTAGGGCGAACTGCGAACAAATTTACCTCTGTGTTCAAAACATTGGCTTCAGTTTTTTTAAATTTCCAACTGGACTGGGCTAGGTAACAACCATTCGTTAAACACGACTTACCGAAAGCTTTACAGTATGATCCAGTAGGGCAGGTATCACAGTCTCCTTGTCCCCAGTGGGGCTGATAATCGCCAGATGGACAACCAGTCTGGTTATGGCTACCTTCGTAACAGAAATGTCCAGGTGAACATGCATACAGTGTTGGTGTGGGCGTGTCCTGGCCTCCTGGGCAATAATAGCCAATATCACACAGTCCTGATGGTGTAGACAATGCATATGACTGACAATAGTAACCGGCAGTGCATTCTGTACAGTCAGCTGAACTTTGACCTCCTGTGCGATCTGTAATGAAAATGTAATTATTCACATACTGTTATTAAGTTTATTAATGGTACATAGTCCTGTCTCCCATGGCCGAGTGGTTGAGACATCCACTTTGGGAGCGGGAGGTCGAAGGTTCGAATCCTGGCAGGGGTCCGTTCTGATATGGCCGGTTGGTGAGCCGCCAGCTAGTAAAATAATGGTTACCATGTGCCTACCTGCCTGGTGCCTGGCATTAAAGGGATAGGAATCGGGAAGTGAATGTGCTCAGAAAGTAGGTGTTTCATAAGTCAGAATTGGCTGGCCCTTTAAATAGGGGTGACACTATAATAAATAAACACTTTACTAGTCTGATATTTTGTCAAAATATGCTTGGCTGTAACTATGTGATAATTGCTTGGCTGTAACTATGCGATAATTGCTTGGCTGTAACTATGTGATAATTGCTTGGCTGTAACTATGCGATAACTGCTTGGCTGCAACTATGTGATAATTGCTTGGCTGTAACTATGTGATAATTGCTTGGCTGTAACTATGTGATAATTGCTGGCTAATGTCTTCATACAGATATACTCTACAAAAATGCAACGTCAATTTTCATACATCTTTCCCAAAACCACAAATACAAGATTCCGATACAGGTATTTTCTATCCTGACCTACGCGTTGCGTTGAGTTAGCGCTAGCATAGGAAGTATCTGGATCAGACTGATGTTCTGCAGTTTCTTGAAAAATTTTAAGAAAAGTTATAATGCATGTTTTAGTCTATATGAAGACATGAACGCATCATTTTCTAAAACATTTCTAGTGAAAATTGAAATTCGTTTATCACTGAACTTAAATATGCACAATGCTGAATCTGAACAAAAACAGATTTTCATTACATTTTGTAATGTCAAATTTAACATAATACTTACTGTTAAATGTTCCAGGTGGACAAGAGATTTCAATAGGTGTTCCAGATGGGCAGTAGTAACCAAGACTACATTCTACTGGGTTTGATACTGACTCACTGACGTTGCAGTAATATCCAGCCGTGCAATTTCCCGTTGGTGCATCCAAGTTGTCAACATCACAAAACTGACCAGCTGGACATGGTATTGGAGCCGAAGATCCCGTCGGACAGTACGTACCTGAAAAATATATCAATTTCATTTTTAAAAGAGCAGTGGAAAATTCAGACTTGAGATTGAATTTTTTTTAAATTGGCGGAATTTTTCACAGCTGTGTATATGTAGTAAAGTACGGCGGATTTTTTCACAGATGTGTAAATGTAGTAAAGTACGGCGGATTTTTTCACAGCTGTGTATATGTAGTAAAGTACGGCGGATTTTTTCACAGATGTGTATATGTAGTAAAGTACGGCGGATTTTTTCACAGATGTGTAAATGTAGTAAAGTACGGCGGATTTTTTCACAGCTGTGTAAATGTAGTAAAGTACGGCGGATTTTTTCACAGATGTGTAAATGTAGTAAAGTACGGCGGATTTTTTCAGGGCTGTGTATATGTAGTAAAGTACGGCGAAATTTTTCACAGCTGTGTATATGTAGTAAAGTACGGCGGAATTTTTCACAGCTGTGTATATGTAGTAAAGTACGGCGGAATTTTTCACAGCTGTGTATATGTAGTAAAGTACGGCGGAATTTTTCACAGCTGTGTATATGTAGTAAAGTACAATCGTATGGATCTCAAGAATGGACCCTGGCAGACCTGAAATCCACGGAATTCTGCGAATCTGCTGAGAACGTTCATGCCTGTATATTCGGATGTCTTATTTAGCTTGATTACATTATGAACATATAAATTTTTGCATGAACTTTCAAATTTCCATGAGGAATTGATATCACCCAAATATCTTATAAGAAAACAGATAAAATTGAAGAAAGTGAAGCAACCATATCCTGCCATACAATGTCAAAACCCCAACATGCTGTTGATTAAGAGGATACAATTACATCTAATTATCAAAACAAGTTCATATCTAACCTGCAGTACATGGACCCCCAGTGAAGTTTGTAAGGTATGTTGGACAGGACATATTCACTGTAAATGATAGCGATGAAGGGTCGTATTCAATTGGCATGTCACTAAACGCTCCTCCGGAACAATACCATCCAGCTGTACAGTCTCCGACAGGTTCGGAGAGTCCGTCAGTATCACAGTACTTGCCAGCTGTAAAAACACATACATCATTTTCAGGATTAACACAATGCAAACATAAAGCGCTTTGTTGGACACCAGATGGGAAAAGAAAGAGAGGAAGACCAAAAGAAAAAAAAACAACAACATGGCGACGCACAATAGAGAGCGAACTGAGAAGCATGGGAATGACATGGGGAGAGGCAGAAAGAAAGGCACAAGATAGGCAACAGTGGAGGATTTTGGTGATGGCCTCATGTGCAAGTATGCACGAAGAGGACTAAGTAAGTAAGTAAACATAAACTGTTCTTTGACCAAAATGTTTTACAATAATATTGCCCCAAACCACATTTTGTGATTGTACAATGATCAATTTTGAAAAAAAGCAGATAATGTAATAAATAAAACCAAGTGTTTTTTTGACAAGATGGTTTTAAGAAATCGTACTGGAAAATAAATTTAAAACAATAAGAAAAGTAGGAAACAAACACAAAATCCAGTGGCCTATAGTATCATCAAGCACAAATCATGTTATTAATTGTTTAACTTTCATTTAACAGACATGGGACAGCAGATATATCAATGAATTATGGAAGGAAAAACAGATAGACATGGATAAAACAGTCACATGAATATGAAATTTTTAAATGCTGCACAATACAATGTATATTACTAGCTGTTATAAACAATATATTGTGGCCAAAAATGTTGAACTACAGTGAAAAATCAACTACAGTCAGACTTCGTTCATTCGAATTCATCGGGTCCGAAATTTTATTGTGAATAATACATAGTTTCGAATAGTGTATTTCAATTCGATATGCATAAGAAGATACATCGGAGCCTGATATACTTTCAGTTGATACCAAGTATTCGGACAGAAGGGTGTCGAATAAACGAGGTCCTACTGTATATGACTACATACGTGGACAAGATCGGCAGTCAAATATCTCATCGGTTCCTGTGATATTGTTGTATGTACCAGCTGGGCAGGGATATTGTGTATCATACTCGGTACCAGCTGGACAGTAGTATCCTGTAATTGAAACACATGATTTACAGTACGAGATAACACATACAGCATGATATAGTTGTTAACTGTCTAGTATGCAAGGTGTGTGTTCAGTCAGGTCATGGTGACATATATGTAGCATTGATCCTGACCATTTTCTAATAATGAATGACATTGTTTCTGTTCTCAGACAACTGGCTTCCCATTTCAGACGAGTCAAACTTAACATGTACACGTGTCAGGGTCAAGTGGATTTGAGTAAAATTCTAGAGTCCTCGGCCCGTATTCACCAACGTTATAAGACTGAATCTCAGTCTTAGACTTTAAAATGGTAGATTTTCATTTTGTTCCTACGTTATTGTTACACAATATATTTTGATAAAACACGGCAAAAGTGTAGAGTGGGTAACAAGAAATATTCAGGCAAAAATCTATCTGTTTAAATATAATGAAAACGAAATGCTTGTAAATTTAATTTTTGCAATTTTAAAGTCTTAGTCTGAGATTCAGTCTTAAAACGTTTGTGAATACGGACCCAGGTTAGAACATTAAGAATTCTAAAGAATGGGTGTACCTTCCAAGCTGAATACTGATGTAATAATAATTTGCATAATGATGATAACATATTTTTACAAACTAATGCACTGATTGCAAAGAAAATCAATTAACACTATTTTGCGTCAAGAAACTCATAGCAACTATTCCAGCCTGTTATCATGGCCAGTAGTAAAGAAACAAACCTGTTGGACATGGTGTGCTGGTATAGTTATCGGCATTGACAAGACAGTAGAAGCCCGCTGGACAAATCTTGCAAACATCAAGTCTCATCTCGTCACCAAATCGACCAGCTGGACATGGTATGGGAGATGTTGTTCCGACAGGACAATAGTAGCCGATAGGACATGGTGCTGAAATACATCAACCATAAGAAATATCAATAGTAAGAATACATGGTTACCAAGAAATGTTACCAATTTTAGAGGTGAAGTCCAAAGTTGTCAATTTGCACAGAAATAATAAAAGAGACAGACTGGTTGCTTTTTCATCATGGATATCAAGGTATTAGCAAAAACTATTGTAACACAGTCTAAACAAGGAAGTAATTACAATGATTTTGAGCCAAATCCTTGATACATCATTCAATTACTAAAATAATCCCAGTAAAATGAACATAAACAAATGTTCATAATTTTTTATTACCACGATTTCATAATACCAAGTTAGTAATATCCCTCTAGATTTGGTAACAATAAAACATCCTCAAAATATGAATGTTACAGTTGCTACTTACAGATTTGGCGTAACAAATGCTTTTGTTATGACTTTCATTCAGCAAATCGGGGGTTCAGCGCAAGACTATACTAACTCTTATCTATTTATATAGGAGTTAGTATAGTCTTGCGCTGAACCCTCGAAATAATAAATAATTCAAATCTATTAACAAAAAATAACAAATTGAAACATAATAAACAAATCTGTCATTAGAAACTAAAAAATAAATTTGTAATAAAGCATCCTTTTTGTTCACATAACTCAAATGTTTAATATTGTACATAAAGTTTGTAGAAAATATGAACAACAATAACACCAAAAACAACATTCACTCCACAATTAAACAACGACAATGACAAAATGAAAATATACATGTAAATACAGTTGGACCTTGTGCATTCAAAATTTCATTGGGTCCAAATTTTATTTAGAATATTACATGGTTTCGAACAAAGGGGGTCGGCACGTTGAGGAAATTACCTAAAACAGTCAGCTAAGTGAAAATCAATCATACAATGTAATGATATTACATGGTATGACTTTTTTTTACTCGGATGACTGTTTTAGGTCATCGGTCATTTCTTCAACGTGCCGACCCCCAATGGTTTCGAATAGCCCATTTCATTTTGACGTGCTAAAGAAGGTACATCTGGACCCGATATTTATTTCTGAGTACCAAGTATTCAGATAGAAGATTGTCAAATAATCAAGGTCCGACTGTAATAAGATAGTTAAAAATAAATGATAAAAATAGTAAAAAGTAAAACAATATAAAAATGAAAAAACAAGTATTGCCGTTTCATACCCAGAAAAAGTCTCATGGCAAAATAAAATAAAAGAACATATGTCGTGTGTCACGGTGTTCTATTATATACATGAAAATGAAATAAATATGATACATAGTAAGTACAATGGATTAGCACAATCATGTCTTTCATATGGAGCGAGACAAATTAAAATGCTTATGGACACTTCAGTCATCTGACCCCAGATAAAGAGTCTATGGCTGGGTCAGCTATTTAAATATTTTTCAATTCATTATGTGACTATGGTAAAAGAACTATGTCGAAGTGTTGCAAAATCAAACTATTTTCTTCATGGAAGATCAATCAGACAATTGACATTGCTTCTACTATCGAAACATAATCAGATGGCGACTACAACTGTTCAATAATAAAACCAAAAATGAACTTAGAAAAGATCAGTCTAGGAAAGATCCGATTGGTCAATGCAACTTTACTTGCTCTGCATTCTACATACTACAAGACTTTATGTTAATATCAACTGGAGTGACATTTAACCAAGTACTGTGACTGATGCCTAATGTCGTACAGGATAATTAGCAATATCAAAGATATTTTCAGACAAAGTGTTAGTGTGTATTTCGAAAATCACTAGCAGCATCCGGCCAAGATCTTTAGCATCGCAAGTCATCAACCTGGTGCAGTTAGCAACAATTATTTGGTTCCACCTCATTATGCCATCACAATTCCGTCCCAAACCCAAATCATCATGATAGTTCCCAAAACTAAATAAAAATCCTTCAAATGGAGGAAATTACTGAAATATGTCACAAACAGTACACGAACACTTAGAAAAATTAGTTGTACTGGTATCATTCCCAAAATCTGAAAAAAAACTCCCTATTTCAGCAGACAGACTTAAAAACCCACCTCCTGTTCCAGTATTGTTGTTTTCGGGTGCTGAGGTATCGACTCCTGTTTCGCAGTAATATCCTTGTGAACATTCTCCCGTAGGCATGCTGAGTCCGGGCGTGGCACAGAAACTTCCGCCAATACATTGCTGACATTCTGATTCCAACTCTAATGACGTAACGTTGTTAAATGTGCCCGCAGGACAGAATGTATAGTTGTAACCGTTGGCGCCAGTACAGTATGCTCCAGTCGGACAAGGATCCATACGATCTTGATTTACGCAGTAGAATCGGGGTAGACATACGTCACATACAGATGCGCCAGTTACATTCATGTAAGTACCTGGAAATCAAACAATCAGTAATCAGTCAGTTATCAGTCATACAACATCACATCTGTTCTCTTTTGAAAATAACAGGGTTCCCACTCTTTTCCCAGAAAAAAATCAAGGACTTTTCAAGGGTATTTTCACAAAATTCAAGGATCAAAACAGCATTTGTACTGTTATTTTATTCATTCAACTTGTCTTTCAAATTAACTTATTCCAAGAACATTTAAGTATTAAACTTCAGATTAAGAACTAATATACAAGGAAAAGTTACACTCATCCTGACGTGAGTTTTCCAAGGCTTGCAAAGTCGCTTTTTTTTATCTGTTTAAAGTGAGTTTTTTTTAAAGCACACAATAATATTGTGAGTGTCCAGAAAATACAAAATTCTCAACTTTTTCCCATTTTTTGCCCTTTCTTTAAATTCAAGCACTTTCCAGGCTTGGAAAATGACATGAACAAATCAAGGACTTTTCCAGTTTTCCAGGAAGCATGGGAACCCTGACATAAGTATAAAATACAATGAAATTTCTGCTTTGAGTGCCGTGAAGCCCTGTTCACAAACATTTTAAAACAGTACCTGAAACTCAGACTTAGATTTTAAATTTGCAAAAGTTATATTCACCAGCCTTTCGTTTTCATTACATCAAAATTTTGTCTGAATAAATGTTGTTACCCACTGCTCATGCTTCCCACTTTTTATCAAAATCTAAACATGGCAGCAAAAAGAGATTTTGATTTTTTAAAGTCTAAGTTTCAGTCTTAAAATATTTGTGAATAAGACCCCTGATTTTTTCACTTCCATGATTACCAGTCTTGATCAAAGGTAGGGAACACATATTTATATCTAAGAAACATTTTACTAAATTTTTCAGAATAAAATTTGATCAAGAGGTTAAATTTTGACTGGTAACAAAAAGAACATGGTACCAAGTCAGTATAAAAATGCATAAAACTGTAACGAACCTCGAGGTTATTTTTTATGTCAAAACATATATACATCTAATCTCTCTCAGATATAATATTGTAACAACATGACTGAACCTAACCATTTTGTCTCGGTATGGTCAACATGAGTGCCTGTGTCACTTTAATAATCTTTCAAGAATGAAGTAAAAATACATGAACCTGAAATGATTTTGCGACACGAAGACAAATGACCAGGCTAATATTAAAATAACAATATGACATAAAAATGGAGGAAAGAATAAACAAACACAAACTCACCATCAGCACAAGATATAGGTGCGGTGCTTCCAACTGGACAGTAGTTCCCGACAGGACAGATATCCCCTGTGGTTCCATCCATTGGTGTACTCGAGTTGGCGCTAGCAGAACAGTAGTATCCGGCAGCACATTCACCTTGGATATAGATATCAAATGTTGTTATAACTGTCATTTATTTATATTTATCTGAACTAGACCAACAATTTGAAAACAAGATGGAAAACAGGATTCGAATTGTTCAAATGATTCAGCAGTTACTATAGACAGAAAACATTTATTTATCGAGAATAACATACAACATTAAAATTAATTGCAGTTTAAATACAGAACCAAACTATATCAATGTACTATGATACCTAACAATCTAGGGTTTGGAGCTAAACTATTGTAACAGAAAAAGTTACATCAGTTTTGCATAAAGACCCAATATGCTGTATACTTTTCCATAAATAATATCTTTATTTACAATGCTTAATCAGTAACAGAATCTTATAGAATCTTCCTCGAGGTTTGGGGTTTCATTTTTACAACCAAATGAGACTGAAAGCCAATTAAATAAATAATCATTTTCAAGCCAAACTTATATACATCAGAGAAGCCATGCAATAGATACAGCCATGCAGAAAACTTATGAGCTGTCAAAGAAAATATATTACAATGCATGATGGGTATACACATACGGTAGATTAAAAAACAGCCCTGCGTTCAGTAAACGTATTTGCGGCTTACGTTTCGAAACGTTTGCAATTTGGTTCCCCATGTGCAGTTAATGTGATACGGTTGGTCAGGGGCACAAAACAAAACAGTTTCGGAATGTTCACAATTTTTAGCCGTAACTGAAAGCAGGGCTGATGGGATGTATTGTAAACTAAAATGGTTTCCATGGAGATCGGTATCAGGACAGAATTTCATCAATTTTCTACAAATGCATGCTGGGATATGATGTTTTATAAGTCACCATAACAACAAAGTTACTTTCATATACAACGAATACTGCCAATGAACATCAGCAACACATGAAACATTACAACATTAAATTATATCTCTTAAAATTGGTGCGGTTTTTTTCTTACACAACGATGGATCAATACACTCTAGAAAACAGTAATTGAGGTAAGTTAATTATTAAAACACGATATAGAGTAAAATATAAATAATTTCAGATACTGTCGACGGCAGGAAAGGAAAGTATATGAATTGTTTTACAAATGCTAAATACAATCTTAAATTCTTGTCAGTATACACGGAATGGACAATGATACAATCTCTATGGCAACGCTTCTGGTCTGCTAGATAGAGGTCATTCAAAATTGATGAAAACATTATAATATTATTTGGGGTTGCATACCAATACTATGAACAAAGCAATTTTGTTTGAACACTGTATATGAAACAACGTGAATATTGAAAATGTGACATGGTTATTAACTTGAAATACCAAAACTTGTTGAAAATTGTACATGAAACCAAAATGATACATAAGGAATGAGAAACGAAAAACATAAATGGGAGATGGTAGTTACGTATGAGTAAAAGGAATATATTGTTGATCGCAACAGTCATTTATTTCTTCATTGAAAAAAAAGTAAAACAGACGAGCGAAACTTGTGAATGGAGGGTAATGAGTAAAGGGAGGTAATTGGAATGTGAGTTGTTGATAAAGGGAGGTAATTGGAATGCGAGTTGTTGATAAAGGGAGGTAATTGGAATATGAGTTGTTGATAAAGGGAGGTAATTGGAATGTGAGTTGTTGATAAAGGGAGGTAATTGGAATGCGAGTTGTTGATAAAGGGAGGTAATTGGAATGTGAGTTGTTGATAAAGGGAGGTAATTGGAATGAGAGTTGTTGATAAAGGGAGGTAATTGGAATGTGAATTGTTGATAAAGGGAGGTAATTGGAATGCAAGTTGTTGATAAAGGGAGGTAATTTATCTTGATTAAGAAACATGTGCAGAGAATTAAGTTGTGGTAAAAAAGTAATCATCCACCTCAAAAATAAAAATTGCAAAGAAACAGAGTGATATATATATCAGGGGTTTAGTGCAAAACTGTGGTAACTATTTCTTTATAATAACCTAGTTTCTACAGTTTTGCGTCAAACCCATGATATTCAATATTAAAAGATAGAACCAAACAAAATGGCATAGAAGTGTTCAGTTTGAAACCTGTATATGATTTAACTGTGTATAAAATCATTCCATGCAAGTTAGCAAACAAGATTTTAGTGTATATTGTATTAGATAGGTATAGGAGAAATTAATATGTAATCTTTGGAATGAGTCAATTTATTCATTTACCAACATCACCCGGTCCTGTAAATTGTAAATATCATGAATATAAGAGAATTTGCTCAATTGATTACAACACATTATACATTTAGAACAAGTATTAAATACCAATTACAGTGAATTAAGTGTTTATTCTCTGATTCCTACAGACTTTTAGGCCAACAAATATCTGTTTCCGGTAACCAAACGATATGTTTTAAAAGCAAAATATCTTGGCAGTCATGTATAGAATTTTGTTTAAAGCCTAACTGGACTTTAAATAAAATGTTCCATCAATATAGGAGGAGACACAGCAACAAATTCAGGTACACAACACGTGTCAAGTAAATGAATAATAACAGTTGTTCTGTAAATGTCAAGTTACACCATTACTACTATAAGAAATTCTACAGAATCAGTAAAAACAAATTGTTGGAAATTGGCTGCCATTGTTTTTGCTTGTATAAGTTATCCTGATACAGGTGTAAGCCAAAACATATTTTCTAACCTGATAAATTTCATAATTAAGCAGCCCAGCAGATAGTATGACATTTTTATATTAAACTTATACACCAGTTTTTACCTGTATAGTTGTTGAGACCAGCAGAGGCACAGTATCGTCCAGCAGGGCAAGCGACGCAATCCCCGGATGCGCTTGCTCCTGTTGTGGTCAAGAAAGTTCCAGCTGGACATGGTACAGGTGTTCCAGTGCCCGATGAACAATAGTGACCAGATGGACAGATATCTCCATACACTTCAAGTGTGGGATTTTGGGTTACAGCGCTATTGTTACAGTAATGGCCGGCGTCACATGGACCGGAAGGTTCAATGAGACCTGTAATATGGAGAATATCATAGAATAACAAAATTAGGCTAGAACAACACTTTTTTTTCTTAACCTTTAAATTGCGCCGACCATCTTTTTTTCAAGATATTTCTTGTTAAAATTGTCTGTTCTGAACATTTCCAAAGTCATGTGTCAACCATCTCTGATTCAAATGAGAAGTCGCTTGCGGCAGATTAGGTTAGTACTGACTGGTAACCTGGGAACGCAGATTGATTCAACTGACTGCTGTACTTAGTATTAACACAAACCTAACTATTGGAACATTTTCATCTTATTTACACATACAACAAGCATAGAACAACATTATTTTTTGTATAGGTATGCATCCATATATCCATTCCTAATTCGATATCCAGGAATCTAAAAGAGGTTCAAGCCAGCCTTAGAGTCAGAGATTATAAAACTGAATTTATAGACCAGACTAAGAATGCAACATAAGCATTGGACAGCTTTAAGACCAAGCATAGACACAACCGAAGTCAGATGCTTGTGTTTTAAGACTGGTCTCCGATGTATCTTGTATGACCTCAGACACTGGGGATCAGTTTTTATGAGCATAATATTGAAAGACAGATCGAGGGGAGAAAGCAGAACAAGCCTATCAGTATATTCTTTTTATGCAGATGAATTAGTTTCATGATTATGTAGTGGATCCGTAGTCCAGTGGTAACGCACTTGACTAGTAATCCAGGGATCGCAGGTTCGATTCCCCGCTCCATCACTGACAGTACTAACAGTCTTTCGAACGAGACTTTAAGAAACGAAGTCCCGTGTTACATAATGATGCTTTACATCGAGCACGTAAAAGAACCAGGGGTGCTCCTGGAACTGGGGCATCTCCTGTTTCATACACTAACCTCCAAAAATCTAATATGACTAACATTCTTCCGGAGGCGTCGCCCATATGGGAAACCGGTGGTGACGAAAAAATAAACGCAAAATTCAACTACAACATCATGATCATCCGTTGAGATAAAATAACGTCATACCTGTAGTTCCGCAGTAGAAGCCAGCATCACATGGAGTGCACGAGGACTCGTTCTGTAGAGCAGTGGTGTTTGAATATGTTCCCACTGGACAAGGGGTCTCGATATACGACCCTTCCGGGCAATAACTGCCTTCAGGACATGCATAACCCATAACATTATCATTGGGTGTCGCCGTGTCTGATCCTCCTAGGCAGACGTAACCTTCGCTGCATGGTCCGTTTGGCACCGATAATCCTGGAAACATCAAATACATTTCCGTATATAACTAATACATTCTCACATTACAGTCTTGTTATTTCAGTATATTAAGTACCGGTACTAAAATTTACATTTTTAGACACCTTTTGGTTAAATATTTATCTTTCTAAGAATGACACAAATCAAGAGCACTACCAGGGAATGCAGACACCTCTCTGTAAGGTATATAATCATTAGAACTTGTATTTTCTCAGAAACTCAGCTAATTGCATTTAACATTTTTGTGGACGCTGATGCAGATGGCAAACAATCTACGACAATGCTCTTCTTTCCTTCAAACCAGACAAGCTAAACTCAATCCAGTTCACTAAGGGTGTAACAAATAAATAAACAAGATTTCAGCCAAAAATCAACATTAATCTCATTCAAAGAGCCAATTTCATTACAGTAAACTTATAACCATAGTTATATGACCGGAAGTATGATAATCTACATTAATTAAGAAATATTTCCGAAGGAGACAAATTGGATTAAGGAAAAAATCTTACCAGAATCAGTACAGAAATAGCCTGGGGTACATTGTTGACACTGACTTTGCATTTGTAGACCAGTCTGGTTATTGAACGTTCCAGGCGGACAAGGATTATCATTGAATGCGCTTGTATTAGTAAGACAGAAGTAACCAGTCTGACAATCAAAGGGTGTGATAGTTCCAGTCGCGGAACCAGTCTCAGTTGTCGCTTGTATAGGATCACAATATCTAAAATAGTGTATACAGAATCGTTATACAAACAAGCCAACCAAAAAATGGATTCATATTGAAGTCTGTGAATGTCAACCGAGAACAAGACGGAACAATTGGTAACACAAAGAAGATAGTAAACAGGAGCAGACCTTTGGTGAAACAAGAGCACTGCAAGTAGACGCAGATGTTCACCTACAGGTTACATTACCACTGGGACTTATACTTTCTCCGAAACTGAGCTTCACACTATATTTAGCAATTGTTTGGACGCAGACAACAATGATCAAGCTGTTACGATAGCTCTTGTTCTTTTAGAACAGACAAGCTAAGTACCAGTGTTTAGGTGAATAATTTAAAAGCATAGTGTTTTCGGCGCAATTGAGCTAAACTACTTAAGTGATTTATATGCATGTATATTGGACGCAGTTTATGTTCACTGTATAAATGGATTGCTGTTAAACATGTAAGTTCACTGCATAAATGAGATACTGTCAAACATGCAAGTTTACTATATAACTGAAATACTGTTAAACACGCAAGTTTACTATATAACTGAAATACTGTCAAACATGCAAGTTTACTATATAACTGAAATACTGTTAAACATGCAAGTTTACTATATAACTGAAATACTGTTAAACATGCAAGTTTACTATATAACTGAAATGCTGTTAAACATGTTAGTTTATTGTGTAACTGAAACAATTACCATAAAATATGACATTATACTTACTTTCCAGCAGGGCAATCCAGACATATTATCTGACCAGTTGCATCTTGGTACATACCAGCAACGCATTCCAGAGGTAGCCCAGTACCACCTGGACAATAATGACCCTCTGGACATGTGTAATTGGAAGGAGTGGCTGTACTCTGTCCAGCTGGACAATAGAAACCGGGGTCACAAGCTCCAGTTATACCAGAGCTGGAACAGTAGTAGCCGGGAGTACACTGATCACAGTTAGCCAAGTCAATATTTCCTGTATTGAATGAGAACGAGCCTGGGGGACACGGTGTGGGCGTGGTAGATCCCACTTCACAGTAATGGTTAGCTGTACATAAAGTGTCATTCGGTGTTGTTGCTCCACTCAAGCAGTAATAGCCTGAATAAAAGTAGTATATATCAGTTTTGCATGACAGGACATATTGGAACCAAAAACAGTTACTATGTTATATGTAATATTTACACCATTACTTAGAGCAATTGCACTATCATAAGCAGGGGTAACAATAAGAGCCAGGAGCTGGTAAACTTACCAAGTAACTTAAGCATCATCACCTGGCTTCTTTTCTTGTACAGTGATAGTACTATTAGGGGAGAACCCCCATCCCCAGCATACTATTAAGAATTAGTGACAACTCAGATAAGTGTATTAGCATTCAAATACAATTGTTACATTAAATTTGATGTTTACCAACAAGTAATGAGATTTCTGAAATCTGAATGTACCATAAAATGATAGTAAATTGTAATTTTTAGGACAACATAAAACATGTAAGAATGGGGTCAAATACCGACACAAAGCTATTGATTATACCTGCGTCACACTGTGCTTCAGGGGCAGTCAATCCATACTGACTACAATAGTATCCGCCGTCACATTGTACCGGGTAGTTGGTACCTGGTGGACAATAGGCACCAGGCCAGCATTCACCACCGGTATAGTTAGCAGCTGGACAGGAACACATAGATGGGTCACTGATGGTAGCGTTGCCCCATGCTGGCATGGTCTGGAAGGAGGAACCGGTGCAGTACCAACCCGCAGTACAGTTTCCATTTGGATCAGACAGTCCATCATCTAGTTCATAAATAAATGAATATTTACGAATAATCAGCTCAAATTTATCAATTTTTTCACTTCAGGGCATAGACATAATTAACCTGGTAAAACAGGAAGATATGTTATCATAGTATTGTATAATTTATTTTTTTCCCATTTGAAGAGCAGACGATTATTTCAAGACGCGACGTCATCATTTTGTAGCTTAATTTTGCATTTTGCTCTTAATATTGGAATTGCTATGAAAAGAAAAGTAGATTTCCGATTTCAATATTTTTGCTACTAAATGAAAGTAGAAAAATATACGTTAAACCGGAAAATGTACTTTTTGGTCAATAATACAGATTTTGTTGGGACACAGATCATTTAACTATGTATAATTATTGTACTTACATTCACAATACATTCCAGCAGGACATTCCAAGCAATCTGTGGAATCATCGGAACCATTCGCCGGGTTATAGAAGCCTTTAGGACATGGGAATTGTGTAGAATGAGTGGTGCCAAGTGGACAATAGTAACCAGGATTGCAGGGATGTAAGGCGTAGGATGTTGTGTTCTCTGCACAGTAGTATCCAGCAGGACACGTCAGACATGTTGCTTGACCGAGAGAATCACTGAAATCAAACAGAATACAAGTTAGTTGATTACATCAGGTACACATTAGTTCTGTGTACACCAGCACACCTGCCCTGTGTTCGGTAAAGGTGTTTGTGGTTAACGTTTGAAAATTGGTTCCCCGTGTGCAGTGAATGCTATACAGTGGGCCAGGGGCACAAAATAAAACAGTTTAGTAACGTGAGCAACTGTTAGCCGTAACTGAACGCAGGGAAGTATTGCTCATGTAGTTTAAGCTTACATGTCAATAATGATATTTGCCGGAACAGTCCAACAGTTCAATACAGTAAAACCTCAATAATAAGACCATCTTGGGACCCTTGAAAACTGGTCTTGTTATTGAGTTGGTCTTATATTCAGATTGAATAAACAGCAAAGAAGTGATAGTGGACTTGAAAATTGTGTTCTTAATTTGGTGGTGGTCTTATTATTGTGGTGGTCTTTGAGTTAGATTTGACTATAATTTAAAATGATACATATAATAAACCATCAATAATGCAATCAATGACACACATCGATACATCTGAATTGATCATTCTGACTACGAGGAATGAAGATCAGCATAAATTTTTTTTGGAATCGTCAGAAATTAACATATATCAACTTTGTTTTAAAAGGAGTGCGGAGTAAATCCCGTGACAGAATTTGTGTTTCCATATACAGTCAAACCTGTGTTAAAGACCACCTGCAAACAAAGACCACTATTGCAAAACCTGTCTGCAAAGACCACCAATTTTATCTCCCATCAGACCATTTTCAATGATATTTAATCTGTTAATAGAGACCACCTGTAAACAAATACCACATTTTGCTGTTCCCATGGGTGGTCTTTACAGACAGGTTTGACTGTATGTTTCTTACACTTGGGCTGTAAATACTTTATAATGTAGTAGATTATTTGTACATAGTGTTTGCAATGTTAACATGGTTAAAACAGGCATAAGATACTTCAAGACATAAATACAATAGAAATCACTGAGGCAACTGCATAAAGAGAGTATTTGGGAAATAACAATTTGATTTCAGAACATATTTCAAGGTCAAGCTGAAATGAGAACCCACTAAGTATTTGACAAACAAAACCATGTTTTATACCACATTAACACTAATGAAAGAATTACTTACACAAAACTTGCAAAATGATGGCAAGATTTTGAAGTCTAAAATATACAAGGCTAAAATATACAAAAGTACTCTACAAGGAAAAGTGGGTATTTATTTAAGAGGACAACCAAATGAAAATGGTTGGCAGTTGACCCTGTTTCCACAGCTCTCTAGAATCTGATAATTTTCGATGATTCAGAATATTAGCTCTGTAGTAACAAGTGTAAAGCCTGTTCAAATCAGAAAGTTACGCTGATCCAAGGTAACTGCATACATGTGAACCTTTTCTGAAGGCAAATCGGGAGATTGTACCTCGAAAAGCGGGAGATTGAGACTCAAAACGGGAGTTTTTTTTGTGTGGCTGAAATTTTGTCAATATCATGTCTTTATCCGTATAATAAGCTATTAATTAACTCGTAATCTGGGGTTCATCCCTTCAAACTAGTCGCCAATTAACAATTTTATTGCCAATTGTCATATCTGAATACAACAGAAACGAGTGAAACTTGAATAAACAACATGACAAGCGAAGGGTCGCATCGTATTTTGATCATTGTCACCAAGCGCTTGATTCCATGGTTTAGAGACTATTCAGAGAGTATTTCTGACTGGTATCCCGATTTTACACTTTCGGTTATCAGTTTGACAAATAATTTCAGTGAACCAGTCGGGAATGAACTAAAAAATACCCCAAAATAAAAATTCACGATGTTTACTTTGAAAATCGGGAGATTGCGGCTCCCGTCCGGGAGAGGGGGAGACTTCACATGTATGTTACTGTTGAATGGAGCAATTTTACAGGATCAATACAACAACAATAATAACAGAAACATCACAAACAATGTTGTTATACCTGTAGGTTCCAGCAGTACATGACTTTGGTGTTGTTGTACCCTCAGGACAGTAGAAGCCCATGGGACATTCATCGCCGACACCGGTGTTATTTATGGCACTGGATGGGGTGGAAGTATCCACGCCTGTAAATGATAGAATGTCAACAGTAAAATAGATTCATCAATTGTTTCATATTATTTTATATCATCCCCATTGTTAGCAGTACAGTAGTATGATTTTGCCCCAGTTTCATTGAAAATTTACCTTACAAGAATGACAGAAAATTCTTGTTAGATAAGTTGGGATTGATCCACAATTCTTTAAAGATTATTAAGACAAAAATGCTGCATTTTGTCGTAATTGATTAAAATCCTTTTAAAAAGTCTAAAATTGATCATTTTGTGGGTATGGGTATCAATCCCCGAAAGCTGTCTAGTGCCCTGTTATGTACATATTTTATAGCCCATCTCTTTACCTTCCCAATTTTTTTCTCTCCCTAATTTTGTTCCTTAGTTCACAAAACCTAATTTATTCATTCCTTAAGTGTCTGATGGTTGGAGAGGCCCTACTATATGGTCATACTTGTGGTGCCCTTTCTCAATTTTTGTATGCAAGACAGATTTTTGTCCAATAACGAAAACACTATAATCAAATGTTTTCAGTTTCTTAACAAAACAGCTAGTACATACTAACATAATGGTAGTGTGCTACCTTCTACTGATACATAAAAATGTAAAAAAATTCCAGTCACTTAAAAGAGCGTTGAATACGTAATCTTAAGTAAGACAAAGTTCAATATACTCAACACACCCATCAGTATGTAGCTTTCAATGAAATGAATATGTATTGCAAGGTTACATGATTTTAATTTTTTGTGTGTAAATTGATTTTCAAATAATCACACATGTACAGGAAGTAAGGCTAAGGTATTATTGACTTATAGATAACACACCTGTTTCACAGTAATAACCAGCAGTGCAGTTTCCAGTCACCGCATCTTGTCCAGGTAGTTGACAATATTTCCCACCATCACATTGCGTGCAATCAGACAGTCTTGTAAGACCCTGGACTGGATTGTAGGTTCCGGCCGGACACGGCTGTATATCAGCTCCGGTTCCTTCGGGGCAATAATATCCGACTGGACAGATCTCAGCATCATCTCGATTGGTGCAGAAGAATCCTTCGGGGCAGACATAACATGCGGATGCTCCTGTGTGATTGCTGTATGTGCCGTTTGGACAGAAAATGTGATTGGTTGAACCAACGGGGCAATATGATCCGATCGGACAGATATCTCCAGATGCTACGCCTACCGGCGCATTATTTGTTGCTCCAAGAACGCAGTAGTAACCTAGAATATACAAAAATGAGACCCTTCTTGTAATAGAACGCAGTAGTAACCTAGAATATACAAAAATGAGACCCTTCTTGTAATATGAAACTATCATACCTGTTGTAATTTTATCTAATGTCCCTGTAAAGTATTTTATATTCTCAGTAATACAGACTACAGTAAGACACATTAATTTTTTGTATACTCAAAAAATCATATAATTATATGACAATATTTTTAACACCCTTCAAGAAAGAATATTCACACTACCAAGAAAAATGAAATATAAATTCTGGACAACTTGGAAATGAATTCTTCAACATTATTAAGGCAGGGTTATCAATAAGAGCCAGTAGCCGGTAAAATTACCAGGTAACTTAAGCATCATCACCAGGCTACTTTTCTTGTATGAGTGATCATAATTAAGGGTAGTACCCCCCAGACTTCCGCCTACTTGTGATGATTTCCCAGCTAATTCAAAAACTAGTGACGACCCTGTTAAGGTGTAAGGAGATGGATAAAAATGTTATTTACCTGCTAAGCAATCACCGCTAACAGCATCTTGTCCTGTTGCATTACAGTAACTTCCTGGGTCACAGTCGAGACATGCGCTTACATTGGTTCTTAGTGTGAAGGGTTGGTAGGTTCCAGCATCACAAGCAAAAGCCATGTGACTGCCTTCCGGACAGTAGTGACCGACTGGACATTCGTCTCCATAGGCACTGCCCACTGGACTGGCTTCCTCTGATGCATTGGTACAAAAGTAACCAGCAGAACAGTTGCCACTAGGTGTGGTAAGTCCAGGAGAGTCGCAGTACTCTCCAGGAGGACAGAATGTGCAATCAGACAGAGCTGTCAGCTGTGCTGCAGACCCATACATTCCCTTGGGACAATCTGTAGGGATATAGGATCCCTGCGGGCAATACGTTCCTTGTTGACATTCTCCTCCATTGGCAGAAGGAGTTGGTTCAATAGCTCCGAGGGTGCAGTAATATCCAGCAAAACATTGACCAGCAGGAGCATTCAAGTTAGCTGTGTCACAATAGTAACCAGGATCACATTGTGTACATTGCGTAACATTTTCAAGCGCTGTAGTGTTACTGTATGTTCCAATTGGACATGGATATTGTCCTGATGTCTGGGTTCCCTCTGGACAGTAGAAGCCAGCCAAGCAATCCTTTGGTGTGACTACTCCGTGAGATGTTTCTCCGACGCCACTTTGTGCTTCACTGATAGCTTCGTTCTGATCACAGTACTTTCCAGCTGGACATATCAGGCAAGAACCTTGTCCAGTGTTAGGCTGATAGTATCCTGATGAGCAAGCGGTTTCATTGCCACTTCCTGCAGGGCATTCATGACCTGCCAAACATTCATTGCCTGTTGGTTGTGGTTGTATACTGCCAGCTGGGCAGAACCAACCAATATCGCAATCACCATTAGGTAGTTCTCGTCCAGTACCTGAGCAATATTGGCCAGCAGTGCATGGTAGACAGTTAGTCAAGTTTTCATTTGCATATTGGTCACTAAAGGTACCCTCAGGACACGGTGTTGCGGCTTGGCTGGCCAAGGGGCAGTAATGACCTTTAGGACAAATGTCACCAAATGTCTCATTGACAGGATTTAGCAATGTGGATGCACTGCTACAGTAGTATCCAGCCATACAAGGACCAGTAACAGCTGATAACTCATCGGTCTCACAGTAGTACCCTCCAGTGCAGGCAGTGGCCACTGATGATCCATTGGGGCAGAATGTTCCTGCAAGACATTTTCCTCCAATACTTTGAGCTGGGCAGGCACAATCGGAGCCTGAGTCATTGCCTAGAATGCCTGGGGTTGCTGACCATGATCCCAGAGTACAGTACCAGCCTCCGGCACAATCACCTGCAGGACTGGACATTCCTTCTGACGGACAATATTGACCGGCAGGACATATTTCACATCCAGCATCACTTGTTGCCCGAGTAAATGCATTGTACGTTCCATTGTTGCATGGATATTGATACGCAAACTCTGTGCTCTGAGGACAATAATAGCCTGAAATTAAAGGTTTTATACATAATAATTTTGAACAAATAACATATCAAAAAAATAAATGTATGGACAATTAAATGTCTTGTTTTATTGTGCTATCCATAGAATGATAACACATAGGTGAACTAAATAACTGAAATTGTTGTACATGTACTAACACCAAAGATCATAGACATATTTATGCAAAAATATAATATTTCAGTACAAACCGATTTAGGGGTACATGTATTTCACCTACAATACTCTCAGAGATTGGTAGAGATATCTCTTGAATCACAACCAAGGAATTGAAGAACTTTTGCTATCATTGTGTCTACTTTAATCTCTAGTTATGTTTAGAAACATTGCAAAGTATATCTTAATAGAGACACAGATATATGCTCAGCAATCTCCATAGAACTGTATCCACAAATATTGTTTAAATTTATCAGTATGATATACAGTAAAACCTCACTTAAAGACCACCTCAACAATAAGACCACCTCAAAATTAAGAAAAAATTTCAAGTCCATTTCCCTTTATTATGCTCTTTATTCAACCTCAATATTAAGACCATGTCAATAATAAGACCAGGTGTCAAGGGTCCCAAGGTTGGTCCTATTATTGAGGTTATACTGCATACAGTGATGGAAAAAATCTCACCTGTAGGGCAATCTATGATTGCAGAGCTTCCCGATACACAGTAAAATCCAGCAGGACAATTAGTACATGATGATTGCTGCTCTGCATCGTTGTATGTTCCTGCTGGACAATCTAGTGGTACACTGGTTCCATTCAAGCAGTATTGACCTGTAGGACATGGGCCGCCTGAGGCTGTCACAGCTGGTGGGCTAGACGAGTTTGATCCTCCACTACAGTAGAAGCCTGCATTGCAAAGGCCAACAGGTTCAGTAAGGGCTGTGGCATCACAATAATATCCTGGCGTACACTGTGTACAGTCTCCAGCTGACTGAAGTAAGGTTTCGTTGCTGAGTGTTCCAATGGGACATGCTGTAGGTTCCTGGGTTCCAGATTCACAATAATATCCAACAGGGCAAGGCCCGGCATCACCGGCTGTGAAATTAGATGGTTGACTGCTATCAGATCCACTTCTACAATAGTAGCCTGCATCACATGGTCCACTAGGAGCTGTTAAGTTTGTAGTTCCACAATACTGACCTCCATCACACTGTGTACATTGCGATTCTTGAGAAAATCCTACATTATTACCGTAAGTTCCTGCCGGACAAACCTGCCATACAGTTCCGGTACCAGATGGACAGAAGAAACCTTGGGGACAATCTTCTTGATTGATACTATCAATGCAATACTTACCAGCAGTGCAAGTAAAGCAAGAATCCTGGGCAGAGATTGTGTTGAATTCCCCAGGTGGACAAGACAAGGCAGCAGGACCAGTGCCATCTGGACAGTATGTTCCTGCAGGGCATACATCACCTGTCACGCCATCATCTGGTCTACTCTTTTCTGCTCTGCTGGCACAGTAATATCCATTGCTACAGTTTCCAGTGGGTGCGGTCTGAGCAATACTGGAGCAATACAGTCCTGGATCGCAATCAGTGCAGTTCTCTTCGGCTCCGAGGCCTGCTGATGGACTGTATGTACCACGGGGGCAGTCCGAGTAGAAACTTGAACCTGCTACACAGTACGTGCCTGCCGGACAGATATCACCAGTAGAACCATCAGCTGGATTTGATACAGTCGCACTTCCTATACAATAATATCCAGGGGAGCAATCACCAGCCGGAGAAGACAAGCCTGGAAGGTCACAGTATTTACCAGCAGGGCAGGAGATACAGTCGGATTCTTGTTCTGCATTTGTATTATCAAAGTATGTTCCATTTGGGCATGGGAATTCAGTGGAATATTTGGTCAATAATGGGCAATAGTACCCGGATGGACAGGATTCTGGGTTTTGTACACCATGAGAACACACACTTGAATTCTGAACAGTTCCATCACAGTAATATCCTACCGGGCAATCTTTGCAAGTAGTCTGGAAAACAGAGGTGCAGTATATTGTTAGTAGTTACATGAAATTCATTATTTTTCTATCAATGGTCTAAAAGCTGTGATTTATACATCTTTCAATATGACTGACTTTGCATTTCAAGTAGTCATGCAGGCCATAGATGATTTTAAGGTGAATAATTACAACATCAACTGATGAATTTTGTGTGTGACTTAAATAATGTAAATGCCATTAGAAATGTTTGATTTTTAAAGATTTAGTTGATTTTGTTACATTTGGTTCATTGCTGTTATTTTTAGTGGTTATAAAAGCTCAGTATGTCATTACCTGTCCGAATAAATCTTGATAATATCCAGAAGCACATGCCACCTCTTCTCCACTTCCGGCCGGACAAGAGTGACCAGGTGTACACTCAAAGGCTGATGGTTTACGTGCAGACTGACCAGCTGGACAATAGTAGCCACCTCCACAAGTGCCTGTTGGTGCGTCCAGTCCGGCTGCATTGCAGTAGTAACCCGGAGTGCAGAGCTCACAGTCACTAGAATCAGTATTACCCGTCTTATTGCTATAGTAACCAGAAGTGCATGCTATAGGTGTTGTTGTTCCATTTGGACAGTAATGACCCATGGGGCAGATATCTCCTGTGGCGTCACCAGCAGGGTTAGGTACAGTAGCATCAGATGTACAGTAGAAACCAGCAAAGCATTGGCCTGTCTCTGCTCCAAGGCCATTAGTTTCACAATAATAACCTGCCAAAAAAATAAGACAATTCAGCAACTCAGTAATGACTTCACCAATGGAGTATAAATATTTGAAATATACATGGTGTTACATAATAGATTTGTACAACTGCCATTCTGTTTTGGAAACAAATTATTTTTCTTCTTGAACAGGGGGCTTTTTAGTTGAATTATCAAATTTTTATAAGTCTTTTATAAGTCTTCTTTATGAAGTTTTGAAAATATCTAAGCTTACTTTTAAGTATAAATTTAACATAAATGTTTCATACCTCCTGTACATGGTGTTGGGGCGCTGGATCCTGATGGACAGAACGTTCCTGCCGTGCATTCACCACCAGTTTGGTTGTTAGGGCAGAAACAGTCAGGAGCGGTGTAGTTGCCGATCTCAGTGGGCTGATTGGACCAAGCTCCGAGAATACAATAGAAACCAGCGTCACACTGTCCCGTCGATGCTGACAATCCTGATGTAGCACAATACTCTCCAGCTGGACAAGGGAGACAATCATCGACACTGGTCATGCCTGTGAATGGGTTATAGTATCCATAGGAACATGGGAACTGAGTGTTGGACATTGTACCATTGGGACAGTAGTAACCTGCTGGACAAGGACTGCTGGCATAGTCTGTTGCATTTACATCACAGAAATATCCTGCTGGACATTCTTGACAAGCTGATGCCCCCTCACTGGGACTGAAATGTACATGACATAGCATAACATTAACAATCACAGAACAATTTTACAATGGACTCTCAATGACTTGAACTCATCAAGACTGACGAAATTCAAGTAAAGTATAGTTCTAGTCAACAGAATTATGCACACAAGCAATGACGCATTGAATGAACATACTGAATAATGACATCAAGACAATTCTGAAATTCAAATATATATAAAACATTATACACACTGTGTGACAATAGGATTTAAAACACACTTAACTTCATTTTGGCATATTCTACTATATCTCTATATAGATGTTTTTCATGGTATGATTTTTTTTAGGTTTGACAATTGAGTTACATGTACAATCATACTGCTAAATATCTGTCAGCAAACAGGTTGCAAACGAGAGAGTTTTAACACAATTATCAGTTTGTAGTGCATTTGTTCAACCTAAAGATGCCAATTATAGAGCATTTTATGCTGAATAAGCATAATTGGTTCAAGAGTTTGAGGCTGGGCAGGTCTAACCAAAAGTAGTTGAATGATATAGATTATACAGAGAAGTTTATTGGGACTTTGTTATCAGTTCGAGACATCCAACCTGTTCGATGCAATGGAGTTCCAGCCACAAGAGACCACTGTATTACTTTTTGGTAAAATGATCAGACAATTTCTCCAGAATAGTTAAGCAATTTCAAATGTTTTACAAGGGGTGAAAACTAGCCTACCTGCGTATAAACAAAAAAACTGATTTCTCGTTTCCCTTTCAACCCTTGATCTATTCTTGAACAATGTAAGCTCTAATAAAATACTGAAAACATACCTGTATGTTCCAGCATTACATCCCAATGGAAGACTAGTTCCTACAGGGCAGTAGTGACCAACTGGGCAAGGTCCACTTGTGGCGTCAGCCGTAGGATTATTTGGTACAGAGGCGCCCTCTAGACAGAAAAATCCAGCATCACAGTCTGAGGTTGGTTCTGTAAGACCTGTTGATCCACAGTATTTTCCATAATCACAAAGTGTACATTGAGATGACAGTGTTAGTCCAGTTGTGTTGCTATAGTAACCCATAGGGCAGGGGGTAGGATTGACCGTCGTTGATCCACAGTATTGACCCGCAGGGCAGATACCCGCTGTACCGACAGCTCCAGATGGTGTGGACGAATCTGAACCGGATGTGCAGAAATATCCGGCGCTGCAGCCAGCGACAACAGCTGTAAGACCTGGGATGTCGCAGTATGAGCCTCCAGTACACTGTGTACAATCTGATTCAGCTGCGAGGTTAATGGTACCACCATAGGTTCCAGCCGGGCACATATCGGTAACGTTGCCAGTACCAGATGGACAATAGTAACCTTGTGGACAGTCAATCAAATTGAGGCCGTCGGTACAGTAATAGCCAGCAGTGCAGTTTGTACATGCTGATGCCTGTGTTGTAGGCATGAATGTGCCAATAGGACACTGAATAGGTACATCAGTTCCAGTTGGGCAATAATGACCAACGGTGCATACATTTCCTGTTCCGTCATTCGGTGTCGGCGTGCTTGCGTCAGCATCACAATAGTATCCGGCATCGCAAGGTCCAGTTGGAGCAATTAATCCTGTTGTGGCACAGTAATAACCACCTTGGCAAGCAGGGCACTGACCAGAATTACTGAGCCCAGTACTGTTGGACATAGTACCTATAGGGCATGGTGTTGGTGTTGTTGTTCCCGTCATACAATAATGTCCTTCTGGACAAGCTTTTCCGGTTGCCCCATCTATCGGATTGGCCACAGAAGAGCCACTGATACACCAGTAGCCGGCGGTACAGTTGCCTGTAGGACATAGACATAAAATAAACGTAAAATATCTAGTCCAAGAATAAGTATGCATTAAAACGTAACAACACAAGATAAGAAAAACTCAATAAAAGGGCTCTTAAAATTAATTTCTACTCAGACCCAAAGTATTTGGTATGGGTCAGATGGTTAACCATTTTTTACATTTTTCCTGTATACACCAGTTTTGACAAAAATCCAGCACCAATTTTGGTGAGTCACTAAGAGTACTGCAATTTATTAAGGATGGCCCAAAATTTATATCAGGCATTGTTTTGTCAGGAAGTTTTGAAGCATTGTCTATTTCTGTCTTCAAAAAGCATCAATCCTTCTTAACAACTAGACGGAACATTTAAAATTGAACATATTCCATACGATAAGAAATTGGTTAATTATTCAATGAGAATGAAGGACACAGGTTCGAAAACAAAACATTTAGATGCTAGATCACAAGATAAGTGAAGGTGATTAATACTCCCGACATATTTTTTTAGAAAATTCAAGATGGCTGCCAGTTGGCATGTGATTCCTATATAGCCCCTTTGTCACTTTGTAAAGCCGGAGTATAATAAAATGGTATAAATAAGACAAGATAAGTGAAGGTGATTAATACTCCCGACATATTTTTTAGAAAATTCAAGATGGCTGCCAGTTGGCATGTGATTCCTATATAGCCCCTATGTCACTTTGTAAAGCAGGAGTATAATAAAATGGTATAAATAAGACTCAGATTACCCACCTGTAGTTGTACTCATTCCTATACTTGCACAATATTCACCAGCGTCACACGCCGTACATGCTGCTGATGATTCAAGTTGTGTGCTGGTGCCGTATGTTCCCTTAGGGCAACCGTGTTGTGTATCAAACTCAGTACCGTTGGGGCAATAGTAACCAAGTGGACATATGTAAGGGGTGTAGTCAGTGATTGGTGCATTGGCAAAATCGCAGTAATAACCTGTAATACAGATCAGTTATACATACAATAAGACTCTCTTTGTACCAATGAAGTTTTTAAAACAGAAGGTACAAAAATTGCCAACTGTTACTTAAAGTAAAGTTTGTTGTTCATTTGTTTACCTTAACAAACATGAAAAATGTATTTCCCATAGTTAAAACATCAATAAATATGCATTAACAAAGAATAAACTCATAATGTACTGATCCGTATTTGTTGAAGAAAGATGTTTTTACATCATAAAATTAAAAAAAAATCCAGTTTTTTTAACGATCAGGCTATTTTACAACTTTTGTCTGTTAGTAATGAGGTAAAAAAAGATATTTTCAATCAGTTATGTACTGCAATGGTTCTTATTAGAAATGTTTTAGCCAATGTAACAACAATACTGGATGAAGCTAATTCAAACAGTTTATGTTCAGATGATCCAGATACATCTTTAATTGGAAACAAACTGACAATGGAAAATACAATAAAGCATTAACAAAAGCCTCAGGAACATTGTAAAAGTCTTTATTCCGCATAAAAGATGTTGAAATCCCAAGGTAACAATGTAGGAATGCTGTTTTTACAAACATAGTGTTACAGCTAGGACCCAGAGATCGTAAGACTTACCTGATGGACATGTCTTGCAGGAAGCCTGTCCTGTCTCGTCCTGATAGTATCCCGACTCACAGGCTACACCGACATGGTTTCCACCAGCACAGTAATGACCAGCTGGACAAAGTACTTCAGTGCTTGAACTTGCACCAGTCGGGCAGTAGTAACCTAGGGTAGATTGATAGGAAGATGATAATATCAAAAGAAATTAGTGACAATGACAGACTAGAGGCTTACACATTGTCAAATATTGATAAATATATCAAGGTTTGGCACGAAGCTATACCAACTCCAGGACTTGGCAGTGGATGAATCATACATATTTCTTTAATACATTGTTATAAATTAGAAAACAGATCAAGTAATATTTAATTTGACGGAGTCTAACCTGGATCACAAGGTCCATTTGGTTGTGTGAGACCTACATCTTGACAGTAATACCCTTGTAAGCAATCATCGCAATCAGTAGACAGCCGGTTCCCAGTTGTATTGGAATATGTCCCAGATGGACAGTTAGCTTGATTACTTGTGGAACCAGATCCTGAAAGGTGAAAAAGTAGGAAAAAAATTAGAACAAGCCACTAAAGTGTTAAACTCTATTGTAACTTTTGACAACTTTTGAAGGCACAGAACGAACACAAGAATGACACTCGTTTGTGAATCAATATGAATTCTCGAATTTGTGTACTTAAAGCAACTGTCTAACAGTTTGGTTCATTGAACCTTCTACATACAGGCATGAGAATGCAAAATTTCAAAATCAACTGAAAATTCCGCAAGGGGTCCAGGGAGCTGCTAAAGGCACCCGGTGGGTACAGGGCATTGATCTCAAACACAGCCCATGTGAGCGTCAAATCAGCTGATTTCTGTGAATCCACTGAAAATTCCCATGCCTGTATATAACACTATCAGTCATCCTCAAAAACCCAATATAGATACTAGAATCTTACCACAATATCTTCCTTCAGGACAATCATCTCCCATGATGCCATCAGTCGGATCAGCCCTGTCGGAGCCAGCATTACAGTAATACCCGGCATCACAGGGTCCTGTGACCACAGACATACCTGCAAAGAAATACAAATATGCTGAAAAATATTGTTGCAAGAAATATTCACACCTCGCTCATTTGAATTTATCGGGTCCGAATTTTTATATCTTACAATACAGTCGACTCTCGTTAGGACGAACTCGCTTAAGACGAATTTTCCGTTACG
Organism: Mactromeris polynyma; assembly: GCA_032209605.1. NCBI lineage: Eukaryota > Metazoa > Mollusca > Bivalvia > Venerida > Mactridae > Mactromeris > Mactromeris polynyma. Next base: position 2,024,830 of record JASFXZ010000034.1, on the reverse strand, counting down.
TCGAAGTTTTCCAAAAGTCCCGATTTTATCCTTCTTTGTCAATATGAATTTTTATTTCTTACAATATATGGTTTTTGAGTAGTCCATTTTAATTTGACGTGCATAAGAAGATACACATAGGGACCTGATGTTTATTTTGAATGATACCAAGTATTCAGAGAAAAGGCGGTTGAATAACCCAGGCCTGACTGTATTGTTTTTGAGTAGTCCATTTTAATTTGACGTGCATAAGAAGATACACATAGGGACCTGATGTTTATTTTAAATGATACCAAGTATTCAGAGAAAAGGTTGTTGAATAACCCAGGCCTGAATGTATTGTTTAGTCCTTATGATCTTATCAAGAGATGTCATTAGAAATTGACCAATGTACCAAAGTTGAGTGCCCTGGCCTTTAACCTTGATGGTACACACTGACTCTCGCATGCCCATTTTTCATCAAGGTAAAATTGGTGTAAAGATTCACTTGAATTCCTCAAGTCATGTAAAAGATATAGGTGAGGCATGAAGTATTTCTGACACACAAACTGGCCAATAAGGCCATGCCAAATTGGAATTTTGTTAAGCGTCAACCTAAGTTCGCGAAACCTAGCTACCTATTAAAAAAACAACACAAACTCATAACGAAAAAACAAATATCCTCAGATAATAATTGATGCATAATTTTAGATATTTTAGTGAAAGAAACATCATAAAATCAAAACAAAATGGTTTGTTTCAAAACTAGTAACTCTAATTTAAAACTGACTCATTTTCACACGAATTGACTAGTTTTCACACAATAATCACATTGTTGTCGGATCTCAACTAAAATTGCCATTGTCGAATCATGGATATCGATTATATTACAGAATTTTTAGCTAAGAAAGTTTTTTGTTTTTTTTGGCTCGAGGAGCGCAAAACCTAGGCGCACGCGGACGCTTAACAAATTTCCAATTTGGCATGGCCTAATCGAATGACAGTGCTATTGCTATGTTGCATCCCTTTAGGTGTTCGGGCTCTAGAAATCCACTAGACCGACATCCCGGACTACTCTAATGCTGAATCTGGCTACCAACAGTTGAGTTGAAGTTATGCCCAGATATGTCTGTTTTAAAAGCTAACCAAAATCAGCAAATGTTCGGTTGTAAGTCAAACCTTAGAATCCTTCAAACACATACATGTGAATATTATTAATATTATTTAAATTGACGAACTATCATTGAGTTCATGTTTTTTTACTAAATTGACCGATATTCTCGGACAATTAGCTTCCTATGTTGGACAAGTCGAATTTTACATTTCCATTTGTTCGGGACAAGTGTCTTTGAAAATTTTTTTTTTTTTTTTATTGAAAAATATTTCTGGAGCCCTGGGTGTGTAACAAAAATTTCACATATTTGGCTGTGGTTCAAATCGTGTCAGTGAACACTCATTCAGCACTGTATAAAGAATGGGTGAAGTTGGCTGATATAACTTGTGTTGTGTCACAAGCACTGGATAAGGAAATCTTTGATCAGAGACAAAATCACCAACTGACCTGTTGAAGCGCAATAACTTCCCTCTGTACATGCAGTCTCATTGCAAGAACCGATTGGACATAGATGACCAGGTGAGCACAGATCTCCGGTGGTAACATCATTTGGTGTCGCACTCTCGGCACTTCCAAGACAGAAATATCCTGAAAAACAACAGAATTCAAATAAATGAATGAATGGCATTGTGTTACAATTTTTAAACTGCAAAATATCAATTATCTAGAGTCATACTGTTAATCACTTTATTTTTGCAACAACGTAAATTTCGCGTATATTCGCGAATCTACAATTCAAAATTCTCGCGAAAATGTGCTTGTTGCGAAAAAAATCATGCATGTACCAATTTGGTGCATATCCGAAACTGTGTATACACTGTACTCAAGCGATGTGAGTGTATTACGCTTCCGTTTGTAAATCGATGTTCAAGCAACAACACAAACGATTTCCATCAATCTTAAATTTGCGACGAATAAAAGACGCAAATTCATCATTTCGCGAATTACTTCTGGGCAAAACTTTCGCAAAAATTTAATGTTGCGAAAATAAAGTGATTTACAGTAGTCAGTGATGTAACAAATCGAGTACCTTAAAACTCTTCTGGTGTTGGATATTCACACCTTTTTGCAATGAAAATTATTCCATTGTGTGCAAGGGTAAAAAACACTTCTACTATACTCACTTACTCTTTCGAGAATGCATTTTATTTTCAATACAATATATAATAATGTTGGCTATAAGAAATTCAGTTACTACATTGTATTCACAAACATTTTAAGACTGAAACTCAGACTTAGACTTTAAATTTGCCAAAGTTATATTTTAGCACCCTTTCGTATTCATTAAATCTAAGCAATTTAAATTTTGACTGTATTTATTGTTATTACCCTGTCACGCACGTTCAACATTTGACATTTTAAAATTTATATTGTGATAACAAGGTAGGAGCACTCAGAACATTTGACATTTTAAAGTCTAAGTCTGAGTTTCAGTCTGAAAATATTTGTAAATAAAGCCCCTGGGCTGTAAGACTCAGTCTCAGAATGTAGCCTAACCATAGGTCAATTTTAGGATTCAGCTGAGAATCAGTAGGTCAGTGCCTCTATAATGTTCATTGTGTTTGCTTAATGAAATAGGTCAGCAAAGAAGAGTAGTGCCGGCTGGACATCCAAAATATGTCACTTAGGTAGTCCAAAGTCGACAAGGAAAACAAATCAATGCGTACCTGCGTCACAGTCGCCTGACACGGCCGAGAGACCAATGTTACTGCAATGTTTTCCACAAGGACAAGGCGTGCAATCTGCCACCTCCATACCTCCAGTGTTTGCCCTGTAGGTGCCAAGTGGGCACGGGTATTCTGTATCGTAGCTGGTACCGTTTGGACAGTAGTTTCCAGTTGGACATGGGTATATTGCGTAGTCGGTAGTATTATCTGGACAATAGTAACCTGCTGGGCAGGTGAAGCATGACGCTTGTTGTATTAGCTTGTTGTACGTGCCAGCGGTGCATGGGTACGGCGATGATGTGCCAGATGGACAGTAGTGACCAACAGGACACGGTCCACCTTTTGAAGCATCGGCACCTAAAATGTAAACAAAGAGTTTTCAACATTTTTTCAAAGAATTCTGAAGAAACAGTACAGTTGAAATGAGTTAATTATTAATCATGCATCTGAAGAGAGATTTGAAAAGAAGCAAGAACAGAATACAGGAACACACTGTTTATCATATTATGCACATCATATTTGTGATTAAAAACAGAAATGGCACATTATTCAGCATCTTTCAAAAATGTGTTTTAATAAGAAAAGATGTGTTTTAATAAGAAAGATTTGTTAACAATAGATATGATTAGGTCATTATAATATACTGTTAATTGCTAGAAAATCATCCTTTTTTTTTAAAATGTCCCTAGGGAGGGCTTACTTCTATTTCCTGACAAAGGTATCAATTTTGGATATTGCACACTTAGACTCGCTAGTTCTTTAGTCACTTTTTGAGAAATGATGAGGCTGAGGGGGACGTAAGGTAGGGTCGGGCAAGAAGCATGGGTGTCAATAAGAGCCAGTATCCGGTACAATTACCCAGTAACTTAAGCATCATCACCCAGCTACTGTTCTAGTATGAATGTATTAATTAAGGGGAGTACACCCTAGAGCCCCGCCTACTTTTGATGACTTCCCTGTTAATTCATACATTAGTGACGACCTCGAGGAAGCAATAAACATAACTAGTTTGACCTTGAATGATGGGAGTCTATTTCAATGTAAGAATAATACATCAAAACTGCTTCTTCCTCAAACTAAGTTACCACGGCTCAATATTAATTTATTCATTAGCTCGTTAATCATTTTTTAACCAACAAATGAACAATTAAACAATTTCTGAGATATATTGCTGTAATCAGATGACTAGCAAAACATTATTGGAATTGCAAACTACATTGTATCAGAAACAAAATATTCTCTGAAAATTTCAAAACAGCCTTTTTGCTTGTACATTTTGAAAGTTTTCATAAATTCATTGTTAATTTCATTCCAGAATATGCTGAGGTTAGCATAGAAATTCAAACATCTAATGCAGATCGTGTTTCATGATTTTTCTGTGTAGTGATAAATGTTGAATGACAAACACACACAAAACCTAAGGAGATTCTTTCCCTTTTGTTTCCCATCTAGAGTTCTCTCCCCTAGCCCCTTCGATAAACGACAAGGTTTTGTCCAGCACATATTTTGATGCATTTCTGAAGAGAACCGAGTCAATTCTTGACTGATTTACATAAGGTAAGTATCATTTGAAAGATAAGTTATTCATGCATAAAAAGTGGTGCATACCTTGGATATTTTTTAATGTTTAAAACATGATTTCGACCGCACAAAGAGGTCACATGTGAAAAGCATTAGACTGCTTGTAGTATATATATACGTATATAGAAGGGGCAAAGGGAGAGAACTCTAGATTGGAAACAAGGGTAAAGAACTCGTGACAATCGCCTGTGCATAAAACTGCACAGCAAAGGAATAGCTAAACTGTATAATCTAGGGATTCATTCATGTTCATCACATAAATGTGATTTTGGTGTTTTTTTATCAGCTCACTTCACACAACAAAAAGCAAGACAATCAAGTGACATACACAATCACTGAATCATAACATTTACATTAACAAATCAAACAATGTTGCCATGGAAACAGTATATTCAAACCTGTGCCATTGCTGCTTGATTCTGAAAATCATTTAACGCTTCATTTTTAACGATGAATTTCAATAAAAGTTTATCTTATCACAGAAAAAAATACAGACATTTTTTCACTTTTTAAACTACAGACTGTGAAATTTAGCTCAGAAATTTCACATTGAAAAAACTAAAAGATGCGAAATATTTTATCAAATTAGTGACAAAGCAGCGCAATAAACACTATTAACTAAGTAAATAAATATTCAATACCATAACCAAAGTGAAAGTTAAAATATACATACAGTAAAACCTCAATAATATGACCACCCTTGGGACCCTTGATAACCGGTGTTCTTATTTATTTTTTTAAACTTATTTATTTTACATCAATTGTGAAACAAGTTCTTACAACTTATTCTAGTCACTTTCGATGACTGCTTTCTGGCTACCAACCAGTACTCACGCCAAATTGAGGGATTTTGAAGTTCGTGATTAAACTCCGCTCAACACAGGGCTCGAACTCACGACCTTCAGATCAGGAGTCAGGTGCTCTACCCCTCGACCACTGCGCCTCCCTGTTCTTATAGAAGATGGTCATACTATTTAGGTTGAATAAAGAACAAAACTGCATAAATGGACTTGAAAATTGTGTTCTTTATTTTGATGTGGTCTTGAGGTGGTCTTTAAGTGAGGTTTTACTGTATATTTTATTAACTGGAAAAACACTTTTGAAAAATGCTTTTTGTTAGAGATAGTTTATAAATAGAAGTAAAAGAAAGTTGAAACAGAGAGAATACGTAACTACAGGGAACGCCACATACACAAGACAATACCTCCCCACCCAGACCTCAGGAAGAATAACAATCCACAAAACATAATGCACTTAAGGAGGTCAAACGGTACACATATTAAGGAACAGAGGCACAAGGAATGGCCCAACATACCATAAGGGAGGGGGAGGGGGGAATTAATGGATGGAAAAGCTCACAGGACAATTCAAGACAACTGGCCACAATAGGCCAAAATTGGGCAGGAAACACTCTGAACACTGTATAAAGTGACAGAATTGCATAGGGGAAAGGGAAACATAAAACATTCATAACACAAACAGAAACAACAATCATATAGCGATTACAGCCTTGGAACTGTCAGTAAAGAATACAATGCAGAATGTTTTAAAAGCATAGAACACACCTGATTCTTAAGATGATAACAATTAAGGGTAAAAGTAAGAAACATATAATAATGATCACCAATTCTAGCATCTAGAATAATTGTAAAAAAACAATTACTATGCCTATGTTTATAAATTTTAAATATAGCAACAAACTATTTAAAGGATTTTACATATTCCCGAATTGAATTCCTTAAATTACGTTGGAATTTAAATTTTCATCCAGCATTTTCAAGAATCTCAATAAACTCAGTAAAACTGACTTTGAGACCAGTCCAGAAAAATACCAGGATTAAAAATCCCAGTTGTAGTCCTGTCTAAAATCTAAGCCACTGATTGGTTCGTTCTGTAAGTAGTCCTGAATCTGACCAATAGGATGGCTGCCTTCTGTGAATGGTACCAAAACTTAGTATTTTTACCTCTTGTTCTGGTCCAACTCACTTATGAACATTCAGATATCCTTATTATTTAATTATGCATCTATAGTATAATATCATAATTCCTGTATGTTGTAGGAGTACACATAACTACATACTGGCCATCAACTCAAACAGATTTTACCTTTAGTATGAAACTATTGTTTTATGAAAATATATCATAAACTTCCATAAACAACATACTAACTAAATTATAACAATTATGTGACTTCTTACTATAACATGTGAATTATAAATAATGTAAATATCTCTTAGTCATATAAACAAAATCTAGCTAGGTTTTTATATTCAATCACTGGTATAATGTTATTTGAGTCCTCTAAACTTTTAAGTGCACATCTTTTAAGATGGTTTTAAAGCTCATAAATTTGTTGAAGGCGTAAGAATATGTTTTAAGTAATGATATGATTAATAAATTTGAAACTAAAAAAGTTTCTATGAAAGTAGATAAAAATGTACCTGTGGGATCTGGAGAATTATTTCCTTCCAGACAAAAGAAGCCCGGGTCACACGGACCACTGGGTGTGGTCAGGTTAGTAGATCCACAATAGTTGCCTTGTGTGCACGTGAAACAGTCGCTCTCAGCCTCGCCTAGCTCGCTATTTCGGTACGTTGCATTCGGACACGGTACAGGATCTTCTGTCTGTATTGGACAATAGAATCCAGCTGGGCAGGGCCCGCCATCCCCGGTCGATGTTGCCGATGTTGGTGAACTAATGTTTGTACCTGTTGATAAAAAAAAAAATTAGTGATTCAAATATAAATAAAATTTGACAAACCCTACATTACAATATTATTTATTTCAGCATCAAATTCATAATTCCACATAAAAAATCTAATAAAAAATGTTCATAACCTCAAATATAGGTACAGTCGACTCTCGTTAGGACGAACTCGCTTAAGACGAATTTTCCGTTACGTCGAAGTTTTTCAAAAGTCCCGATTTTATCCTTCTTTGTCTATATGAATTTCTGTCGGTTAAGACGAATTTTTGTCTCAAAGTTTTTCGTTACGTCGAAGTTTTTTCGAAGTCCCGCTTTACAAGTTCGCACCTTTAATCTATTGTTTAACACGAAGTCGGATCGTATCCTGCTGGCGACGAATGTTTTCACACGTCACTGAGATGATTTACCTGTATTTTCGCACATTTAATTATCGATTGTTTACATAATTGAAGGATTTGTACATGTTTGCCAAATGTTAGACTACATTGTGTAAATGCAAACATGTCGAATTGTTGAACACTGCGATCAAACCGATAGTTTGTAAAACATGCCAAAATGAGTGATTTAATTAAGCGTGTACTTTAATTAAAACATGTCATCTTTAACATTTGTGTTATGCAAATGGGATCAAACACAAAGCAGTCGTCACGAACTAGACTTTCTCACGTAACACCACCAAAATGGCCTCCCGACCTTTACGTCGAATTTTCGTTAAGACGAATTTTCATTAAGACGAACTATTTCCGACGGTCCCGAAAATTCGTCTTAACGAGAGTCGACTGTAATTAATTTGATTAATTATCAAGTAACTCGTTAACTAATTCAGCTATCTATAATTGGAATAGGCTTGATATAATGATGCCTTTCACACCCCAACATCTCCACCACTCTGTGTAGGATGAGGCTCGTGCTGATGACGTCACATACTGACGCCGCGTAACATTGAATAATATCATGAATGATTTTGAATAATATGTGACTATTGGCAAAAATCTCTCAAAACTTTAGTCGTTTTATTCAATCTCGTCCTGTTTTCTTAAAAAGATATGCAAGAAAAGGAATCTTTCACTGGCTTCTTACGCAAATGGAAATATCTTGCTCTCAATTAACTGTTTTGCGGGAACTTGGGAGAGCCACGCCCCGACAAAACGGTTAACCTCGCGCTGGATAGTTCTAAAAAGTTTTAATTTTTTTTAATCAACTGAAGCCTTACCTGATTTGCAGTAATATCCAGCATCACAAATACCAGTTCCTGTATCATTTTTACTATAATCATAATCAATGGCTCCTGGTCCTTCACAATAGTAACCTCCCTGGCATTGACCACAGTCATCCAAACCGTCCATTCCTGTAAAGTTATAGATTGTACAAGTTGGATCAAAATCATGCCAGTGTTTCTTTTCACTTCTAGGGGCAGGGCCCTTAGATAGGGGAAAATAGCGTTGTGAGGGGAAAATAGGGGAAAAATAATGTGCATAAAAAAGTATATATTTCTATGTCTGTATTCACTACACTTCTTTGTTGCAGTGATGTAAACATGTAAATATGCTAACAGATCAGTTAGTTTCATTACAGGTCAATGTTTCTATCTTTCTGACTAAAAATATCTACAATACTGGCAACATCTCCAATTTAAAAAAAAAAGCTGTAGGAGGGGAATTTTAATGAAGGACAGGGGAAAAAAACATACTTTTGAGTGAGGGGAATGGGTCCGAATTTCGGCCCCAAAAAGGCCCCAAAAAAAACACTGCATGCAAACAGACAACACACAAGAACACTGCAAACAGATGTAGATGCTCGTCTCGGTAGCAATATCAGGGATTTCCTGACTCCCTTTTCTTTCTATGGACTCCCATTTTCAACTTACTATGCTTCCCTGGAACCCTTAAATAAACTTTTGTCAAGTATAAACTGCATATCTGGGACCCTACAAATTTACTAAGGAGCCCCAATTTGTCGAACATGAGGGTCTAAGGATCCCTAGCTGTAAATCCAAGGGGAAAACCCTGAATATCGTTAGGACATTTCTCAAAAAGTGAGTTAAATGAATATTTTTGTGGACACACACAATCAAACTACAACAATAACTCAACTCTTTTTTTTCAAAATAGACACACTGAAAACCACAGTCGGCACAAATTTGTTGCAGAGAAAGACACATATGGAGAGGAGGACATGTATATATCACCTAAACTGAAACCAATATTGCTACCATATGTTTACAATTCTAATAATCATATAGGTTTGAAATTTCATTGAAATTATCAACTTTGAAAATTTGGGTCCTTTTCATTCTGTAGGTATTAAAAAGTGTAAGACCAGTAAAGAGGCTTTTTAGCACACAAATCTAAACCAGTCTAGTGGAAAACAGAAGTCCTCATGATAGCGGTCAACCTACCTTTAGCTGGATTGTATGTCCCCGGAGGACATTTCACTTGTCCAGCATAAGACGTATTGCCGGGGCAATAGTGTCCACGATCACATTTATGTACGTTCTCGTCTCCGTAACAGAAATAACCAGGTGGACAATCAAAGCAGGCATCCATGTTGGTGACATTCATGTATGACCCGGCTAAACATGCTAGTGGTGCAGCTGAAATTAAACACTTAAAACTCAGAATTTCCTGTGTACATGTACAACACTTGTTCAATCCAAAATCAGGACCTTTTTGTAGTTTTAATGAACTGAAATTGCTTCTAGAAAATTAAGCAATGAAAACAAGGTGTAGATCAAAGCAAAAATCTTTTTACACATTGTTGGTGATTTGTTTCAATAAAAAAATGCTACAACAGTAGTAATTAAGATATTATGAAAACATGAACTGACCAGTTCCTGTAGGACAATAGTGTCCAATGGTGCACACATCTCCTGTTAGACCACCATCAGCTGGTTTGTCAGTATAGGCTCCCATTGTACAGTACCATCCAGCGGCACAAACGCCATTGGGTTCAGTCAATCCACCACCACTACACACCAGTCCTCCATCACAGAGAGAACAATTATTTTCGTGACTGTTGCCCGTGTAGTTGGAGTATGTACCATTTGGACATGGATAGTGTTGGTACACGGATGTTCCTTCGGGACAGTAGTAACCAGGTGGACAGAGATCTCCGAAAGCTTCTGCAATGGGTGCTCTGGTGCTTGAACCATTGGAGCAGTAATGTCCAGGGTCACATAGAATATTAGGTGCGATTAAACCATCCGTTTCACAAGCCCATCCGACAGTGCACGTGTCACAGTGCAAGGCTTCGTCGTACTCTCCTTCATCAACTTGGTATGTTCCTGGTAGGCATGGAGATGGCCATTCACTCCTTAGCGGACAGTAATGGCCTTGAGGACAAATTATAGGAGCCGTTGTAGCAGTACCATTACAATAAAATCCCTGCGGACAATCGATACATGTCTCTGATAATCTGGCAGGTTGGTAGGTGCCACCTGGACATGGTTCTTGCTTGAAAGCACCGGAACCCGAGTAATATCCGGCCTCTGTTTCAATCTGTGTAGGAACGCCTGAGCCGCCGGTACAGTAATACCCTGCCGAACATTCTTGAGTGGCATTCACACTGCTTGAACCAGCACAGAAATAGCCAGGATCACACGCTATACAATCATACTGTGTCTTTGCACCAGCATAGTTACTATAGTAACCAACCACACAGGGTGTTGGGGTGGCTGACCCAGCCGGACAATAGCCACCAGCAGGGCACAAGCCACCAGTTAAACCATCTGGTGGTGCTGAAGTATAAGCTTTTTCTCGACAATAAAATCCTGAAATGAAGAAACAATTAATTCGAAAAAAAAATTCTCGACAATAAAATCCTGAAATGAAGAAACAATTAATTCGAAAAAAAAATTCTCGACAATAAAATCCTGAAATGAAGAAACAATTAATTCGAAAAAAAAATTCTCGACAATAAAATCCTGAAATGAAGAAACAATTAATTCGAAAATGAACGTTTCAAACTTCATACATGTAGTAAAATATAATACCTACAATGAGAACATTTAGCAAATACACAAGTTAAAAAAGATGCAAAGAATTAACTAGAACTGAATAATAGAAATTTTCATTAATGTTTTAATATAAACGATTCTATAAAACATAACTCATCTACAAACTAGTAATTTAGAACTTTGCATAGTAATACATGTACTCATAATAAATTCATGTAGCAATTGCAAGCTTAATAACAAATATGCCATTTGTCAGCTTAATACCAAATATGGCGATGGTCTGTCTGATACCAAATATGACATTGGTCAGCCAGAAAGCAAATATGGCTGTGGCACGGTTGATACCAAATATGGAAAAATAATGCACCTGCATCACAGACGTCTGTCGGCGTTGTTAATCCAATACCATCACAATAGTAGCCTCCAGGGCAAGGTGTACAATCTGTGTCACGTCTTAGGTTAGTGCTGTTACCATAGTGACCAAGAGGACAGGGTTGATAGGCAGTGCTTCCAGTCACACAGAAGTAACCTACCAATACATGTATATTATTCACATTAATTTACAGCTTATGATACGGATGTACGAAATAATAACACGCGCTGCGATACCGTCATTTTTGTCTGATTTTTTTTCTTAAAAAATTTAAAATGCGCGAATTTAGGCCCGCGCGAAACTGCCTTTTTTGCTGTTTGCGCGAAATTTCACCCCCGCGAATTTAAGTGATACTACAGTACATAAGATAAAGTACAAAAATAGAACAAGTTTCATTTATACAACTATTATATACCAAGATGAAATGGGTGAATACGTTGACTTTAGTGTTTAGGTGAAATCAACCTTGTAACACAACATACAAAGTTTTCACCTAGAGAATATCTACTAATGCTGTGCAATATAATGTTGACTATCTTATATCACACCAATACAATCTTTCCAGAGTATGACACAACATCATAGTATTGTGCTAGACACTCAATACAAGGGAGATGAAAGTTCATTGTTCATGCTTCATTTAATCACCTGACTAATTATAGTGATACATGGCCTTTTCAAAAGTTCATATATTTATATGTTTGTTTCATCGGGTTTAACGCCGTTTCTCAACGATATTTCAGTTATATACGGCGGCTGGTTCACCTAACCAGTTTTTCCAGGACTGAATTCTAACCAGTACTAACTTACCCTTCCACAAGGAGCCGGCAACTTCTCCACATGTGGAGGAAAATCGACATTTTTTTGTCAAATTTTCATGGAAGGGTATGACCTGCAGCAACCGGGAATCGAACCCGGATCACAAGTCCAGCGCCCTAACCACTGGACCGCGGCTCATATATTTATAATCTGATAAAAACTTATAACTTGAACATAGCGTGAAAAAATAAGTATACAATTTACCAGTGCAAAATATAGAATGAATTACAATAACTCGGGGACAGACTTCAATAATAGTGATACACGGCCTTTTCAAAAGTTCATACGTAATATGATACAAACATTTAACTTGAACACAGTGCGATAAAATTAGTATAAAAATTACCAGTGCAAAATATAGAATGAACTACTATACCTCTGGGACAATCTTTAGGTAATGCTAAACCTTCTTCATCACAGTAAAAGCCAGCAATACATTCAGCACAATCCTGGAAGGATTCACGAGCTGATCCGTTCCTGTAAAATCCTATTGGGCATGGGAATGTGTACTGTATACCCGTACCTCGTGGGCAATAGAAACCACCGGGACACTCGCCTGCCGGGGCAGTAAGTCCCTCGGAATCACAGTAGTAACCGGCTGTACAAGACTCGCACTCAGAGACCTGCTGAAGTCCAAATTTATTGCTGAAAGTGCCAATGGGACAAGCAACTGGCCAGGGATTGACGTTGCCGCGGGGACAGTAATACCCTTGACGACACGGATCACTAACTAGATCGGGCATGTAAGCCATTCCACCCGGGCATTCCGTACCAGCAGGACATATCAAGTCTGAGTCCATGTAGGTCAGTGATGTGGCATTTTGGTTACAATATCGACCAGGATCACACGAGGTACACTCAATAGCCCCACTATCCGAGTAGTTACCCTTCTCACAGACTAAAGGATCCGTCATAGCAGTCGTAGGACAGTAGTATCCAGCAGTACAGAAATCACAGAAATCGAGGCTCTCCCCTTCTGTGGTAGCACGGAATGTCCCGCTGAAAAAAACACCATAAAATAAAATATATTGTACCTCGCACTGAAGCAACACAAAATTCTATTGTGGAATTATTCCTTGTTCAAATACAAAAAATTCTAACAAGAGATGTTTGTGACCTTGACCCCAAAATAAATAAGGTTCCTCTGCTACACAAGATGAATGTGTGGACCAAGTTTGAGACTGATAGGTCAAGGGGTTCTCCAGTTATTGATCGGAAACGAAAAGGTTACTAAACGACGGATGGACGTACCGACCAACCGACTGACCTACATGTGCAAACCAATATGCCATCTCTTCTTTGAAGGGGGGGCATAACAAAAATGCAAAATTTCTTTGTTATATACTGAAGGCTAACTAAAGTACTAAATTCCCAACATAGACATAACTTAAATTTCAACTAAATCAAATTTAAAATGAAGACAAGTAACAGTAAGTGCCGATTTCTCTCCTAGCAATATCACAATTTCAAGTTCACAATTTCATAATTTTGAATTCGTGGATTCATGATTCCAACTTCACAAATTTATGATTTCAACTTCACAAATTCACGATATCAAATATCTATTTACAACTAAGCTATACTTACACTATTACATTTCAAAATGTGCCTAAGGCCTAATAAAAAATATCTGTGTTTCGGGTAACCCGACCCTACCTGTCGAAAAAACCCGACCCTAGAGTTTTTTACGACCCTGGAGAATTTTTTTTTCGATTGTTTAAAAAAAAAAAAAAAAAAATACTTTTTTTGGCCTAAGTATTAATGATTAGTTGATGTCAAATTACCAACCTGAGCTCTGAAATAAGTATATTTTGTTGTAGCACAAACTGAAGACTTCATGAGAGCCAAAACTTGCCATTTTCGTTAAATAAAGTATCCACAAATTGGAAGTGATTTACATTAAATATAGAGAAAGTTGAGGTGAGTAATTAAGATATATACATACCTCGGACATTCGGTGGGGCTGACAGAACCTTGAGGACAGTAATGTCCAGTCGTACATGCCTCACATTGTTCCCAGGCTGTGTTACCTGTGACACCACTGAACGAGCCAGCATGACAAGGAAATTCTGTGCCATATCTTGTACCTGAAACATCAACAACCATACATAGTGAGGACCTTCATGCTTCACGGAATAAAACTAGATGCATCCATAGAACACCAATGCCCCCAAGTAGCCCCGCTATAGACCTTTCAGGAGAATGCAAAAAAGGGCCATAAATCCTCCAAAACTAAGTGCATTATATCTGAAATCTAACTTGACCTGCATTATAATTATAATCCTATGCTTATCTGCCCAACGCAAATTGAATCCATCCACCCTTTCTAGAGTTATTGATCTGAAACCCATTTATCGCATAGACGGACAGATGGAAGGACAGAGGAAACACTTCATGCACCTTGGCCATTCTTCAAATGGTGGGAGCATAAATATCAATGAAAAAATCCACACAAATTGTAAATCAGAAAATTTACAAAGTCATCAAGTTGTTTACCAAGGTTGAATGTTCACCAGTTTCTTTTTTCAGTTCTATTTATATTAAGGTATTCCATCCATAATTGAAGTATGTCATTTCCATTCAGTTAGCATTTTTTATGCGAATATACTGACAGTGATTTTTTCCACCCTTTTGTGAATGAGGCGACTATACTGACAGTGATTTTTTCCACCCTTTTGTGAATGAGGCCGGGGCCCGTAGAATTGTGAAAATAGCCTTGAATTGCCCATAATTGTGAATATCATAGTTTGCTTAAAATAAAAAGATACTGATTTACATGTCCTCATGTAGTACACTACAGGTTAGCAGTGTATTCATCTATAGCATAGCAGTTAAAAATACTGTTAGTCAGATTGATCAACATTAGTAAACAAAACCCTGAACGTAAAAAAAACATACTTTTGGTGATTGTGAATGGGGCCGAAATTCGGGGCAAAAAAAAACGCTGACTGATCTCGCAAAAATCCCAACAAAAATAATCAGAATTTTCATTACTTAACTGCACTGTGTAATCTTCCAGTTGTACTAATATTTTGTTTAAATATATGAAATTCATTAAATAAGTTAACTGAAAACGATAGACACAAGCCTTCCATGAGTTTAAAGAATTCAATAATACAATAATTGAACACCACCAATGTAATATTTCATTAATATCATAAGATGCAAAATCAATATTTTTTTTAACTTTTTCACACACAACAGAAAGTGCCAGCTCTATCATCAATTCATTTATTTTTTCACCACTAAATTATCAAAAATGATACATTTATACTATAAATACTGATGTATCTGATTAAATAGTATATCATACAATTGTGAATTTTGTGCTAAAATATAAATGTCAATTATTCTATTTTGAATTAAAGTCATAACAGAATTAATGTGATAAAAACCTACCATCTGGACAGTAGTGTCCCGCATGACATGGATCAGTTGTAGACGAAGAACCTTCCAGACAATAATATCCTCTAGGACAAGTTACACACTGTTCCACTTGGTACAAGTTGGTTAGATTGGCGTACGTTCCTGCTGGACACGGGAACTGTGTCGCAGATCCAGTGCCTGTCGGACAATAATAGCCTTGACCACAAGCTTCTGGTGCTTTCTGCTGACCACCAGTTCCTCCTGTGCAAGCAAACTTCTGCGAACAGCTCTGACATTGTTCAACATGTGTAAGATTGCTGAAGTCTGTATAGGTGCCGGCGGGGCAAGCATATTCACCTTGGTTGTAAGCATAGTTGCCACCTGGACAGTAATACCCAGGTGAACACGGTGAGTCTGCTTTTGAGAGACCAGTCTTGGTACAAGCAAATCCAGCCAAACATGACTGACAATCGGTACTGTTACCCTTTTCAACGTCAGGGTTATAAGTACCCGCAGGACAAGCCAATGGTGAAGCTGTGCCTTCAGGACAGTAGTAACCGGTTGGACAACTCTTGCAATGAGACTGCACCTCCGAATTTTCAGATTCTGTATATTTACCAGAAGGGCAAGATGTCGGGGTCCCAGAACCAGATGGACAATATGATCCTTTTGGACATTTGTAGGCATCATAATCAGGATTATCTGTTCCAGCTGGGCAGTATTTACCAGCTGGACAGATCACGCAAGCTGCCGAGCTTATTGCTCCGAGTTGATCGTTGTACGTTCCAGCACTGCATGGGTAAGTTTTGTATGTGTCTGTACCAGCAAGACAGTAATGGCCTCTCTGACATAAGTAGTCATTTGACGGTTGACCAACAGCTGCAGTGCCCTCTGGACAATAGAAGCCTTGTATACACTGTGTACAGTCTGTATCAGCCGTGTATCCTCGAGCTTCTCCAAACGTTCCAGCTGCACATGGTGTTTCAGTTAATCCATCTGTACAATAGTATCCCATAGCACATTTATCAGCCGGTGGATCTTCTTGTATAGCACCTTCAGAGCATGCATAACCAGCAATACATGTTGAGCAAACAGTCGCGCCAGCAGCGCTCCACTTACCCTCAGGACATATTACGGGATCTACGTCAGCTGTGGCGCAAGAGTAGCCAGCTGGACATTGCTTACATGCTATTAACCCTCCTAAACTGTAATAACCTGTACTGCAAGCCGTACCCGTCACATTGTTGTTAGGACACTCCAAGCCTGCTTCACATTCCGTACAATATTTAGCAGCAGCTTCAGAATAAAACCCTCGTCCACATTGTAAAACCATGTCGTCATAGATAGTTGGGCACGAATAGCCAGCTGGACATTCAACACAAGCATCTCGGCCTCCTTCACTATAGAATCCTTCTACACATTCATCTGTCGTGTCTAGTGTGGTAGCAGGACATTCGTAACCAGGGGGACATTCAGTGCATGCCGTACTGCCTGCCAGAGCATATTCGCCAGCAACGCAAGTATATATTGTAGCATGATTCACATCAGGGCAAGCTGTTCCAGCGGAACACTGAGTACATGCAGTAGCTTTACCAGTAGCGTAATATCCAGCCAAACAGGGGGCATTACTTGTACCATCTTTATCTGGGCATTCCCAACCATTCGGGCAGTCAGTACATAGTGTTGAACCCATGAAGGAATACTGACCAGCGTCACAATCAACTGGTGTAGCATTTGCAGGATTAGCACAGTATTTGCCAGATGGACAAATTGTGCACGAACCACTACCAGCAGCCGCATAGTATCCTGCAAGAATGATAACAATTTATTTATTTATATACACATGTATATTAATAATTTACAATATATCAGGCTCATAATTTATCCTTTGCTCAAACAACCAAAACATTAATAAACAAAAAACTAAAGCTTTGCCAAAGCAGACAATTGCTTTCAAACAATTGTCACATTTATCCATCCACGCTGACATTGTTAAACACCCAAACCAAACATATTCTGACAAGAGTTGCCAAATGTGAATAAAAAATATGTAAATTTTACAATAAACCAAGGACACATATTTTGAATCTGTCACAAACTTTTAACATTCAGGTGAATTTGAACTAGACAAACAAAACTTTCATCATTTTGAATGTCATCTTTCAATGATGGCAAGAAATTAAATTATTCACATTGAACAGAAAATCATTTTCACCTTTTTTCATGACAAATAATAACAGTCTAATTATATGGTGTAGCATTCTTACATTGCCAGCCACAACAATCATGTGCAGAGTAAAGGATAAAACTTTGATAAATTGTATGTTAACATGATAAATACCTAATCTACATGTCGAGACAGAGCCAGTTGACGTACAAGATTGACCCGCGCTACAAGACGTACACGCTTGCTGACCACCGATAGAATAAGTACCAGTGGAACATAAGGTAGGTGAAGCACTTGTTGTTGGACATTCATACCCACTTGGACATGTTGTACAAGATGTAGATTTAGCAAGAGAGTATTCACCAGCATTACAAGCTACAGGTGCAAGTCTGAAATGAGAACAAAATATTGATGTATTCCAAGAATTAGAGAATGACAGTGACACATTGAATAAGAAAATGACAGTGACATTAAATAAAGAATGACAGTGTCACCATGAATCAGAAAAATAGAGTAACATAATGAATCAGAGAATGATAGTGACAATATGAATTAGAGAATGACAGTGACAATATGAATCAGAGAATGACAGTGACAATATGAATCAGAGAATGACAGTGACAATATGAATCAGAGAATGACAGTGACACCATGAATCAGAGAATGACAGTGACACTATGAATCAGAGAATGACAGTGACACCATGAATCAGAGAATGACAGTGACAATATGAATCAGAGAATGACAGTGACACCATGAATCAGAGAATGACAGTGACACTATGAATCAGAGAATGACAGTGACAATATGAATCAGAGAATGACAGTGACAATATGAATCAGAGAATGTCAGTGACACCATGAATCAGAGAATGACAGTGACACCATGAATCAGAGAATGACAGTGACACCATGAATCAGAGAATGACAGTGACAATATGAATCAGAGAATGACAGTGACAATGTGAATCAGAGAATGACAGTCACACTATGAATCAGAGAATGACAGTGACACCATGAATCAGAGAATGACAGTGACACTATGAATCAGAGAATGACAGTGACACTATGAACCAGAGAATGACAGTGACACTATGAATCAGAGAATGACAGTAACACTATGAATCAGAGAATGACAGTGACACTATGAATCAGAGAATGACAGTAACACTATGAATCAGAGAATGACAGTGACAATATGAATCAGAGAATGACAGTGACACCATGAATCAGAGAATGACAGCGACACCATGAATCAGAGAATGACAGTGACACCATGAATCAGAGAATGACAGTGACACCATGAATCAGAGAATGACAGTGACACCATGAATCAGAGAATGACAGTGACACCATGAATCAGAGAATGACAGTGACACCATGAATCAGAGAATGACAGTGACACTATGAATCAGAGAATGACAGTGACACTATGAATCAGAGAATGACAGTGACACCATGAATCAGAGAATGACAGTGACACCATGAATCAGAGAATGACAGTGACAATATGAATCAGAGAATGACAGTGACAATATGAATCAGAGAATGACAGTAACAATAATGAATCAGAGAATGACAGCGACACCATGAATCAGAGAATGTCAGTGACACCATGAATCAGAGAATGACAGCGACACCATGAATCAGAGAATGTCAGTGACACCATGAATCAGAGAATGACAGTGACAATATGAATCAGAGAATGACAGTGACAATATGAATCAGAGAATGACAGTGACACAACACAAGTCAAAGGCCATACCTCTGGTGTACAAGACCGATATAAAACTAATACCAAGGCACTCAACTTCTCATCTCAATAAATATTTGTGTTAATCTAGATGACACTAAGTTAATCAGTAACGGAGCAGTGTGTGCCACAAGATTTTTAGGATGTACGTACATATGGGTCCTACAGACAAGAACAAATCTATATGACAATCTCCCGACAATGACAACAAAAGTAAACCAAGCATTGACAATGCTTCATTTTGCGTCTCTGATTAGCTGCAGAGCATTTAAAAGCTATTTTTTACTTAAGGGAGATTTTTATGATATAAATAAATAGTAATTGTAACATCATAAAGAACGTACGCTGGGTCGGAACATTCGTCTCCCGCGGTACAATCGGTACATGTAGTAGCTCCGGTATTGCCACTAGTGTGTCTGCCTGATGAGCATGATATTGGACTTGATGTTGTGTATGGACATTGACTTCCAGCTGGACATACTGTGCATGAGCTTTCCCCAGACAAACTGTATTCACCACTGCCACACACTGCAGGAACGTCTGGATCACTTGTACATTCGTAACCTGCAGGGCACGCTGAGCATGTAGCCACACCCTGTAAAACATGATCATGACGAGTTTTCAGTAATAAATTTAAAAACAAAGGCTGATTTACGCACAACATTTCTACAAGAAACAGAATTCAAAATTAAGCTTAAAAAGAAGGGCATGGGACTACTTTTTATTGGGTTATAAGGTTGATGAAATTGTTGTACAGAAAACAGGTACTTAAGTACAGAAAACCTCTGTATGTTATATCATTTGTTCGCAATATGATGATTAGAATGTGAAATGTGCATTTAGTGTTTTAAAATTTTAGTGTTACATAACCAAGTGTTATATATGTCTTAATCAGAAAGTTTTATACAAAGTCTAAACTATAGAATTATTACTCTTCATCAGCACATAGTTAAGACTAAGAGAGGACTTTACCTCTGGACTGTAATACCCAGTTTCACAGTTGGATGGAGAAACTGATGGATCTACACATGATTGCCCTGTAGGACAGTTTGTACAAGTGGTAGCTGTGCCTGTCGAGTAGGTACCAGATGCACAGATGACAGGGGCGACTGATGTTGTAGTGCAGTAATATCCTGCTGGGCACGCTGTACACGCGATTGTCTGTAACAGAACACAAATATACATGACAGTAATTAAGTAACACAATGTATTAACTCTAAATTCCAGTCTTTTGTTGGACATACGCATAAATAGGTCACTGTAATGATGTCTGGTGTTCCAATGCTTCCAGTTCTCAGTATTTTGATAGGCAATTAATTCCAGCCCTTTAACCATTAGAAGTCATAGAAGCATTCTGTGTAATGGTAGCATCAATTTAGGAAGAATACTACTGTTCTCTGAACTGTTAGTCTTTTGTGAAATTGATTTCTTCATCATTATTTCAGAATTCATATGAAAAAATATAATTATTTTAGATAAAGTAATACTATTAACTTTATTCACTTAAAATATTCAACATTTTGCGTAAAGAAATCATAGTTAACTGGAAAGGTGACTAGCTACATTGGGAATCAATTTGATAGGTGTAAGCAAAACTAATTTATCTACATACAAATATAGATATCATATACATACGTTTTATGTTTGCCCCTAGTTGCATTATCTGATAAAATATTTTCTGACCAAAACTTTATAAAAAAAAATAATATTTTACAACAGGACATTAGCACAAGCAATTTATTTTCATCAGTTGAACTAGAATTACTTACTGTTCCTTTCAGACTGTAATATCCAGTTGTACATGCAGTAGGGCTTGTAGCATCAGAGCATTCAAAACCAGCAGAACATAAGGAGCAGGAAGATGCACCAGTGGCACTTGTAGTTCCTGAATAAGTATATATTATGTTAGACAAAATATCAATCATCAGTTTACGTTACGCTTGCATGTTTATATTACAGTAAAACCTAAAAATTAAGAACACAACTATCAAGTCCATTTTCACTGTTTTGCTCTTTATTTAACCTCGGAATTAAGACCACCTCAAAACAAGATCAGTTTTCAAAGGTGGTCTAGTTATTGAGGTTGTACTGTACTAGAAAATATGTAAGACTTAGAGGTATTAAAATACTTGTCTTGTTTCCGATAGATTTTCCCAAACTTTTGAATAGATAGGGTGCTTAATCTTATTGTTCTAATAAATGTTTTTCCATATACTTTAAACGTAAAGAAGCAAGAACATGACTTTTGGTGTTGTTTGATTTTCTGATAAAAACTTCAGGATAGGAGGCAAACTATCAGGGTAGGTTGTACACATACATATACAGTCAAACCTGTGTTAAAGACCACCTGGGAACAAAGACCACTATTGCAAAACCTGTCTACAAAGACCACCAATTTTATCTCCCATCAGACCAATTTCAATGATATTTAATCTGTTAATAGAGACCACCTGTAAACAAAGACCACATTTTGCTGTTCCCATGGGTGGTCTTTACAGACAGGTTTGACTGTATAGTCTTCATAATTGCA
Source organism: Mactromeris polynyma (assembly GCA_032209605.1). Taxonomy (NCBI): domain Eukaryota; kingdom Metazoa; phylum Mollusca; class Bivalvia; order Venerida; family Mactridae; genus Mactromeris; species Mactromeris polynyma. The sequence goes on along the minus strand of JASFXZ010000034.1, from coordinate 2,002,841 downwards.
ACAGTCATGCCTGATTTTATTAACACAATACTTAAAATTAATTAAAAGTTAATCACCTGTAGAACATGCTGTACAAGTCGATTCTCCGAGCAAACTGTAGTATCCAGCGGAACAATCTGATGGTGTTATGTAGTTAATGCCATCGAAACATTCTTGTCCGGCCGGGCATAAACTACACGAGGAAGCAACAGCAGAACTGTAGTAACCATCGGAACACATCTACAGAACAACGAATCAATAAATCAATAAATATGTGCATTATGTTCATAGGAATCTGCTGAATTGTTTAAACACAGAATACTTAACATGATTGCGCAACACAGAAATTCAAATAAATATTTCCTATATAAATCACAATTAAGCATCCAAAACATCTTTAGACAAAGCGCTCAGTCTGTGACCTTAAAACTTTGATTGCAGAATACTCAATGTCATAACCAACATCCCTTATAAAGGTTTTGTCATACCAGTGCCCATATACTTTTATTTAGGTTTCGGTTGGAAACTAGTAAAATAAAAATATGTGGTCTTACCAAGCAATCCTTCTCTCCCAGTGGGCTGTAGTAACCTGCTACACAATTTGTTGGTGTGCCAGATTTGGTAGTGCATTCCTGGCCTGCAGGACAGTTGTTACATGATGACTGACCGGTAGCAGTCTGATACTGACCATCGGCACATACTACACTACCAACTGTAGGGTCAGCACAGGAATAGCCAGCAGGACATGTTGTGCAAGTATTACTATCAACATATGTGCCAGCCTGAAAGAGAGTAAAATATCATTTGTAATATTACTGAATTTTAATATAATTTTACCTAATACAGTTGAACCCCTTTATGTCGACATCGGTTATATCGACATCACGGTTAAGTCGACATATTTGTAAAGTCCCGATTTCTGTCCCTATATATTGTATATGGAAAATGATTTTTCGGCTATGTCGACGTGATTTCTCTGGCCCAAAGAGTGTTTTCACACCTTAATGTACTTGTTTGTGTCGACATCCTCTCGACGTGATTGAAATTGAAAAAGTGTCAATTGACCGTGAAAAGATAGACAATTTTATCTTGACCTATTGTTTGTGTCACAATTAATTCGTTAACAGTTTGTAAAACTGATCTTTAAATTAACATTGTAGTTTCAATATGATTGATAAGTGTCGCCGCGAATATTTACCAGTTTCAGTAAAACTGATAAATTCAGCCACTCGCCGTATATGATTAAATATTGTTGAAAAAAGGGCATTAAACCCGAAAAACAACATAAAAATCGAACATACACATAGATTATGTCTGTGATATCATTTATTTAAAGTATACCAAATATCACGATTCAATTAGTTTTACAACACCTACAGCAAAACGCACGAGTGGTAAGTTTTACAACATCACTATAGCAAAAATACGTATATACAAGACAAGTAAGTTTGCCAGTACTTGAATCGGATGTGTCGACATTCGGATATGTCGACATATTTTATCAGGTCCCTGTAATGTCGACATAACGGGTTTCGACTGTATTCAAAAAGAAATAATGAATTTGGGTCAGAAATGTTTTGATTTATATTCTTTTCTCCTCAATAACAGAAGTAAAATGGTAATCTTAGTAAGCAGACATTATACCATAGATAGATGCTTGTTAGTTTTGTAGACAATTTCTTATGGTGATGGTTGTTGATTTCTATGCAATGAAATTCAATTTATCTCATCAGTTTATCAATAAATTTCATTAAAGACATTGCTTGGTTAAGAATTTTAGCATGGAGAGGTGTTTCTTCGAATGTGTAACTAAACATGCTTGTCCACAAATGTGTGCCTGTAAATATACTATTAAGCAGCTCTCAATGCTGCTCAACTGATCTTTTGATTTGGAAAAATAACCATACATACTCCTCGTTTTTATATTGCCATAGGGGGCAAATATTGCTTACTGTCAGTACATGGTGACGTCACATGTGATGTTTTCTGGAAATGATGTCACTTGAAGAAAAGATTGAAAATTGTACACAGCGCTTATATTGTTTTTGATTACAGGCAACCATGGAATTGATAGAAATAAAGTCATGTTTTGAGGAACACGAAAAATTGGTCAATGGCGTTACTGGGATTCGAACCGGGTCTACGGATTGCTGCTCCGTTAAGCTAACCACTACACCACAGCGACCTAACGTCATTTTCCTGCAAATTTCACTGATATAAAGTTGATTAAGGTAAACCACTTACGGCACATGGAGTAGCTGTACTTCCAGAGCACGTATGTCCAGCTGGACATGATGTACATGCAGTGCTTCCTTGTGCTGAATACTGAAATATATAACAACATCGTTGTCATGGTAACATGCTTCAATAAAATGAATAAATTGACAAAACGAACATATAAATACATATACAAATGAATATTCTACGTTTTCATATGGAAATAGAGTGTCGGATACAAAGCACTTAGTCATTTTTCCCATGATTTTCCAGTCCTTTATCATAAGAAAGTACAATGTATAATAGTAAATACATCACAATAAACTGCTTAAGTTGTTTTTGGTGATAACATGAATTACACTGGTTATTTAACATACTAGGTTACAAAGAGCACCCCCACTTTGATGGGATATCCCAGATGGTAAGATCTCATTATTTCATCCCCCGAATTAATTCTACTAACAAGTTGTTTTATCCAAATTAGGGCATGCAAATAATTTAATATGCTATAATCAGGTTCTTATGCCAAAATAAAGGTGATTTAATTGAAAAGTGATCTGTTCAGTGATAATGTATTTTACAATCAAGTCAAGAAACTGTGCTCTACAAATGTATGTACATTTGTATACCAATATATATATCAGTGACTTTTTGTGATTAAAGTAAGGTGAAGAAATTTTGATCAACTTCAAGTTGTTTGAATATGTCACTCAAAGAATAGACCAGACAAGACTGTATTTGGTTTCCGAGAAGTGATTTTTTAAGAAAATTAAACCATAAAAAAATAATTACATGTAGTTTACTTGAGCAGGTGCCTGTAAAATTTGAGATATACAGTGCATATTCATGAGAACATTAAAAGACCTGAATATTCATGAGAACATTAAAAAACCTGAATATTCATGAGAATACTCAAATACCTGAATATTCATGAGAATATTAAAAGACCCGAATATTCATGAGAATACTAAAATACCTGAAGATTCATGAGAATATTAAATCACCTGAATATTCATGAGCATATTAAAATATCTAAATATTCATGAGAATATTAAAATATCTCATAATATTATAATACTGATCAGTGATATTTTATATGTATGAAGTATATTCATCAACCAATATGAACCCAGTGTTTCTCTTACATTCCGTGTTTGCTTGAGCAATCAAACAAAAAATATGTTGTTAATGAGTTATGCTTGTAATTCATAAAAACATGATTTTGAATCATACTCGATTACAGGTATTAATACATAATTTCTAAATTATTGCCAATATTCAAATCTATGTATAGCATTGACAGATCAATAGCTTGTCATCTGTATCATTCCTGTTTCTTTCATACTTTCCAAAGTTTTTCAAAATCCTTGATATAGGGCTTTAACCCATTCGGGTACTAAATATCACCTGAATGCTCAGTTTAAAGAGAAATCGGAAGGTCAATATACCTGTAATAATAATTTATTAAGGCCTTTCATCAGTGGTACTAACTTAATGAATATAATGAAATGCTATCATTCAAATAAGATGATGAAAAAACAAATATTAATTTCTGTTAAATTTAAAATCAAGCAGATTACAAATTTGCATGAACTTTTGTTGTGTGTTTCTAAATATCTAATATAATTAGATCATAAATATTCCAAAATATCATTCAACCTGAAATATTAGCACTCAAACTAATTCAACCACATTGTAATTCAAGTGCCTTCTGCAAACATAATTGGACACTAATACCATGACAACAAGCCTTATTTATACATGAAGAATTTATTATTTTTAATATACAAACAGTTGGTAGTGAATATATCATTAAACTCACATCTCCTCCAGTACATGCAACAGGTGAAACTGTCGGATCAGCGCACTGGGAACCAGCTGGACATACAGTACATGAGCTTGAACCCAGCGAGTCGGCATAGTAACCAGATGGGCACTGAAATATAGTAATGTGGAACATAAAACAAAATTTTCTCATACACCAAGCAATCTTTCTCAACCATTCTAAAGAAGTGTCCAATATAACCTGCAGTTTAAAATAAGTTTATCTAGTTTTTGCACCATGAAACAAACAATGTAAATTTAATGTTACTTATTTTAAAACACATAATGCACATGTATGTTAAACAATATTTACAATCTAAATGTTTACTGGAAATTGATTTAACAGTGCATTCATGGATATGCATAATTTGCATGTAACAAGTAGCAGTTTGTATAAATGAGAAAGAAGTTAATATAAATATTTGTCATATAATCTAATAAATTCAGAACAGATGAGTGGCATTAATTTCATTCATAGGATATTTGAACAGCAGTTCTAATGAGCCGAGTAGAGTTCTTGCACTGAGTACAAGACTATATCAAATAGATTTGCCTTGGAGACCAGTCTTGCAATGCAGCCTTGCTATTGGCTGATTTTAAGATTGTACTCGGATCCAACCAATCGGACACTTAAGGTTTGAGATTGAGCTGACAACACAGAAGTATTACCTCAGACCAAGGTAACAGTACTCTGCTTGTACTCAGTATAAGTGTGAACTAGTTGTCTCCCTTGGTACATAGAAAATGGCACACAATAAAAAAAACTTCATTTCATGAAGTGAAATTGAGAACGTCAATCGGTCATTTATATGCAGCTACAATTTGGTCACTCCTCAATATGCAAAAATACTGAACAGACTAACGATACAGCGACTAGGAGGCATAATTAACTGTCACAAGTCAAGCAATTGTTGAAGAAACCTCTCACATTCCTCATAAATGGACAAAACATTGCAGACTCACCAATGTAAAGTTCTTATTGCCGAGAGAGGCATTTTTTTCAGTTTGAGGGGAAGTATGGCCGGTCCTTTTGATAGGGGAAATTTGCATAATGAATCACCAAATTTGGGTATTTATAAGGCTAAAATTTTAAATAATTTACTGAAGGGGAATTTTCTTTCTAAGTAGGGAAAAAAATATATACTTTTTTTTTTTAAGAAATGGAGCCCAATATCGGCCCCAAATTTTCCACAAAAAGGGGCTGGAGTGCTTCATGATGGAAATTATCTTGGGCCCTAGAAATGTCACTCACTCAAAATGGAAGAGCACTAATCACAGAGAATGAATATGAAATCATTTGAATTATTTTCACGGAGCACTTACATCTTTGCACGTCTCCATTCCGTACTCATCCTGGTATGTCCCGAGTGGACACTGTGTTTGAGTGGCTGTGGTATCAGTGCACTTGTATCCTAGCAACACAAAAATAAATATTCACCGTGAAATATGACATATTTTCAACCTTTGTTTTTTTACTGCAAACAATAGTCACATGAGACAAATAAATCATTGAAAGGCAATCAAACTTGAATGCCATGTGTCTTAATAATGACAAAATGCATTCTTAAATGTGCCGATACAGTAAAATATTTTACTACATCTGCAATCCAATAAAATCCCTTAATCCTTATATCACTAGAAAATGCATTTATAAGCAGACAAACTGTTCATAAAATATTTATTGTATTTAAATACAGCAGTAAGCTTTAAAATATATGATACTGAAGTGGATGTCAAACATGTTCCATATACGTAGTTGAGACGTGCAGAAACAATAGAAACATGAATCAGCTGGAGATTTGTAATTGTATTTACTGTTCAGGGACTCAAGGGTACAAAAATAAGTATGAATATTAAATCTGCCAGATGTGCATGGTGTATATATTACAATCACTTGATCAGACATGACGTTTCATGGGAAACTCGTAGCCAACATTTAACATAAACTTTACCAGTTACAAATATGTAAGTATTAATACTTTGCAAACAGGATTTACTGAAGTCTTAAGCACTACAATGCACTGATTTACATTATACCACAGTGAGTTTAGACAAAACAGGCGGACATATCTGGATTCTTTGGTTTGGATCAAATACAAGATTCCTACCTTGTCCACATTCTGTGCATGAAGTTTGTCCAGTAGACGTCTGGTACCAGCCAGACGGACAGGCAACCTGAGCCTCTAAACCATTACTTGGACACTTGTACCCGGCATCGCAAGTGCTGCATGATATACTTATATTAGCAGCGTAGGTACCAGCAATACATTGTACAGGGACGACAGTTTCATCAGAACACTCGTACCCTGCTGGACATGGTATGCAAGCCTCCAGGCCTCCAGTCGAGTAATATCCAATTGAACAAGCTACCTCTGTAATAAATAAATCATACATTTAGTGGAAGTGGTCCGCATATACGGACTCTATGTGCAGTCTGATACACGCACATGCTCAATCGGAACACATCCACCGGTATCCTCAGTTAGGATCAAGCTATCCTGTCAACAAGCTGTTCACTGCTAATGCTGATATATAATGCTTACAAAATCATCTTTTGTACTTAGAAAAGGTATAATTCCCAGGTTAATAAGTGGACCATTTACTTTACTGGTGACAAAGATTTACATTAACATGTAGTAGTTAGCAAACAATGCGATGAGGTTGGCTTATATGTTTCAAACAAGAATATCAGTAAGGTGAAAAATGCTAAATTTTATAGAACATTGATTCCAGAACAGCTCTAAACAAGAAACATCTTAAAAAAGATGGTCAGCGCAATTTGAAGGTTAAGATGTGTTGTGCAACATAAAAAAATGCCGAGATGTTATGCTTGCTGGTCACTCCAGATCCAAAATGGATTTGGTAAATTCACTGAAATTCAGTGTTTTTCGGTAATTAACATACCCTTTATCGAAAGGTTAACCATTCCGCGTCAAGGTTACAAAAGTTGTTTGGTTGAAGAGATATTGTCTAGCAAAACCATGTTAGTATGGCTGCGCCGAAAAAATTGTGAAAAATACTAAATTTTCTATAACATTGATTCCAGAACAGCTCTAAAAAGCTAGAGTGTGGAGACAATCCAACTGGCACTTTTGATCATTGACATGACATACACTTTAAGCATTTTGATTCGTCAAGATGTCCATGAAGCATTTTGATTCGTCAAGATGTCCATCAAGCATTTTGATTCGTCAAGATGTCCATGGAGCATTTTGATTCGTCAAGATGTCCATGAAGCATTTTGATTCGTCAAGATGTCCATGAAGCATTTTGATTCGTCAAGATGTCCATGAAGCATTTTGATTCGTCAAGATGTCCATGAAGCATTTTGATTCGTCAAGATGTCCATCAAGCATTTTGATTCGTAGAGACCACCTGTAAACAAAGACCACATTTTGCTGTTCCCATGGGTGGTCTTTACAGACAGGTTTGACATGTATATATATGTACTTACTTGCAGTGGTGGTGGGGCATTCGAATCCAGCATCACATGTAGCACAGGAAGCAGCACCAGAGGAGGCTTTATATGTGCCAGCACCACATTGAATACATTGTGTCTGACCAGCAGAACTATTGAATTAGAAAAGAATAGTCCAGTAAAAACCATGGGTTGAAGTCATGTTGGTCTACCAGCAAATAAACAAAGCAACAAACAGGCTTGTTTCAACCCTTGCAATAATTAAACACACATTCAACAAGAGGAGTAACGATAACAAGAAATGGACAAGCACCATAAAATGAATGCTGTTTTTTGACACATCAACAGCTTGATTTACAGCCCTTTTTATGGCAAATTTGGGGCCCCATTCTCCAATGAAAAAAGTATATATTTTGCCCCTTCTTAGAAAGAAAATTCCCCTTCAGTAAAATTATTTAAAATTTTAGCCTTAAAAATACCCAAATTTGGTGATTCACGATGAAAATTTCCCCTATCAAAAGGACCCACCATACTTCCCCAAAAACTGAAAAAATGGCTGATTTAGGGCAAAAAGAAGCATACAGTGTAACCACTCTGCGAGACTACATTTCTGATCATTTTCAAATGTTATGTAAAGTCATTGGCAGACAATGCATTGTTAAAAAGTTATAGCTGAGACACAAAGTGTCTTTTGGACAGGGGGAAGTTCTGCAGCACAGATAATGGAGTGACCCTCTCACAAGGCAATCATTGTTAGGTGCATAAATTACCTGTATTCTCCGGCAGGGCAAGATGATGGGGCTGCATTAACATTCGGACATTCTGACCCAGCTGGGCACGCTGTACATGACGACTGTCCAATTTGATCCTGATATTCACCATCGGAACATGGTATACACGAGTCTAATCCTGTGGTACTGTACTCTCCCGCGTTACAATCTACAGCAGCGCCATCTACATTAGGACATGACTGACCTGAAAATTATAGCATCTAGTGAGTAACCTACAAGGTATACTTTCAAGGGCACACTCAACCTATCAAGTTGTTTAAAACGGAAAGTATAGTTGAGCTACAATGAAGTGACTAACAGAATAAGATTATCATATCACCATTAACATGTATCAGTAATCAATGGATTAGAAATTCTTTTCTGGAGAAAAACTTATACATTTGAACTATCAAGTACAATGAAAACTGTTGCTACTTAAGACGTGGATGTAAAACAATTAAGCTGAGAGGGAAATTGCTCAAAAGTTTATCACAATGTGTCACGAAAATAAATATTTCATTGAAACTCTTAGCAAATGTTCTTCTAAAGGAATATTAAATGAAATGACCGAAGTTCAATAAGAGCATGGTTTGCTAGTAGCAAAGAGAAAATGCAATAGTTCTCCAATAGTACTTAAGATTTTTATACAGTCCATAAGTGGAGTACAACAAGCCCGATGCTTAAGTGATGTCATAAGTATTACCCTTGAAAGAACCAAGTACTTGGACTGAGGTTATAGATATGAGATTGGAGAGCAGTCTCAAAACTTAAGTCTCTGATTGGTTAGTTGTGAGCACAAGCTTACAATTGACCAATCACAAGTCAGCTTTACAACCTAGTTGTTTCACTGTAGAAGTGGACTTGAAAGTGACTTGAATGAATGTCACATGCTTCCATTACCATAAAGCTTTAATACATACATATGCAACCATCTCCCTTGGCCGAGTAGTGCGGGAGGTCAAAAGTTTGAATCCTGGTTGGGTCCGTGCTGATATGGTTGGTTGGTAAGCTAGATAAATAATGGTTACCATGTGCTTACTGCCTTGTGTCTGGCATTAAAGAGTAGAAATCAGGAAGTCAATGTGCTCAGAAAGTCTCTTATGATTCATAAGTCAGAAATGGCTGGCCGTTTAAATAGGGACGATGTTATATTAAATAAACACTTCACTTCTTATGTGTGTCACATTCACTAACCTGCAGGACAATCAATACATGCTGACTGTCCGGTACTTGGTTGATACTGGCCAGTTGTACACGCTGTTGAGGCATCCATTCCATCAGATGGACACTTGAACCCTTTCTCACAAGAGGTACACGCTGAAGCTCCAGCAGCCGCGTAGGTACCAGCCAAACATTGAGTGGGTGTCTCTGTTGTAGCAGAATCACATTTGTACCCGGCGGGACACGTTGTACAAGCTGTGGAGCTGGCTGCACTGTACTGTCCCATGCCACATTGAGTTTGAGCCGTACTTGAGCAATAATACCCAGCAGTACAAGTAGTACAAGTGGATTGTCCAGCCGATGAGTAAGACCCTGAAAAGTAGGTAGAAAATGTTATAAAATCAGCAGAAAGTGAAATCAATTACTGTAGACCACAGGAGATTGTCACCAGTTCTTTCCCTTTAATCCATGTAGAGTTATCTCCCTTTGTCCCTTCTACAGATCGTGACAATCTCCTGTGCTGTAAACATAAGTTGACTGAATAAATGAAATCATTTTAATTAATGAACGTTCAATATGACGAGATATTAAAATAATAATGCAAATATATATATCAGTGATTTAAATGCAGAACATATTTCAAATTTAACTAAATGTCTATAGCCTGTAGAAACTGTTTCATGACAGAATATGTCACAATATTTGTCAGTTTGTATGGTGGTAGATAAATATACATGCAAGATTTCTGCACATACTCTAAATTATTCCTTCATACTAAAATACCATTCTCTTACTAGATTGCCCTACATGAATCATATAAAACTGTGCTTATTCATAGATATTAATTTTCATTATACATATTTAGACAGTAAATATATATAAATAAATAATGTATTTTACAGCAATATATTTATATATAACAAAACACACAGAATTATTGTATATTATACATGATTCACACAAAAATATGAATATTAAATGAGTTTATAAAATGCGTTAATATTAAACATGTTGTAACACAGGAGATATCGTAGTGATACAACAACAAATTAACGCCATCCGTAAATAATTGTTTGTGTTTAGTCCCACTAATGATCCATCAAAATATGCCCCAACCTTTTTTGGCTTTGCCCTGAATGATTTTTTTCCACCAAATAATCATAAGACAAAACTAAACTACCAACTTGCTCAAACAAATTGGATATAGGTTACCAAAATCAATCAATGTTTTAGGATGGCACTAGAAGACTGAATATGCTGGAAACAAAAAAAATCAGTGATAGATTTGATAAAAAAACAACATAGCCTTTGTAGCCATGAATTATTTCCCATAATTCACAGTCCATTACACACTATGTACTGTAGTTTCGCTCTATCACTTGAAAAACTACATCATATCACAATGTGAAAAATTGATAGACAAGAGCAAAAGAGGAATATCATGCGTTGAACGCAAAAATAGTCAATCTGCTTGGTTAGGCTAGTTTTGCGTTCACTCCTCAGCCAGGATGATGGCTGGCAAACAAGGTTTGGAGAGCAGTCTCAATGCATACAAGCCTTCAATTAAGTACAGTAAAACCTCAATAATAAGGCCACTCCTGGGAACCTTGAAAAGTGGTCTTAATATTGAGGTGGTCATAATATCGAGGTCCAATAAAGAGCAAAAATAGTAAAAATGGACTTGAAAATTGTGCTCTAATTATTGGTCTCAGTATTGAGGTGGTCTTTAAGTGAGATTTTACTGTAGTTTTTAGAGCTGTCATTAAATTAACCAATGACACACCTGCTCACTGAGACTGGTCTCGAAACACTGTGTTATAACCATTGACTCAAACAGTATTTTCCTCAGAAACAACACTGCTTGAGATTATAAGGTGAATGCTTACAAGCTCTTGTCTATCAAAAGTAATTGCACCAACTGTCACAAAACATATTGAATTCTTCGTCAATTAATAAACAATTAATCAGTAAAATAAAACACAAACTCATGCTGATAGTTGATTATATAACATTATACAGTGTTAATTGGACATGCATACATCTATGACATTAATTATAATGTTAATTGATACAATTAATACATCTATACCATCCAGAATAAAAATCAAACAAAACTCAAAAGAATAGATATTACTCAAAATAAGTACCAGAATATACAATAACATCATATATCACACTACATACAGTAAGGCAAGATTTTTTGTGTATGTTTTTTTTTGTTACTCAAACTTTGCAAAAAAAATATCGAGTTGAAAAAAAAAATTTAAGAAAAAATGAATGTTCTCCATTTTTATTCGAAATCAACCAATGAACCTCATGAAAAAGTACACATAATATTCCCTTTATCCCAAGGAAAGCTGGTGCAATACGCCTGAAAATTTCACCGAACTCATAAAATTTTCAACAGCAGTGGATTTTTTCTCTCAAACATGGACTGATGTCGTCTATTTTGTTTAATTTATGGCATATATACAGTTTGTCATATTGTATCAGAGTACTAATACAAACATATACCTGGTAATGAATATGTATACCTTAGATTTACCATATCTTTTCTGGTATCTGATGGTATCTTCTATAACCTTTCAGCAAAACATCAAGAGCGCTGCTATAGAATTTACAACCTCTTCTGCAAGTGACATCATTTCAAGAAAACCCAACATGTGGTGTCACTTTTTGCAAGCAGGAAACAACATTTACTCCGTATGGTCACTTCGTTTTCATATTGCCATATGAGTTAAATATTGCTTACTGTCAGTACATCGTAACATCACATGTGACGTTTTTTTGGAAATGACGTCACTTAAAGAAAAGGTTGGAAATCGTACAGTGACACTCAAAAATGGATTTATTTTAAAATTCAAGGTAATTAAGTCTGAGTAACGAAGGATCAACAAACTCTTGCCTAGTGTGAATGTATCAATAATACAATAGAGATGATTTGTGAGTTGTTTTAATGATACATTATACTGAGTAACACAAGTATATACAATGTATTACAGTTTTATACAACAAAATAATAAACACAGTCAAGTGATGAGTGTTCACACAGAGTAAGCATTGAAGTTTTAATAGATATATACAGATACATGCAAACAATAACCATTTTGTGTGAACTGGTTGTACCTGGACTACATGACGTACAGTCGGCTTGCCCTACAATACTGTACGAACCATCTGGACAATCAGTCACTGCACCAGGATCTGAGCAGTTCTTTCCCGCTAGACAGGAGTCACATGATCCTGCTCCTGCGTTGCTATAGTATCCGACAGGACACACAGAGCAGCCAATGACACCATCAGGACTGAAGGTCCCAGCCTCACAGTTCACAGGATTTGTTGCTATAGTGCAATCAAGACCAGCAGCGCAATCATCACATGTTGAAGAGCCAGCGGCACTAGTAGAACCCGTTGGACAATTTGTACAAGTATAGTCTCCCTCACTACTGAATGTACCAATAGTGCAATCAGTCACTGCCCCTGGATTGGTGCAGTTCTTTCCCGCAGGACATATGACACACGATCCTGCTGCTGCGTTGCTATAGTAACCAACGGGACACACAGAGCAGCCAATGACACTGTCAGGACTAAAGGTTCCAGCCTCACAGTTCACAGGATTTGTTGCTATAGTGCAATCAAGACCAGCAGCACAAACATCACATTCTGAAGAGCCAGCGGCACTAGTTGAACCCGTTGGACAATTTGTACAAGTATAGTCTCCCTCACTACTGTATGTACCAATAGGGCAATCAGTCACTGCCCCTGGATCGGTGCAGTTCTTTCCCGCAGGACATATGACACACGATCCTGCTGCTGTGATGCTATAGTAACCAACTGGGCACACAGAGCAGCCAATGACACCATAAGGACTGAAGGTTCCAGCCTCACAGTTCACAGGATTTGTTGCTATAGTGCAATCAAGACCAGCAGCGCAATCATCACATGTTGAAGAGCCAGCGGCACTAGTAGAACCCGTTTGACAATTTGTACAAGTATAGTCTCCCTCACTACTGAATGTACCAATAGTGCAATCAGTCACTGCCCCTGGATCAGTGCAGTTCTTTCCCGCAGGACATATGACACACGATCCTGCTGCTGCGTTGCTATAGTAACCAACGGGACACACAGAGCAGCCAATGACACTGTCAGGACTAAAGGTTCCAGCCTCACAGTTCACAGGATTTGTTGCTATAGTGCAATCAAGACCAGCAGCACAAACATCACATTCTGAAGAGCCAGCGGCACTAGTTGAACCCGTTGGACAGTTATTACATTCATGATCTCCTTCACTGCTAAAGGTGCCCACAGGACAATCAGGTGGTGTGGAACCAGTCACAGCTGGATCAGAACAATTTTTTCCAGCTGGACAGATGGTACAAGTCTCTGATTCTGACAAACTATAGTAACCACAAGAACATGAACAACAATCAGAGACGCCTGCAGGACTGAACGTTCCAGCAGGACATGATGTCTGAGTATTTGGATCAGTGCAGTTTTTTCCAGCTGGACAATCAGAACAAGCACTTGATCCCGTGGTACTGAATTTACCTTCAGCGCAAAGTGTGCATCCAAAATGTCCTTCCAAACTGTATGTACCTGGCTCACAATCCTGGACACCAGTGGTTAGGTTTGAACAATCTTTTCCTGCCTCACATATTGTGCACTGATTAGCATTTGCATCACTGTAATATCCTGGGAGGCAGCTAGCGCACCCAGTCCAACCTGCTTCACTGTAGGTATTCACAGAACAAGTCTGTGGGGTTACTGCATCAGGGCAATATTGTCCAGCAGCACAAATTGTACACACACTAGCATCTGTAGAGCTATAATATCCAGGCAGACAATCTGAGCAACTGAAATCACCTTCCTCACTATATGTTCCTGCAGGACATGCCGAGGGAGTGGCTCCTTGGTCTGTACAATTCTTACCAGCAGGACATATAGTACATGAGGTAGAACCATCGGAGTCACTGTAATGTCCAGTAGCACAACTTGTACAACCGCTGTTACCTTCAGCACTGAATGTCCCAGCAAGACAATCTGCAGGAGTCAATGAAGGATCAGAGCAGTCTTTACCTGCTGGACATAAGCTACACACTTCAGCACCAGCAGTATGATTGTATGTTCCGCTTGGACAAACCTTACAACCATATGAACCTTCAGTGCTATAAGTTCCAGCCACACAATCAGGAGGTGTCAATCCAGTCACAGCTGGACTGGAGCAATCTTTACCAGCTGGACAAATAGTACAAATAGCTGCACCTTGGACACTGTAGTATCCTTCAGTACAAGTAGCACATCCAGCAGAACCTTCTAAACTGAATGTTCCAGCAGAGCATATCTGTGGTGAACTTGGGTCTGTGCAATCATATCCTGCCACACATAGTGAGCAACTTGATTGACCAGCCTCACTGTACTGTCCCAATGGACAATTAGTGCACCCATCGTCCCCTTCATTACTGAAAGTACCCGCTGTACAATTAACTGGTTCAATTGTTTGATCTGAACAATCACTGCCACTTAGACACTTTGTACAAGATGAAGCCCCAGCTAGACTATAATAACCTGCTAGACAATTTGTGCATCCGTTATCACTAACTATGCTGTATGTACCAGCAGCACAGTCCGGTGGTGTTCCAGCAGAACTTGAGCAGTCTTTGCCAGCTTCACATGTGGTACAAAAAGATGCCTGTGCAATACTGTAGGTTCCAGTAGCACATGGGTCACATACGACTGAGTATGTAGGGCTGAAAGTTCCTGCTAAACATGTTGTTGGGTTTGACGGATCAGAACATTCCATCCCAGCTTCACATGAACTACATGTTGCTGACCCTTCCAAGCTGTACCATCCTGTATGACAAAGAGAGCAATTATATGCTCCTTCAGCACTATAGTACCCAGCAGTGCAGTTTGTAGGAGAAGCACTGTCGGAACAATCCATACCAGCAGGGCAAGTTGTACAGCTACCAGCACCTGCAAGACTGTATGATCCAGGTAAACACACAGTACAGCCTGCACTGCCCTCAGCACTAAAAGTCCCTGCAAGACAATTGCTGGGACCTGATCCTGAATCCGCTGGGTCTGAGCAATCCTTTCCAGCAGGGCATATGGTACAGGTGGATGCACCTTGAGCACTGTAATAACCTGAACTACAAGCTGAACAGCCCGCCCAACCTTCTGAACTGTAGGTGCCAGCTGCACAATCAGTTGGGTTGGTTCCAGTCACAGAAGGATCCAAGCAATCACTTCCTGCAGGGCAAATTGTACAGCTACCAGCACCTGCAAGACTGTATGATCCAGATAAACACACAGTACAGCCTGCACTGCCCTCAGCACTGAAAGTCCCTGCAAGACAATCACTGGGACCTGATCCTGAATCCGCTGGGTCTGAGCAATCCTTTCCAGCAGGGCATATGGTACAGGTGGATGCACCTTGAGCACTGTAATAACCTGAACTACAAGCTGAACAGCCCGCCCAACCTTCTGAACTGTAGGTGCCAGCTGCACAATCAGTTGGGTTGGTTCCAGTCACAGCAGGATCCAAGCAATCACTTCCTGCAGGGCAAATTGTACATTCTGCTGCTCCAGCCTTGCTGTAATATCCAGGGGAACATGAATAGCATGACATCTGACCAGCCCCACTGTAAGTTCCAGCACTACATGAAACAATATTGGAAGTATCAGTACAGTCATTGCCATCAGAGCATTGCGTGCATGTGGAGGATCCAACTGAACTATATTCTCCAACATTACAGCTTGTACACCCAGCCTGACCAGCTGAACTGTATGTATTCAATGGGCAGTCTGGGGGTTGAGTACCTGTTGTAACAGCAGATGAACTACAGTCCTTTCCAGCTTCACACTGAGTACAAGATGCAGAAGCTGCCGTACTATAATATCCACTCAAACAAGCTGTGCATGTCGCAACACCCTGAGCACTCTCTGTTCCCGCAGGGCAGTCTGGAGGGGACACTTCAGATGGGTCGGCACAATTTTTCCCGCCTTCACACACGGTACATGATGCTGCTGTGTCTCCACTATAGTATCCAGTATCACAAACTATACATCCAGTTGTTCCTGCAGGGCTGTAGGTTCCAGCTGTACAATTAACTGGTTCAATTGTTTGATCTGAACAATCATTACCACTTAGACACTTTGTACAAGATGAAGCCCCAGCTAGACTATAATAACCTGCTAGACAATTTGTGCATCCGTTATCCCCAAGTACGCTGTATGTACCAGCAGCACAGTCCGGTGGTGTTCCAGCAGAACTCGAGCAGTCTTTGCCAGCTTCACATGTGGTACAAGAAGATGCCTGTGCACTACTGTATGATCCAGGTAAACACACAGTACAGCCTGCACTGCCCTCAGCACTGAAAGTCCCTGCAAGACAATCACTGGGACCTGATCCTGAATCTGCTGGGTCTGAGCAATCCTTTCCAGCAGGGCATATGGTACAGGTGGATGCACCTTGAGCACTGTAATAACCTAAACTACAAGCTGAACAGCCTGCACTACCCTCAGCACTGAAAGTCCCTGCAAGACAATCACTGGGACCTGATCCTGAATCTGCTGGGTCTGAGCAATCCTTTCCAGCAGGGCATATGGTACAGGTGGATGCACCTTGAGCACTGTAATAACCTGAACTACAAGCTGAACAGCCCGCCCAACCTTCTGAACTGTAGGTACCAGCTGCACAATCAGTTGGGTTGGTTCCAGTCACAGCAGGATCCAAGCAATCACTTCCTGCAGGACAAATTGTACATTCTGCTGCTCCAGCCTTGCTGTAGTATCCAGGGGAACAGGAATAGCATGACATCTGACCAGCCCCACTGTAAGTTCCAGCACTACATGGAACAATATTGGAAGTATCAGTACAGTCATTGCCATCAGTGCATTGCGTGCATGTGGAGGATCCAACTGAACTATATTCTCCAACATTACAGCTTGTACACCCAGCCTGACCAGCTGAACTGTATGTATTCAATGGGCAGTCTGGGGGCTGAGTACCTGTTGTAACAGCAGATGAACTACAGTCCTTTCCAGCTTCACACTGAGTACAAGATGCAGAAGCTGCCGTACTATAATATCCACTCAAACAAGCTGTGCATGTCGCAACACCCTGAGCACTCTCTGTTCCCGCAGGGCAGTCTGGAGGGGACACTTCAGATGGGTCGGCACAATTTTTCCCGCCTTCACACTCGGTACATGATGCTGCTATGTCTCCACTATAGTATCCAGTATCACAAACTATACATCCAGTTGTTCCTGCAGGGCTGTAGGTTCCAGCTGTACAATTAACTGGTTCAATTGTTTGATCTGAACAATCCCTGCCACTTAGACACTTTGTACAAGATGAAGCCCCAGCTAGACTATAATAACCTGCTAGACAATTTGTGCATCCGTTATCACCAAGTATGCTGTATGTACCAGCAGCACAGTCCGGTGGTGTTCCAGCAGAACTTGAGCAGTCTTTGCCAGCTTCACATGTGTCACAAGAAGATGCCTGTGCAAGACTGTATGATCCAGGTGGACACACAGTACAGCCTGCACTGCCCTCAGCACTGAAAGTCCCTGCAAGACAATCACTGGGACCTGATCCTGAATCTGCTGGGTCTGAGCAATCCTTTCCAGCAGGGCATATGGTACAGGTGGATGCACCTTGAGCACTGTAATAACCTGAACTACAAGCTGAACAGCCCGCCCAACCTTCTGAACTGTAGGTACCAGCTGCACAATCAGTTGGGTTGGTTCCAGTCACAGCAGGATCCAAGCAATCACTTCCTGCAGGGCAAATTGTACATTCTGCTGCTCCAGCCTTGCTGTAATATCCAGGGGAACATGAATAGCATGACATCTGACCAGCCCCACTGTAAGTTCCAGCACTACATGGAACAATATTGGAAGTATCAGTACAGTCATTGCCATCAGTGCATTGCGTGCATGTGGAGGATCCAACTGAACTATATTCTCCAACATTACAGCTTGTACACCCAGCCTGACCAGCTGAACTGTATGTATTCAATGGGCAGTCTGGGGGCTGAGTACCTGTTGTAACAGCAGATGAACTACAGTCCTTTCCAGCTTCACACTGAGTACAAGATGCAGAAGCTGCCGTACTATAATATCCACTCAAACAAGCTGTGCATGTCGCAACACCCTGAGCACTCTCTGTTCCCGCAGGGCAGTCTGGAGGGGACACTTCAGATGGGTCGGTACAATTTTTCCCGCCTTCACACTCGGTACATGATGCTGCTGTGTCTCCACTATAGTATCCAGTATCACAAACGATACATCCAGTTGTTCCTGCAGGGCTGTAGGTACCTGCTGTACAATTAACTGGTTCAATTGTTTGATCTGAACAATCCCTGCCACTTAGACACTTTGTACAAGATGAAGCCCCAGCTAGACTATAATAACCTGCTAGACAATTTGTGCATCCGTTATCACCTAGTACGCTGTATGTACCAGCAGCACAGTCCGGTGGTGTTCCAGCAGAACTCGAGCAGTCTTTGCCAGCTTCACATGTGGTACAAGAAGATGCCTGTGCAAGACTGTATGATCCAGGTGGACACACAGTACAGCCTGCACTGCCCTCATCACTGAAAGTCCCTGCAAGACAATCACTGGGACCTGAATCCGCTGGGTCTGAGCAATCCTTTCCAGCAGGGCATATGGTACAGGTGGATGCACCTTGAGCACTGTAATAACCTGAACTACAAGCTGAACAGCCCGCCCAACCTTCTGAACTGTAGGTGCCAGCTGCACAAACAGTTGGGTTGGTTCCAGTCAAAGCAGGATCCAAGCAATCACTTCCTGCAGGGCAAATTGTACATTCTGCTGCTCCAGCCTTGCTGTAATAACCAGGGGAACAGGAATAGCATGACATCTGACCAGCCCCACTGTAAGTTCCAGCACTACATAGAACAATATTGGAAGTATCAGTACAGTCATTGCCATCAGAGCATTGCGTGCATGTGGAGGATCCAACTGAACTATATTCTCCAACATTACAGCTTGTACACCCAGCCTGTCCAGCTGAACTGTATGTATTCTCTGCGCAGTCTGGGGGCTGAGTACCTGTTGTAACAGCAGATGAACTACAGTCCTTTCCAGCTTCACACTGAGTACAAGATGCAGAAGCTGCCGTACTATAATATCCACTCAAACAAGCTGTGCATGTCGCAACACCCTGAGCACTCTCTGTTCCCGCAGGGCAGTCGGGAGGGGACACTTCAGATGGGTCGATACAATTTTTCCCGCCTTCACACTCGGTACATGATGCTGCTGTGTCTCCACTATAGTATCCAGTATCACAAACGATACATCCAGTTGCTCCTGCAGGGCTGTAGGTTCCAGCTGTACAATCTACTATATTTGCTGGATCTGTACAGTCTTTGCCATCAGAACACGATGTACAACTCGCTGACCCAGCTATACTGTATTCACCTGTAGATAGGAGCAATAATCATTTCAAACCATGACTAACAATGAACAACAGATGAACCTGTAGAATGCGATAAAATTAAAAACTGTTGAAATTTTTGCGGAACAGTTTAATGATAATCTACAAAGGAAATGACTTCATTTAGGTAAGTGTTATTGAATCACTTTGACCGAAGTACTTCTCAAACACACCAGCTCTGAATTTCACAAATAAGACCAATGCAATGAACACAAGGCAATGCCCGGAGCATTCATGCTTATGCAAGCAAGGGATAAAGCCATATTGTTAACATAAATTGTTCACTGTTACACAACTGTACAGAAAAATATAAAATGTAAACATATTCCTATTTCAAGGAAAATAAATCAACAAAACACAGAAGGGAAATTCAAACTTTGAATTTCATTTTTCGGAACAAGAAAAGGGAAATGCATGGCACAACTATCAGTACAACTACCTATATACACAGAAAAGAAATGTCAACCATTTATTAACACTGACCAGACTATTTCAACCTTTTTATAAAGTCCTAAATATTACCTAGTGAAAACAGCACATATCAAAATAGTACATGGGCATTGAAGAACGTTTGCCATTGATGGTAAAAATAAATTCTGCCATTGATTTATAGCAAACAGAAACCACTTCCAACAGCCATCAAAGAATCTATTAATTTTGCAAGACAACATTAATTTCTATCAGACATTATGACAGCTCTGAATTATAACTTCATACTAGTTGACTGAACCAAAACTAGATCCCACAGATCGATATGAAAAATACAAAATATCTCAATACAGCAAACAAGTGGACCACTGCATTTAATATCACAATTTACATCAATAAATCTCTATCATTTACTGTACCGTTATCAAGTTACACTAATTACATTACATTAATACATTCATACTCTTAAATGATTTTCAACTTATAAAATTGTATGAATTCAATACATAGAATCGAAATCACACAAATTGATTTGCTTATGTCTCGATTAGGTATAGTAATAAAATAGGCAATATTTCAGTTAATATAATAATAAATGGGGAGTGTTTAATGACTTTACACCATCCATTTCAAATGGGCAATATAGAGAAACATGCAATTGCAAGGTACAGTAAAACCTTTATAATAAGACCACCCTTGGGACCATTGAAACCTGGTCTTCTTATTGAGATGGTCTTTATATTGAGGTTGAATAAAGAAACAACACAGTGAATTTGACTTGAAAATTGTGGTGCAATAATTTTGAGGTGGTCGTATTATTAAGGTGGTCTTTAAGTGAGGTTTTGCTTTATATAGAAATAAATGATGATTATAGAAAACTGATTCACTTGCCCTACTATAGATCTAGTGAAAACTGCATTATATTTGACCTCTCAGTGAATAGTAAATCATAATTGTATAGTGATAATGATTTTATTAGCTCCATGATGGAAACATTGATTCTGGGAGATCATGGACAAGTCAGGACCAGTGAAGATATATTCAATACATATTCTAACCTGGAAATATTCATCATAACATACTTTGTACAAATGTCTAGCAAAGGTGCTTTAAAATCTTAATTAAACGAGATTTTGAAACTGTCAATTCATTCTTTTGAAAAAGATTTGTGTTAACTACATTTTTAAGGTTGAATTACCAACATCATACTGAGCAGTAAAATAATTTTACTTGAATAAATAAATAGTCATACTCCATTATGTAGAATACAGTCTAGACTGTCATGGCGATCCCCTGTATTATGTGACCATATTTTGTCCTCCCAATGCAATTACCTGTATACTTGGACTTTAAGTAACGACTCCCCGTCTTAAGTGACTTTCAATTGTGAAATTTCTCAATATGTATAATTATAGTATATATACATTACAGATAACCTCACAATGTACCGTAACTGACTGTAAACTTTTTTTTTGTTATATTCATAGTAGGACTATGGACAGTGCTTTCTGTATAAGTTCCCTAAGTGCCAATTAAAAAGAATAGTTAAAAGTTTGTATAAACATACATTGGTGGATTAGATATATAGATTGTTATATTGAAAAATATGACAAATTTTAAGCTCCTGTTGGCAATATTTCAATGTTGACTTTCTGTGAACCGTAAGCGGGTGGTATACTAAAACAACAAAATTAATCCGAGCACTTAACCAAATCAAATAGATACCAATGTCATGATACGTCTTACCCAAAACTTACGTAATCCTTAAACTCGTAAAATTCAAATGAGACCAATGTTTCACACAAAATTTTCGGCCGAAATATTTAAAAAAAATCAGCCTTTATTTATACATGATAACCAACCTATCCTGGACTCTTAAGGAGATCAAAGAGGGAGATTGGGGGTTCTTAATAGCTTGCTGTTTCATCGGGTTTAACGCCGTTTCTCAACGATATTTCAGTTATATACGGCGGCTGGTTCACCTAGCCAGTTTTTCCTGGACTGAAATCTAACCAGTACTGACTTACCCTTCCACAAGGAGCCGGCAACTTCTCCACATGAGGAGGAAAATCAACATTTTTATCAAATTTTCAGGGAAGGGTATGACCTGCCGCGACCGGGAATGGAACCCGGATTGCCGGGTTACAAGTCCAGCACACTAACCACTGGACCATGGCCGCGGCTCTAATAGCTTTCTGTTTTGTTATATAAGTTCTTCATTCCAGGTAAAAGTTTTTAAAAAAGGAAATTATAGAAAGTGTAAGTCAACAAGCAGTATATATTTGATTATTTAAATTAATTCAGTAAGATCAAAGCAGTCTGAAATATTTGAATATACATTACACTGTACATTGAATCTTCAGGGGTTTTTTTCTCTCCTAGTTTTGTAGTATTTACCCTTGTCACTAAATAATACTTTTGCTGCTACTTCAAACGATATTCATAAAAAATTGTGACGCTCAGTGTCACTCGGTGTCACAATAAATTTTCTAAATTTTCAAATTTTCATTTTACTAACTTACGCATTTATGAAGCAACTGTTTATTGTAAATAATAGAAGAAGTGTTAATGAAAACAGCTTTCGCTATCAAACAGCAAACACTGTCAGTGAAATAAAATATTATCCATTTACTCTGTGTATAGCATTTATTGACAATATCGGACGAGGTCTCTATGCAAGCTTTATGGCCCTTAGTGTGAAAAACAAATATTCCACACAAGTTTCAATATCTATTCATAAATAATTTATCAAGCTCTTTGTATAACAAATTAATGGTGTACATATCAAGAACATTTGATCTACCTACTTTAACAATCAAAGTCAAAATACAATAAATGTTTACAATTCTAAAATATTTCTGACCTAACTGCCCTCTTCTATGTTTATTTAATCGTTTGTTTGTTTGTTTCATCGGGTTTAACGCTGTTTCTTAACAATATTTCAGTTATATACAGTGGCCGGTTCACCTAACCAGTTTTTCCTGGACTGAATTCTAACCAGTACTAACTTACCCTTCCACAAGGAGCCGGCAACTTCTCCACATGTGGAGGAAAATTGACATTTTAGTCAAATTTTCATGGGAGGGTATGACCTGCCACGACCGGGAATCGAACCCGGATCGCCGGGTTCCAAGTCCAGCGCACTAACCACTGGACCACGGCCGCGACTTATTAAATCCTTTACACATTAATAAAAAGTACCAATTAATACGAATGCCGTGTAAAGACATGAACAATTAAAATTCAATTAACAACTAACAAATTGAACTGTTTATTTCATATTAGATCATACACTCCTGGCAAAAACTCATTCAAATTGACATAGAAGTATTTTGTAGAATATTCATTAATTTTATCCACAGTTCTCAGAATCAATTTCGTGAACAGAATGATCAAATTTAATCTAATGTCCCAACCCCCTTTTTTTCTTACAGAGTGACTAATGGCATCTGATACAGATGGAACATATTTGCTTTAACATATAATAAGAGACAGACAATAACACAGACCTTAAAAACAAATGATGCTCCTAATGTTGCCCATAACAAAACAGGAAAACATCTTGGTATTACCGAATTATTGTATCATATTGAGAGTTGTGTGGGCTGAGGGAAGACCCTGTTTTATGAATGTGCATTTCCCTGTGCAACTCTTTCTCTCTTCTTTTGTGATAGTATATTCTTTGCATAGTATATATATTTGCATATAATAGTACTTTCAGGTGACAGGTTATATTCTATTAAGTCGTACCATACCTGTGGGACATATCTGACAAGAACTATCACCAAGCCTGCTGAACCATCCTGCTGAACATTCAGTCAAACCAGATTGCTGCAAGCTTGTTACATTAGTAAAATCAATTTCACCTTGAACCTCATTCAATGCATTAGCTAAAGAACAAGCCATCCCCTCTGGACAGAGTGTACAGTTACTGGACTGTTGCAGACTGTATGTGCCTGCTGGACACCGGATACAAGAATGGTCACCGGCTTCACTATACCAGTATGCTGGACAGTTAAGCAACACGGATGCCACATCTTCATTGACTGAGATATTTAATGCATTGAGAACGACAAAACTACTACAGTTTTTACCCGGTGGACATATTGTACATAAACTAGAAGCAAAGGAACTGTAGTAGCCTGTAGAACATGGTAAACAGTCACTTGTACCTTCAGGGCTAAATGTTCCTGGTAAACAGTTGACAATGTCTGTTTCATTCTGGTTAGCAATGCAAGCCATACCAGCAGGACAAATGGAACAATTCCCCATACCTGCAGCACTGTATGTACCAGCAGGACAGGGCAAACAAGGACCTGTACCAATAGGACTATACATTCCAGCAGGGCAAATATTTAAATCATTCCCTACAAGTGCTGGGTCAGTGCAGTTTCGACCACTAGGACACAACTCACATTCTGCCCATCCTACCCCACTGTAGAGACCATCTGCACAAACAATGCAACCTAGGACTCCCTCCCTACTTGAGGTCCCAGCTGGACAATCAGGCAAGACTTCTTCCATATTTGTACAATCTTTACCCGAGGGGCATATAGCACAAGCCCCATACCCAGCGGTACTATAATATCCAGGTTCACAGGTCAAACAATTGTCCATACCCTGTCTACTATATGTACCCTTTGGGCAAAGTGTCAAGTTGCTGTTTTCGCAACTGTAACCATGAGGACATATCGTACAGAAACCTTGACTTTCAATGCTATAGTAACCTGTAGGACAGTTTATACAGTATGTTTCTCCTACAGGACTATAAGTTCCAGCCAGGCAAGCGACTGGGTTGTTAAAACTACACGCATAACCGAATGGACAAATGGTACAATTATCAGCTCCTTGGTTGCTATAGTAACCATATGGACAATTTTGACAGGAGCTGAAACCTTCATGGCTGTGAGTACCAGCAGGGCAATCTGGTAAGTCAGTTTCATCAAAAGCTTGATCACTGCAGTCTTTTCCTGCAGGACAAATCAAGCATTGCTCTGATCCAGATGAACTGTAGTAACCAGCATCACATATTGTACACAACAATTGCCCTTCTTTGCTATAAGTACCAGCATCACAATTTGCTATCCATATAAGAAGGGAACCGCCAAAGTCTATAACCTTGCAACTCTTTCCAGCAGGACATACTTGACAACTTGTGGAGCCCGGCGCACTATAGTATCCAGAGGGACATATCTCACAAGACGGGAAACCAGTCCCACTGTAAAAACCTGCATCACAGTCTGGTAAATTGGAGCCCGGCTCAGGTGGCACAGAGCAGTTCTTTCCAGCAGGACAGACCTGACATTCACTGGAACCTATCGTGCTATAATAACCAAGTTCACAAGGGTAACAAGTTACGTCACCAGTTCGACTGAAATACCCAGCAGGACATAACGCAGGCTGGGAACCGTCTATAGAAGTACTGCAGTTTGTACCACCCAAACACACCAGACAAACAGGGGAACCAGCCGGACTATAAAATCCTGACAAGTAATATACAATAATTACCTTCTTATCAAGAAACATCTGATAATTCAATACAAACACTTAAATACTGAATTCAACCTATTAACAATTTTCAACATCACAAAGGATTAGAGATAACCTTCTGTGATCTCATTTTTCAGTACAGAGCAGTCATAATGCATGTCTTGTTACAACAGTAATCGATAATGAACAAAATACGAAGATACAGCCAAATGTAAGCCAATGCATTTAAACATTGATTTCAATCAAACATATGTGAGTTAATCGATGGTATACTATAGTAACTGCTGCTTACTTCTGACATAGTTACAATAATCTTCCATTGAACCTTGGACAGAACAGATCATATAGTGTGATATTTAAGAACAAAAAAGAGGACCCAACTATGACAATGAGTTAAGCTTTAAATACAAAAATGAAGATACGTGCCAATTGTCAGTAACATAACATAATGATAGAACATAAAAAAAAACATTCATATCAAAATGTTCATCTGCCAATAAATGATAAACTATTTCAAAACAAATTCTTATTAAATGATAAATGTCCTGAAAAATACAGACAAGGTGGTGTATAATGAATATTATAAATTTGGTATTTACAACAGAACAATTCTAGAAATTGCTATGACTTAAGCAATTCACCGTCCTTAGGTCACCTGTAAAAAAGTTTATATATACAGCTGGAAAACAAAATGTTCATTAAAATTGTATATGTTAATGGTGCAAAATAAAAATAAATTCATCTATCATCACTTTGTAATACAAAAGGATATGATATGAGAATAGACCATAAGAAATTCATTGTTCAATATCATCCATTTTTCTCATTCAGAAAACAACAACAATTAAAATATTCTTTTATAATATGTTTTGCAAGCCTAGCAACCAAGACAAATTCATAAGTTTTTCGTATAAATGAAATCCCCTGCCTGTCCCCTCATTAGGAAACATATAGATGATACTCTCACAATGAAAGTGAAATGGTCGCAACAAATGTTCTGCACAGGTTACTGTGTGTTGATCCACACTCTAGATTACAAAACTTGAGATCAATGTCTGTACTCAGAACAAATTTTCATTCTCAACTTATTTTCATTGAATGCATACTTTTGTCAATATGTTATAGTACAGGGATTTCCCTGACGCAGAAATCTTGAGTCACTGACTCCCTTTTCTTTCTAGGGACTCCCATGTTCCACTTACTGTGCATCCCTGGGACACCTCAAAAAAAACCCTTGTCAAGTATAAACCGCATATCTGGGATCCTGCAAATTTACTAAGGACCCCCAATGTGTCAAACAAGAGGGTCCAAGGACCCCTAGCTGAAAAACCCTAGGGAAAACCCTGTATAGTAAATATTTAGATTATAAACATTGCATGCAAAATATTCAAAATTTCTCAATATTATCCCAATTCATTTAAGAATATTGAAACATAAAAATGAGACTAGAGTGTGAAGATTGATCTCAAGTTTAAAATCCCAAGGGTAGAATCTCCAAAAAACAACAGGTATAAGAAGTGTATGTAACACAAATTTAGGAACAACAAAACTGTGATAGGAACTATATTATGCGTGCAGGATTTACGTACATATTATGTAACAGTATTAAAATGGCGGTAAAAATGATGATTGCAATCAGTTTTTTCTATGAACGTAATTTCACACCGAACATATTTTATTTCATACGGTTATGATATAATTCAATTTAATAAGATATTACATGTACATACAATAAGGGGAAAATTCTTTACTTTGGTGTAAACTAGAACAATAATTTTGAACTTTTTACCAATTAAGTATCTTATACATGTACATAAAAATATTATCTGTAAAATTATTACTCATTTTTCCATCAAAGATGATTAATATTTAGGTCCACTATTTACTGAATTAATGTACTTTAAATTTGTCCTAAAAATGACCCTTTCTTTAATGTAGTTTATGACAACATGTATAGAAAGTGCAAAATGACATGACAACTAATTAATATTTTAACCAACTATGAAATACATCTAGAAGGAAATAAGACATTTCACCAAGTAATGGATCATTTAATTGGCAATTTGAGTCTTTCATTCGAGGCCTTTCACAAATATTTTGTAACTATGTTTTGGTAGTGAAGAAGTAGAAAAGTTTTTGCACAAATGCTTAAATTGAAACATCGATCGAACTTTTAAATATGATCTATACACTAGATAAGGTAAAACATTTCAGGGGTATTTCACAACAATTTTATCATACTTGGCCACCGCTTTGTATTTATTTATTAACTACCCGAAGATCAGGTAATGTTTTGAATAATTTTTTAAGTTTCTTTTGTGATCAACACAAAGAAAGACCTACCTCACCTTGATGTTTAAATTGGCAATATTTTTAAAGTCAATACATACCAAATAATATAAAAGACGGCCTTGTGTTGGGATTTATTTTGAAGTATCAAACTACGTCACCCACATGCCGTGTATTGAGGTGCTTTTTTTAGCACAATACCCGATGAGATTTTCGAATGGTATGAGCAGAATGGTGAGAAAAAGTCTATACTGATTAGCATTACAATAATCCTTTGGCCTATTATATCTAACATTTTCCCCTTTCATTTTACATACCCGGTAGTTTTATTATAAAACTTTCTTATAATGTTATTGTATTATACTTTTGATACTACATAAAAACACAGTTACACTGCCAAAACTTCGAAACTTCTAAATTGTAGCAAGTTTTATCTATTTTATTTCTAAAATGGCTAAAACTATGAAAATTAAGATCTCTCTAGGTTTTACAAAAAAAAGGAAAATTATTCAATAAAAAAAATTATTCTAAACATTTTATAATAATTTTTTAATCAAAATAATATTTTTGTCATGTGTCAGGAATAATATTAAAGTTTATTTATGTTTAACCATATGTAATTACCATAACCACATAAAAGGGTACAGTAAAAAAATGGTCAGATTCACAGACCAATCACATAAGGACAGTAAAAATAATATAAATTAAAAATCTGTTTAATTTCTAACAGAAACAAAATGGTAAACATTTAAAAGTCCATGGGTGTTTAAATGTCAATGGTAATGGCAGTTTTAAATATTTGTTTAACAATTTTATACCCGAGTGTTAAAACAGGTTATTCAATTACTTGACTGATCATACGGTCAAGAACTTTAGCGGTCGGACATTGTTAAGAAGAAGAGTACACAGATATTGTTGTCAATACCGATTGTCAAAACGTTGTTAGTTTTCTTGCCAAAAAGAAGCTTTGAAAAAAAATTCTACATTAATATTATATAAACTGACTTTTTTTTACCAGTCCAAATGTGTAATTACTGGCCACAAGCCATGTGATCAGCGCCGATTTTAATGATTGCCACGCTGTTCTATATTATCATATAGTTTGAAAAGCTTGTAAGTTAATTATTGCGACACTAACATGGAAAAACAATTGGGTTCTAAAACCTTTGAATAGGCCTCAGACACCTAAATTGAAATTTATTGTTCTCAAGGTAAGTGACATATACCAGTACCACTCTACTACATCACAATCACTCAGTTGCCTTTGTGTTCAAATTAAAAAAACGATAGTTTGTATGTAAATTAAAGCACAGCATGACATTCTGTGAAGTGTTCGAAGCAATTATCTTTTTCAATTACCGAACTCAAAGAAGGCTAAAGTAGACTTTTACATAAGATAAATAAATAATCAGCAAAGTATACATCCAAGATAGGTATAGAAGATCGGAAAATGAAATCAATATAAATGCGTAACTACTTTATAAGTTTATGACTTTAAAAGACATAAAGGACGAAGCATATTTAATCAGTCCCAAGCAATTTATCTAGATACTGAATTTTCAATGCAATGGTCTTAATTGAAATCAGCAGGTAAATGTAAAATATATGGAGACCAAAACAGGCAGTTATGTCCCAGCAAATTATTACGTTCTTTCATTCAAACATTATTTAAATAACAAGAAATTCTTCAAACGTAAATAAACAAGTCAAACACAGTTTTAAAAAAAAAAGATTTTAAACTGTAATTTTTTTTAATTTTACTGTAAAGTAATATTATGTTCATTTTTTGTTCATTTGTTAACTAAACAAACATGAATTTTTTTTATATTTATATACCAATAGATATATTTATAAAGAATACAGTAATAATGTATTCCTCTGTGTTTGTGTAAATAAGTGTTGTACATGTATTATCATTACATAATAAAAATTCAATCTTTTTAACGAACATGTTTTTTCATGAGTTTTGTCTCTAAGTAATATGATAAAACGAGGTTATTTTACCAGGTAATTGAGGTTATAGTCATTGCAATGGTTCTTGTTCAAGATGTTTTAGCGTATGTTTGTAACAACAATACTGGTTGAAGCACATTCAAAAAGTTTTATGTTGAGATGAGCCAAATTCATGTACATCTCTGAACATTCAGAACATGTATAAGGATTTGGAGCACCACCAATGTATCTGAATGTATACCAAAATTGAATTAAACTATGTAACAATAGCTAGGGCCAAACCCTTGATATGATTTTTTTCTTTTCCAACTTGAGATATGACTGAATTCATAATTGAATTCATGTAATATCGTAACTAATTACATCATTTTACAGAATAGTACCTTAGATGCTTCTAACAATAAATGGGGTGAATGGATAATCTAAACGACTGCTTTAATTAGCATGTATAGTTCTCTCATCAGTTGTAGGGATTATTTTACAGTAATGAAGAAATGGTCACAATCATCATTTTCCGACCATTAGGTTAAGTTGAGTATATTGATTATAATTCTAGTGGTTTTTTTTATAACAATTGAGCATTCACCGAACCTACAAAAAAAAGATGGATATGAACCCATTATAAAGCACAGAATTTCATTTCATAGGTACATTTATCAGGGAACACTATTTAAAGCTACCCTTAAATAATGCATCAGACCTACTCAATGTAGAAATAGAATACATTGACACGTCCTTAGCAAACGTCTATCATAAAATATATAAAACAACTTTTAGTGGTCACATACCTGATGCACAACTTGTACAGGAAGTGGAACTGGCTGCGCTGTAGGTGCCAGCGGCACAGATAGTTTCCTGTGTCTTGTCAGCACAACTGTAACCAGCGGTACAGGAACTGCATGATGTTTGATTTGTACTTGCCTGAAATTCACCATCTGCACATTCTGTTGGGTTAGCCATACCGGTAGACGGACATTTGTGACCTGAAAATTTGAGGGAATTTCACAATGTTACAGTATAATGTATTACACAGGAATCTAAAAAAATAAATTCTAACTCTGTTATATACTGTTACTCCCAGACTTAAAATCTTGATTTTCATACAAGTGAAAAATCAGGATTTCCACAGGATTTGACAGGCCACTCAAGCTGTCTTGACCAGGAGCACCAATCACCCGATTTAAAAGTAAACATCGTAAATTTTTGTAATGGGGTAATTTTTAGATCATTTCCATGTTGCTGAAATTACATGTCAAACCAAAAACCGGAAGTAGTAAAATCGAGACATCTGTCTGGTAAATACCACATTTTCCCGGGATATAAAGACGCTCTCAACCATGAAATCAAGCGCTTGGCAACACTGATTAAGATACAACTCGACCCTCACTTGTCAGTTTCACATGTTTCTGTTGTATTCAGACATGACAATTGGCAATAAAATTGTTAATTGGCGACTTTTTTTATAGGGATGACCCCCAGATCACAGGTTATTCAACATTTCCATTAACAGTTTTATTTTGATATGGTTATAGACATATTGACTAAATTTCAGCCACGGAAGAAATCTACAATTTGAGTCTCAGTCTCCCACTATTCTGAGAACAATCTTCTGATTTTGCCTTCTGAAAATGGTCACATGCATGGATTTCTTTTAAAATTCAAATTGTTCATGATAGGAAATAGAACAGTTATTATTCTGATCGGTAACAAAAATTACTGCAAAAAACAACAGAATATAAAATTTCAAATTCAATTTCAGTACATGTAACAAGGTGGTGCGTGATCTGCATGTTTTAAATGATACATTATTTGAAATAAATATAAGCTACATCTGCATACCTTGTGGACATACCACACAATCGGTACCATCAGTACTGTAGTAACCCTGACCACATGTATCACAGCCTGTTTGTCCAGCATTGGGTTCTTCGCCAGCATTACAATTCTGTAATATATACAAATATAATCATTATTGTAGATACTAAAGGTAAGAGATAAAAAATTAGTTTTTCGAAATTCATGTTGATATGAGCGCCGCTTTAGATTTCCAACCGCTTCTTTAAGTGACGTCATTTCCAGAAAACGTCCCTTGTGACGTCATCATGTACTGACAGTAAGCAATATTTGGTCCCATATGGCAATATGAAAACGAAGTGACCATATGGAGTAAATGTTGTTTCGTTCTTGCAAATAATGACATCACATGTTGTGTTTTCTTGAAATTACGTCATTTGTAGAAGAGGTTGTAAATCCAATAGCAGCGCTCATATATGCTATTCTACAATATATTTGAGGGAATTTTGAGAAAAATGAAAATAATTACGAGATATTGATAACAAATATATCCTTATGATGAAGTGACGCAGTATCAAGGCACCAGTACCAGCCTGTTCTTCCATAAGCCACTGACAACCTCTCCACCTGAATCATGAAGGGCGTGGTTCCATGACGAGAGATTATGCCTATAAACGTTTGACTAAAAAAAGTATCGTAAAACAGGAGTGGAAAACTGTCACAAATATGTCTGTCCTAAATCAGAGCTCAGAGTCCAAACAAGACAAATTTTAGGTAATTTCCCTAATCAAAGGGCGATAACTAACGAGTGACTTGAGCGATATGGCTGGTAATCAAACTTGTCCAAGATATTATGCCTATACACATTCTGTCCAAATTTGGTGACGATTGGACAACTTACTGAATGCCGTACAAAAATGGTACATTCATTTCATTGTGTGATACGATACAGTTTGTCTACATATTGCAATATATCGATATACCGGTTTGTCGTGACAGCCCTATAAATATATAGTAGTAATTTCCATGTATCAAACACAATGCACGCTGGATCTATCTGTATATGAAGTTTGAAGTTGATATCTCAAAGACTTTTCGAGTTATGCTCCAGACAAAAAATTAATTATTAAATTGAACAACAAAGGGCAACAACTCTTAAACATTAAAAGTAGAGTTATGGTTCTTGAACACTGCACTACTCCTCAATGAGATCTATCTGTATATGAAGTTTGAAGTTGATATCTCAAAGACTTTTCGAGTTATGCTCCAGACAAAAAATTAATTATTAAAATGAACAACAAAGGGCAACAACTCTTAAACATTAAAAGTAGAGTTATGGTTCTTGAACATTGCACTACTCCTCAATGAGATCTAGCTGCATATGAAACTTGAAGTTGATAACTCAAAGATTTTCGAGTTATGCTCTGGTATACAACATAATGCACAATGCACTAACCTGAGGCGCAGTAGACGTCGATGAACAGAACTTTCCTGTAGGGCAAGACGTGCAGCTTGTGTCACCTTCTAATGAGTATGTGGAGCTTGTACAAGCTACAGGTGAAGACGACGAAGTAGCACAACTGGACCCTGCTGGGCATAGTAAACAAGATGCAGATCCGGCATTGCTGTATTCATTGGCAGCACAAGCTGTACAAGCACTGCTGGAAGACTCCCCTGTGGTGGAACTATAAGTTCCCGCACTGCATGCTGTTATTGGTCCTCCTGAGCTCCCATCGCAACTGAAAGGAAAGTCAGTATATATAGTATAATCTATTTATCGTATGGCATATCAATAACAGAAGAAAACATATCTATACATAGTTCTCACATCTACAATATTTACCTCCCTTATTCTGAATTGTCGGCCATTTTGATAGGCAAATTTCCTTAAAGTTTATGGGGAATATAATGTAAATGATGATAAACTTATCCGAAATATATACAAAAATAACTTATTCATTATGCTCATGTGGGCATTTGGCTCAGTAAGTTGAAGAAAAAGTGGTTGTCACATGCAAATTCTCTTGGTATTTTCTCAATTATCACATATTTGGAAATTACTCCTATAAGGGCTTATCAGTTTTGCCTATCAAAACGGCCGACAGTTAAGAACAAGGGAGGTAAATATTGTAGATGTGGGAACTATGTATGGCACGTACATCAAATTTTTTCTGGGTGTATGTTTGGCTTCACATCCTACCACAAATTTTGATGTGGATATAGAGAGCACTAATTATAGGAGACATA
Organism: Mactromeris polynyma; assembly: GCA_032209605.1. Lineage (NCBI taxonomy): Eukaryota > Metazoa > Mollusca > Bivalvia > Venerida > Mactridae > Mactromeris > Mactromeris polynyma. The sequence continues at coordinate 1,968,805 of JASFXZ010000034.1, read as the reverse complement.
GTGCTGCTACACTGTGGCACCACATTAGACATATTATATGATACATGTGCACTTAGTGCCATTAATCTGACATGTTTGTTTCAGGCTTTACACCCTTTTCAGTTATATACGGCAGTAAGTTGACCTCACCAGTGCTCCAGGGTTACCAATCAGTACTGACCTACTCATCTGCAAGCAATTGACAACTTTAGCACATAAATCAGGAGGTCAGAGGTGGAGGACAAATGACTTGGGATGCATCTTCATATAAGTCAAAGTATCACAGAACACATACGTTTTGAACCCACATTAGCAGTCAGGCAATCTACCGACTAAACTTATCAGACAGGCTATTCTGACACTGGGTCAACCAGTACTAGCACTACCCATACCATGCCATGCTAGTACCATGTTCCATGTTTGAGCCTGTAGAAAATGGGGGCCAAGGATCAAACCAACAACCTATACGGCCGAGACAAACACTCAACCAATGAGCCACTAGGCGGGCCACATTCACATTTGTTTAGAATCTCATCAGATAAGAATTGTTGTTTTACTGTAGCAAACTAAGAGTTTGTGAAAATGAAGATCATATCACTAATGAAGATTTCAATTTTCAAGCAGTAAAAAATTCTCATTTCATGAAAATAATGGCTGATACTCCAGTGTTTAATAATGATAAATCTGCCGATTATAAGGTTAAATCCTGTCAGTCATGGATCAGTCACGTAAGATTTCTCATTTACCGGTGTATACCCATAACAGTAGATTTAGATCTAGTGAAAAAGTAATTAACTTCTTTAGACATACATTAGAAAATTCTGTCAATGGTCAACAACTTTTAGCACTCAGAAATTCTGGTCAAACAACTGAAGTGGAAAAAATGTTAATCACTGTAAGTGTGAAGTGGAACAGCAAACATTTACTAACAGAGTGGATTATTAATGTTTATGTTAGAATGAAACAGAAGATTTCATTGGTCAGTTTTAAGAGATTTCTCAAAACCAACCAATCAGATGTTCAATACTGTAATTGAAACTGGTAAACAGTAATCCGTCATCTGACATTGGTTATTTAAAAAGAAGGAATTATACGAAATGAACGAACAAAATGTTGTATATCATGTACTGAATCCTTTCAAAAACAAGTAGACTGATATTGAGGCCAATACATTGAAACGATGCACACACACGTTAAGACACACAAGCACATGCATACGAATGATTTAATCTATACATTTAAATATAACAAAATGCCAACTGAGCTAAATAAGTAAGGGACACACTCAAATTCTGATTTAGAGGGGTTTTTTTTCAGGTGATAGATGACATTTCCGCATGGCTGTAACTAATGAAAAGAAATCATCAAATTGCGCAATCCTTTCTGACTACTTCCTAGTTGTGGATCAGATTACGAATTGATCAAATACAGTTAAGAAGTGCCCAATGTTTACCCATATATATTTACATACCATACATCAGAGTTATTTAAGCATGTAGTACATAGACAAATGCCTTCAATTGAATCAGAAAAATCAGGTGAACTCATTCACATGAGAACAGATTTGCAGTGACTGAATTATTGATTTGGCTCTCACATTTATTTTGTGGTGTGCTATCTGGTGATCAATACATCCAATTAAACACCAACGGCAATTATACACCGGAACAAAAGTAATTGTATATTTCATTGCATTACAATTTACACTACAATAAATCTTTCGAAATAACATTGCTTTCGTATTCTGATTTGTACTGAAGGGGTGCAATATTGCTATTGTTAATAACTTCACAATTGTTTAAGAAATTGAGATTAATATTAATAACTTAGTTGTCAGAATGCAAATAAAGCATCATATGTATTCGTACTGTTATGATTGACATCATTTGAAAGCAGAACACTAAAATGATTTATAATCTAAAATTTGAGATTTTCTTGAAATAATGAGATTCAACTTCATACTCAAAAAACTTTTTGCCGTCTTCTGCCTTTAAATGCCAAACAATTATGCTTATTTTGGAACTACATGGCAACCTGTACTTTGAAATACCTAATAATATGTAAAGTAAAGTGAATTTACGTACATAGGCCTCAGGTTACATGAAATAGATTTTTGAGCACTTTATGAGAATAATCTCAAGTGGTGCACTATTCAACATTAATTCCTACATGCCCTTGACTTGTACACCAGTATTATCATGTGCTTCATTGTTTATCATACTGTCGGTATACCGAATCTTTATTTTCAAATTTAAATAAAATGAGGACACATTAAAAATTATTTTGTTTGCGGTACCAGAACTCATGACTCATAGAAATTGACCCAACAATTTCTTTTACTCTTCCACGCAGGATTTGTGTGTCTAAAAGTCTAAAATACACACATAAACAAGAAATATCTTGATGGTCAGCGCAATTTGAAGGTTAAGATTTGTTGTGCAACATGAAAAAATGCCGATATGTTACGATTGCTGGTCACTCCAGATCCAAAATGGATTTTTGGTAAATTCACTGAAATTCAGTGGATTTCGGTAAGGTAGCGTACACTTTATGAAAAGGTTAACCATGTCAAGGTTACAAACGTTGTTCGGTGGTTGACGTAAATTTTGATTGGTTTACACAACACTAATATGCAAATAGTAAAACCATGTTAGTACGGCTGCGCCGAAAAAATCAACCTACCTAACTCAATATATGATGGTTGGGGTACTGAGAACAAACAAGAACAACCTTAGATACTTATTTCACTAGGCCATGATTTGAGGCTTAAGGAAGTAATACATACTCATACATATGTTCTATCTTCACAAATAAGTGATCAAGCACCTTTTGACATGAAGATTTAATCTAAAACCAACCACTTACAACTTTTCCCATCACCTTGTTTCAAAACAACTAAGGCCGGAATGGTGTGTTGGATTAAATTCATTGATTAATGCAGTCATTTTTCATACAAGAGACTTAAACTCAAGCCATGACTGCTTGACAATAAATCTAATCAGATATACAAGATAATGAAGTATTCACAGGGTAGAATCAATCGATACCCAGTTGTCTCGTATTGGAATGTTCGAACAGGTATTAATCAAGTTACATTAATCAACTTACCATACCCTAGAAATTTAACACTCAATGATCGCTATGCAACTCATGTTTTAGTCTGTAAAACCATATCTGATGTCCCCGCAAACTGTTGTTGACAGGAAATATTTATGGGGAAATGACAACAAAGAAAGACATTTATTAACTTTGAAAAGCCTCGGATAAAGCGTGTGTTATTCTATTGTTTCAGAGGCTTGAAAAAAATGACTGGCAGAAATATAAAATGCATATTCGGACATGTTGACAAATTATAGTTTGTAAGACTAATATCACCTGCCGTGTGTGCACAAAAATATCTCATTTTTTAGATTTTACTCAATTTGAATGTATAGCATTTGAGGGAAACTTCATGTAATTTGAGTGAATACTGAAATTAGAGTGTACTTATGAACTTTTATTGTGAAGATGGATATATGTGTAGCTCCAATTTTGGCCAAAATGTATTCAATAAACAGGGTGTTCCCTTGGATTTTCAGCTAGGGGTCCTTAATTGGACCCTCGTGTTTGACAAATTGGGGGTCCCAGATATGTAGTTTATACTTGACAAAAGTTAATTTTAGAGGTCCCAGAGATTCACAGTAAGTTGAAAATGGGAGTCCCTAGAAAGAAAAGGGAGACAGGGACTCAAGATTTATATGTCAGGGAAATCCCTGATTAAACCACAATGAATATGTAATCCTATTGTCTTCCAATGTAAATTTTATAGTGGCACTGTGTGTGTTAGTTTAATGCTGAATTCTTTGCTTAGCAACTAATCAAAATTTAGATTAAATACCAAGGAGTCAATTTCTGATAGCTTATAACTCAAATTTGTTTATTTTTTTCATTTTCCTCCTACAAGCAATGTCCGGGGTAGAAGTACTGGTGCCGAATATTTATCAACGATATTCTCAATCAGGAAGTGAACTGAAACATTCAACCAAAATAAAGGCTTTAGTTAAACAGTGGCTCTAAGTTTGAGGGAAATTGAATACCCAAATATAAACATATAAAGTTCTACACAAACAAATGACGAATAACCACTATATTTAAATAGTAAAACTGACACGCAGAAGTATTTTTAGAAAGAATTGAGTTGTTGCAAGTTTTGGTTGTCAATCTGGAAATAATTATCAAATTTTAATGATATATGGTCATTTAAATGAATTTTGTAACAATGTTGCTAATTACAACAGTTAATTAATGATATGATTTCCATTTCTCGGTCTACAAAAGAAAGCTTTTAAAAAGTCTGCCAGCAATGAATACTTGATGTAAAAGCATTCAGTGTATAGTCAAACCTGTGTTAAAGACCACCTGCGAACAAAGACCACTATTGCAAAACCTGTCTGCAAAGACCACCAATTTTATCTCCCATCAGACCATTTTCAATGATATTTAATCTGTTAATAATAATAGAGACCACCTGTAAACAAATACCACATTTTGCTGTTCCCATGGGTGGTCTTTACAGACAGGTTTGACTGTATACTTAAAGCCATTAAAAACGCAACTATTTCACTTAGTCTTCATTTTGTTCCAAGTGTTGAATGCGTTTTATGGTTACAAATGTGTAAATCATTCACCAAAGAGAAATCAAACTATGGCCCTAGTACATGTATTCATATTTCATAATTGATTAAGTTTATAAAATTTTGTTTAAGAATTCAAATAAAATAAGATCTCTATAATGTCACTGTGTTGACGCCGACAATTTTTAGTAGCGTTATTTAATGGTATGGAGTATATATGAAACGTATCAAAATACAGTCAAACCTGTCTGTAACGACCAGCCATGGGAACAGCAAAATGTGGTCTTTGTTTACAGGTGGTCTCTATTAACAGATTAAATATCACTGAAAATGGTCTGATGGGAGATAAAATTGGTGGTCTTTGCAGACAGGTTTTGCAATAGTGGTCTTTGTTCGCAGGTGGTCTTTAACACAGTTTTGACTGTATGTAAAATCCATGCAAAAAAGTACGAGCGTAGACGTCATTCACACATCAAGGGGCTGGTATTGGAAACGACCACAACAGCCTTTTATGCAAATATACTTTAGGATTTTAGTATGTATCATTTATCAAAATAAGTTTCATTAAAAATTCAATAATACAAAAAAATTTGATCCAGAAATAGAAATTTCAGTGGCAAAATCATATAATTGTACGCTCAAACATACCATAACCCCTAACTTTTTTCGCTAGCATTTATGTTATTGACATTCCTAATATGTTCAAATGAAGCATTATTAAACTATCAATATTATTGTATCTTTATTTTTCCTATTTCTGATAAAGCAGAAAATGGATTGGTACCTATAGGTAATATTGGAAATCAGAGGGAGGTGCAATGGTCGAGGCGTAGAGTGCCGGACTCCAAATTCGAAGGTAGTGAGTTCGAGTCCCTTGATGAGCGGTGTTTGATCACGAATTTCATAATCCCTAAATTTGGCGCTAGTACTGGTTGGTAGCCAGGAAGCAGTCATCGAGAGTGATTAGTATAAGTTGTAAGAACTTGTTTCACAATCAATGTAAAATACATAAGTTTAAGCTCTAAGCTCTACTGGAAATGGAAAGAATAATCTCAGTATACCTTGAATCAGACAGACAGACAAACTAATTTACATCAAGACAAACTGTGTGATAACCCTATGCAGTCCCTTCTGTGGCCAACCAATTAATTCCTTCTTTATAAATGGAACAATTCTAATTTTATTTACAATTCCAGATGAAATGTTTCTCAGACGTTCAAACATATTGCACAATCTCTGGAAAAGCTCTGGATCTTACAGTACTGTCCATTGAATAGACTAAAATGGTTAATCATTTATTGAATGTTTTATTTACATAGAGACAAACTGATTTAATTGGACCTATTCCTTGACAATAAAGATTTATCTTGCTATATTTGAACTCGAAGTTCAATCAAACAGGATTTTAGGATGATACATCAAATTCAGTTGATGCAAATATGTTTACATTAGCAAACATTACTTTACAATATACAGTAAAACATCAATAATAAGACCACCCTTTGGACCCTTGAAAACCGTTGAAATACAGAGCAAAACAGTGAAAATGTTCTTAATTTTGAGGTGGTCTTATTATTGAGGTGGTCTTTAAGTGTGGTTTTAGTGTAGCAACATCTTAATCATTGGGTTTCAGTTTCCAGTCAAGTTAAAGATGTATCTGGCTCATCTGAACATAAAATGTTTGAATTGGCTTCATCCAGTATTTTTGTTACATTGGCTAAAACATTTGTAATAAGGACCATTGCAATGTATAACCGATTGAAAAAAAATTTGTTTACCGTATCACTAACAGACAAAACTTGTAAAATAACCTGATTGTTAAAAAAATGGAAGTTTTTTTTAAATTTTATGATGTACAAACATCTTTCTTCAACAAATATATATATTGGATCAATACATTATGAGTTCATTCTTGGTTAATGCATGTTTATTGGTGTTTAAACTATAGGGAATATATGTTTCATGTTTGTTTAGGTAAACAAATGAAACAAATGAGCATAATATTACTTTAATAAATAGATACAACTCAATTACTTCAGATTTTGATTGCCGTCAGATCTATATTTGAACAATAAAGGACGGACTTTTATTAAAATACTTCTTCATGTTTGTTTCCGATTATTCTAACAGATAAAAATACCCCTGATCAAATATAGCAATCATAGTTCAAACATAATAACTTGATTTCTGAAACACAAAAAGCGATTTCATAAATGACTTTGTTTACTATATGTACACAAAACAAAAGACTGTCCACTTCATTATGGTATGTTAACCATTGAACAAAATTACAGAAATGAAATTATATTAAATTATGCATCTTTATGATTTTTTATTAGGAATCCAATACCGTATATATAATTGAAAATAAATTTGTTGAAGTACTTATTTATTTAGTTAGATACGGTAGGTATTTTAAAGAAAATAACTTTAATTCACAAGAAAAAAGTAAACTTGAATTAAAATGAGAGGCATAGTGGGTACTGAGGTAGAGTGCCATATTCCTACTCAGAGGTTAAGGGTTTGAATCCTCAAGGGCGGGATTTGCCAGTGGTCTTCCGAATCTCACAAGTACGCTCCAAGTAAGAACCCCAGGCAGCACTCATCAGGAGTGATTAATACTAGTGTTTGGAATGGGTTTGAAATCATGATCGATCATCGGTTTGGAAAAACCAATTTATCATTGATTTATTAATTGGTTATCATCACTCTGCAAATACTGCATAGCACTATGTTATTTGAACTTAATCTGTGACTTAAGGTACCTCAACCCTGTTTGTATTTAGTTTAAACTTATTTATTTTACATCGACTGTGAAGCAAGTTCTTAGAACTTATACTAATCACTCTCGATGACGGCTTCCTGGCTACCAACAAAGTAATTGTGCCAAATTTTAGGGAATGTGAAATTCTTGCTCAAACCTCGCTCATCGCGAGGCTCAAACTAACGACTTTCCAATTAGGGGTCAGGTGCTCTACTCCTTGACCACTGGGCCTCCCTTGTTAGTATTTGTAACATCAACTTGTGCTATATTAAGATTTGCCATAGTTTTAGCTAGGTAATTATTGGAAGGTAAAAGTAACAAAGAATACCATATATGGAATGCTTCAGAAACAGATGGAAATTTAATGGATCATGAAAATTATAATTAATCATACTACTTTGACAGTCGAACTGACCTATCGTTGACCAATTTGACTAATTAGGACAACCTTAATTAATACAAATTAGGATTTTAACGCAAATGAATGCAGTTGACACTTCTGTTTTAAACTGTATTTATTATGACTAACAATCAAATTTTGTCACTTTAATACAATCAAATCATTTCCGTAGTTCTGAAATACAGTAAAACCTCAATAATAAGACCACCATTGGGACCCTTGAAAACAGGTCTTAATATTGAGGTTGTCTTAATATCGAGGTTGATTAAAGAGTGGAACAGTCAAAATGGACTTGAAAAGTGTGGTCTTAGTTTTGAGGTGGTCATATTATTGAGGTGGTCTTTAAGTGAGGTTTTACTGTATCTATATCATGTCGTATCAGTATAATAAAAACAGCAGGTAGTATTACACAATGTATAAGAAATCTGAAAAATTAAATTTCACCTTGCTTGTCAATTTTTAATGATCAGATACACTTTTTACAGAACAAAATATTTTTTCTCAATTGTATGACATGTTTGATAGCATTGTTAAAAAAAAACTTTAATTGGGTTGAAAGTTTGAGAATTTAACATGTCTTTCAAATTACATGAAAAAAAGTTTTTGTCCAGTGTGAAAAAAAAAAAAGTTAATCGAAGGTGGATAGTCAATATAATTTCGTTCCAGGTACGAATATTTTGAAAAGCATAGTTTTCAAAGCCTGAAATAACTAATTGATACAAATACCCTGATACACATAAACTTGGCAAGGATTACTCCAAGTGGATACTTATGTAGCAATTTATGACAAAAGTGACTATTCAAAGAGGGCTTATAATGGGCTCGTCACAATAACAGGTAATAAAATTTTCAATACACTTATTATCCACCCTTACAAAACAGGGTACGCACACCACACAGTCAGTTGTAAAAGTGACCTACCTCAGATAGGTTATCGATAAAAAGCTCTGACTTAAGTAAACAGATACTTCACTTTAACGTTGAGTCTGGCTAGTTATATAAATGACCAATAAATTATAAAACCAAATTTGGATCCTCTCGAAATCCAATTTTCGGCAAGACATTAAATTGAAAAAAAGGTAAGTAAAGGATTGAAAAGACGAGGATTAGGAAATTTGTATTTGAATTAAAGTTGAATACACGTACAAAGTTTTCAAATATGCTAAAAAGGAAATTTGGTTACGGATATGATTAAAATTAGTGTATATAAAACTCAAAGGTTTTGGCGCAAAACTGATGTACCTCATTTATGGTATGGAAGTGGTTACGGTCATTTTGTGGCAAACCTTCTGAACTAGAGTAGAACCTCATTTATTTGACACTGACTTCTATCAAAGTATTATCCGAAATGAATATTAGATCCCGAATTATCTTCTTATGCACGTTGAATTGAAATGGGTTAATCTATACCATGTATTATTTGAAATAAAACTTTGGACCCAATAAATTCGAATGAATGAGGTCCTCCGAATGTAGTATTCGTCAAACTTCAACTAAAATAGTGATATATTCAACTTGGTACGAAAATAAGCTCATTAATTCCTGTGTACATGTACTTAATGTTTATATGGGGTAAATTTGTTTGTTTTGGGATTTATGTCGCTTCTCAACAGTATTTCGGTCATATACAGCGGACAGTTGACCTATACAGTGCTTCTGGGTTACCAACAAGTACTTCTTGCTTCTCCGCAAGCAACTGACAACTTCGCCACATAAATCAGAGTTCAGAGGTGGAAGAAAAATGACTTTGAATGCATTATATGGGGAAAACATATTCAGAAGTTTTTTGATACTTATCTGTCAATAAGACAATACAAAAAGGTACTGGAAATTAAAATTGAAGAAATGTTAAACATGAACGAGATGAATCACCCATTTGTAGATGTATTAAACAGACCATCCGAAGAAATGACTGAAAACAGTCGCTTAAAAAATGGGTTCATAACACAAAAATGAAAATTGTTTCATCCGACGTGAAAAATACTTATCCATTCTCATCCCAAAAAAGAGTTCATTTCTCCCTGTATCATTCACTTGTTACTTTACAAACGTCATGAAACTCATTGTTTAGTTTGAAATGCATATTTCTGTTTTGAATAACATTTATATATTAAGGTAGTGATGGATATTCGGAAAAAACTCATAATCGATTATCTGATCAGTTGAAAACTCATTATCGATAATGGAATCGGAAATAATCGAAATATTTAGCTTTTTAGTATATGTATAATGCCGGCAGTTTAATTCATTAATTCAAATATAGTTTTCACTTTTTTAGCTACGTTTAACATCAATTGGGTTTTACATTACTCTTATACCATAAGAACATTTTATCATTCAATAAATATTTGACTACTATTGACTAGATGTTTTGTACATGTATTGACCTGAATAAAGATTTGAAAGTATATCTGGGTTATAACTTTAGAATTGAATATATATAATATAATCTTATTGAAATAACACTTCAGTAAAAATGTCCAATTATAATCGATTAATGTAGTAAGTTCATAATCGATTGAGGCCGACGTCGGATGTCAAGCGACGATTTTTCCATTATTTTCAATGATCACTAATAACAGGTATACATGACTAAAAGAAAGCTCAGCTGTAATGACCTCTAGAAATCCACTAGCCCGATTTCCCAGACTAGTCTAAAGCTGAATCGGGCTACCAACAGTTGAGTTGAAGTAAGTGCCGGACTAGTCTGTCTTTAAAGCTAACCAACATCAGCAATTGTTCAGTTGTAAGTCAAACCTTAGAATCCCGCAAACACATACATGTGATTATTAATTTTAGATTGAGAGCTATTATTGTGTATGTTTATTTATTACAAAATTGACCGATATTCTCGGACAACTAGCTTCCTATGTCGGACATGTCAAATTTTACATTTCCATTAGTCCAGGACAAGTGTCTTTGAAAATAAATTCTGAAGCTCTGGCTATATATTTGTATAGAAGGACGAAAAAGAACCTCGCATAACCATGAACAGAGCAAAAATGCCCACCAAGTACATTATATCACATTTTGAAATTGAGCGACACAAATTTCACTCATCGAACATTTTTATATGTGATACAAATACAAAGGCAACGAACAACATACATAGATACAGTAAAACCTCACTTAACGACCACCTCAATAATAAGACCACCTCAAAATTGATACCCCATTTTTCAAGTCCATTACGACAGTTTTGCTCTTTATTCAACCTCATTATTAGGACCACCTCAATATGAAGACCAATTTTCAAGTCCCAAAAGTGGTCTTATTATTGAGGTTTTACTGTAGTTTATTTGCGCTGTTGTGCTATTCTGTGACTTGGGCGAAAACTAACATGTGGGAGGAAAGATAGGTTAACATAGAAATTGCAATATTAAATACCATATATCACAATTTTAGTGCGAGAGACAGGAGGACGACCTCAAACAAAGTAATAAATCAATATGGTAGACGAGATTCAATAAAACATGTATCATTTAAGTGTTATCTTTAAAAACATCCAAACATGGAACTTAATTTCATAAAAATTGGTCAAGCTCGAATTTTTTCACTGTTCCAAGCAGTATTTGTCAGGTCAGAAACTTTAAAAGACAGGGTTTATTTTGGCTATTTTGGGAATATAACCCATATCATTCAATTTGGAATTGTTTGCGCATTAAACTTTGAAATTGGGAATAAGACTTGCAATTACAGCAATATATTTGGAATAAAATTAAAGAATGTAGTGATTAATTAATGGACAATTGTTATTTATATAAACTGTATGTGAGAGAAAAGCCTCTAAATTTGTCAATATTTGGCTAAATTCAACCAAATTTTTTTCTTCAGATTAATTGGGAATTTTTACATTGAGATTGGGAGAAATATATACTTTTTGGTATTAGGAATGTAGCTATAAAAACAGCTGAAAAAACCTAAAAGATCTAAAAATCTCACCAGATCTTTAATAATAATCTACCGACCCACCCAAAAACTTACGGGTGAGGATCCAGTTAACTAACATTTTTTGAAAGACGGCCTAATTTGCATCATATAACCTATAACCTATAAATATGTCAAGCTAACTTATCTTATAATGGTTAGACTTTCTTCAGAGAATGTTATCAATGAATTAATAACAATTTAAGAGTTCTTTTACAATACAAATCAACATTTCGAAGCTTAAAACACATCTCCATTAAATCTTAAAATAAAAATCTTTTAAAAACATTTTTACGGACTTGAGAATAAAATGATCATTTTCCTTTCTATGAGGATATCTAAAACTTAAGTGTGTTCTGTTTTATGTCATACAAAACATATGTCTCCCCCAAAACTGCCTATTTGTCCTTTAATCTCATAACAAAAAAGTGCATAATACACGCCATCTCATTATGGTAATCATTTGCGCACAAATCACTTCAAATCCATTCAGGGGGTAAAGAAATATCAAGTGGACAATCAATATGCAAAAACTTATGTTAGGAAGTAATTTCATGATATCATCACCAAAAAGGCAATACAAATGAGCTTGTGTATCAAATTGCACTTGTAATGTAAACATGAATTTCATTAATACTTTTAATTGCATCTGCATTTAATAAGATTGGATATATCCGTCTTTGCGTATACTCGGGTACATTGTACATATTTAATTCTCATTAAATTCAATACTAATCTTTACCATTCTAAACAAACCAGTTTGTGCGTAATACATGTATAACTAGGCAGTAATATAACTACCTGTAAGCATATTACAGTCAAACCTGTGTTAAAGACCACCTGCAAACAAAGACCACTATTGCAAAACCTGTCTGCAAAGACCACCAATTTTATCTCCCATCAGACCATTTTCAATGATATTTAATCTGTTAATAGAGACCACCTGTAAACAAAGACCACATTTTGCTGTTCCCATGGGTGGTCTTTACAGACAGGTTTGACTGTACACTCAAAAAGAGGCCATGAATTATATGACTGAAACAAGAGTACAATTTTAACAATGTACCTCGGAAAGTACATAAGCAAGAAGTTTGTCCCTATGGTGAAATAAATCATTAATCAAGTAATTATAGAACTTATGCATAATTAAGACCATCTCTTGTTCTCCACCAGGTAAGTATTACCAACAATGAATATTTTATAATCCACAATAGAATGCCAAGTAAAGCATGTAAAATATTGCTTACAAACAAAGGGTATCCAAATGAGCATAACTTCACACTTTAACGACAGCATTACTAAGCATATTTATTAAGTTAATTTCACACTGAGGGCTTCGATCAAAACAACTGCAACTTGCTTCCTACCAAAATACAGAGTTACACCAGTTTTGCTTCAAATCCTCAATATATTTTAAGAGAGCGGTTAATTGATTGCATAAATAAGTTTCTGAATTATTCATATTGACAGAAATCAATTCATAAAGTAACCCGACTGTATCAAATTGTGATAAACACGTCTGTGCCAGGCTTTATATTAAAGTTATTAAATGTTATTGTCCAGATTCAGACATTGGTAAATTTCAATCAATCGTACTTGCTTTGTTGTCAGCGAATATTAAATAATGAGAAAGGGTCGGCAATCGGTAATGTAAATTTGATAATAAAGAGTTATTTGCATACACTTTAGGGTTTTAAAAAGATACAAATTGTGTCAGTAGAATACAGTAAAAGACATACATAAAGACAGTGCCTCCCCAAACAGACCTCCGGGGAGAAACCAACAATCCATAGAACATAAGGCACTTGAGGAGGCTCAAGGGTACATAATAACGTAGGGAACAGAGGAGCAAGGAAGGGCCTGGCCGACCATAAGGAATAATTATGAGAATCAAAAACCTTAATAATAAGACCACCCTTGGGACCCTTGGAAATTGGTCTTTTTATTGAGGTGTTCTTAATATTGAGGTTGAATAAAGATCAAAACAGTGAAAAGGGACGTGAAAACTGTTCTTAATTTCGAGGTAGTCTTATTATTGAGGTGGTCTTGAAGTGTATCGTATGAAGGGTTTGACCCAAAACTCATCATGGTAAAATAGCAGTTGCAATACATGTACCTTGGCACAAAATCCCAATATCTGGGAATCTAGCCTATTCTGGACAATGTTTCATGACAGTTTAACATCAGTCAGTTCTCACATTTATAAACTGCATAAAAAAATTCTGGCACAGTTAAAAATGCAGTATATATAAACTATTCAAAACAGTATAGGTAATCGAAACATTAAAATTTCTTATCAATAATTTCATGCAAATTACCAGGAAAATCTTTTGTTATAAACTGCATAAAAAATACATTCTGGCACAGTTAAATTACAGTATATACATGTATAAACTATTCAAAACAGTATAGGTAATCGAAACATTAAAATTTCTTTTCAATGATTTCATACAAATTACCAGGAAAATATTATGTCCTTGGAAATTACTGGCACAGGTGTTCCAGTTCTCTTGCATTTTCCAACGAAAGCCTTTAACTACTTTGTTATTAGCTTTTACCAGTTTGTTCAAACATAATAAATGAATCTGACTTTTATTGCCATGCATGGAAACAGCAACAGCCTTAAAGATAGAATATGATATATTGTTCAATCAATGACACATGCTTTCAATTTCATACTCTGAATGTATTGATTTTGTTATTTCTGAAAAAAATATAGCATTCGAAACAGGTTGAAAAATTAAAGGATAGATTATTTAAAAACATGAATAAAAATTTGTGACAATTCAACACGTCGATATGGTAATCGAAGGGTCAATTTATCCATATAGAACTTACATAACAAAAGGTTTCAGAGCAAAACTATTGTAACGCGGTAAAGGTACAGTAGCAGTTACAACAGTTCTCCACCTAATCTGTCAATATATCACCTTTACAGTATGCTTGTAATTAGACTAAAATGCTAGCTTCTAGCTTGAAATGACTTTTAGCGTGATGTGAATAATTAAAACTGATTCGTATTTCTGTGCTATTCATCTTTCACCTTGATATCGAATCGATTACCATTTCGGTCCCCTTTTATTCAATGAATGCTGCTACAAGACCGATTTAAATTGGATTTTAACAAATTAAGGCATTGACGACCATAACTGATACATAAATATACAACTTTTATTTGTATATTTTGAATTATATCAAATCCTTTAATCAATACAGTGTTTGCCAAAACAGACAAAAACTATATGACTTCTTACGATACAAGTGTTCGCAAATGTGATTTTAAACGTGATATTTGAAGTTTGGCTAGAATTGAAGGAAAGTAAAAATGTTAACAACTGTCCAAACTAGAGCTATCACTGAAGGTGATTAATACCCCCACAATACCGCTTTGTCAGACATATTTTTGATAAATTCAAAGATGGCCGCCAGTCAAGACAATGAAATTATCTATCACTATCTATCACTACAGGACCACAATCAGAATGTGCCGACAATATACACAACTAGGCTTGGTAGAAATAATTCATGGAAAACCATGTTATGTGACATGACGGAACAAGTGGTGATTCCCATATAGCCCCCATTGCATATTTTGAAGTGGGGTTATAATAAGAATTGTGTACATTTTAATATTTCGGAGGTGATATGAATACCACAGTATGGGAGTCAGGTCAAAATCAATAAAATAGAAAAAATGAACAGTAATATATAGCACTTTGTCACAAAGAAATATAATGATACATTCGACTAGAGTATGAACTAGTAACACCAATATATTTGATTTTAACTCCCAAGATCTGAACATTTTGCATTCAAATTCGAACAAATATAGCAACAAAGCGTATTAAATTGATACAATTTATATTCGCAATCAAGACATTTTGTTCCATTGTCCTTGACTGCAGTTTCACAGATTTAATCAAATAATCAAACTACCTGGATATAACATTATATTATGCCTTATTTCAATGGATTTTAAAAGAAATCCCGTTATTTTCACTGAAAGGCGAGTCTTCAACAACAAAAACAAACCATTTGCTAGTATCTGAATGTAATAAACCAAAAATGCTGCCAACAGAACAGTAAGAACTAATCAACAGTTCCTGTGAAATAAAAAACTGAACTTGTATAGAATTGCTCACAAAAAGCTGGGCAAAATGGAACTAAATCAATGCAAAATATATCAAACAATATGCTAGAAATAACAGTTATTTTCACAGAAAGATAAGTCGTTTACAACTAAAAACAAACCATTTGCTAGTAAGTGAAAGTAAGAGAAACTATTTTTAGTAACAGTGACCTTGACCTTGGCCCCACCAGCCCCAATATCGAACTTGACCTGTATCTTCTGATGTTACACCTGTGTACCAAAAATTTTTCAAATCTGTCTAGCCTTTCATGAGTTATCGTCCGGAAACCATGAAAACCAAGAGAAACTATTTTTAGTAACAGTGACCTTGACCTTGGCCCCACCAGCCCCAATATCGAACTTGACCTGTATCTTCTGATGTTACACCTGTGTACCAAAAATTTTTCAAATCTGTCTAGCCTTTCATGAGTTATCGTCCGGAAACCATGAAAACCGACAGACCGACAGACCGACCGACCGACCGACCGACCGACAGACCGACCGACCGACAAGCTCACTCCTATATCCCCCCTCAAACTTCGTTTGTGGGGGTATAATAAAGTCATAGGGAGTAGGATTTCAATTAAAATACCGATACTGCCAAAATCAAATATTTACATTTGAAGTTAAAATGTAGCGAAATATATATTTGGTGTTACAAAACCTGCTTGATAACTGATGTGGTCTCATCTGGTCATAAAAACTTGTATTCAAATTGTAATCGGTATCATGCTTCTTTTTTTTTTAACGGCTAGAGTCCCTAATCAATAAAAAAGTTGTATCAATTTGAAGAAAATACCTCTAAAAATAAGTGAAATGAAAATCTCTTTTCTGCATTGCCAAATAAAAGTAAATGTTTTAAGCAAAAGTAGATGTTTTAAGCAAAAGTAAACAATTTAAGCAAATGTGAGGTATTTATGACATGTCACTAAATATTCACGATTGAATGTACATTTAGTTCAATTGGATGGGATCTATATAAATGTCTCTTAAAATGAATTGTTAATGATGCTTTAATCATTTACTCAGTTTAAGATTCTTGCGAAATTTTAATATTTTCAACATTGATTTTAAACACTAAGTTATCTTTAAAAATGGATAATAATTTTTTAATTTGTATGAGTTTATGGAATATCCATGTTTTTAGAGATTTAGTTTAGGAAGATTCAGATGCGCTCAGTTATAAGTTATAACTATTCTCCAACGTTCTAACATTTAATAGTGGAAATTTTGATGGGGCAATCCTATGTCATAAAATCTTAATGTTTATGTCTATGTTTACATACCACTAGAGTGTTGTTTTATGGTATGCAATTGCAAGTATCTATCTATTTGTATATTTTATGCACAAGACTTAATATTAAGAGAATTAAATCGAACTGTTGAATAAAAATACCGACGATCCTTCAAGACAAATGCAATAACAACACATGATCCGTATTAAGTAACAAGACATTTATTGTTCATGAATTTTTTTATCTGACATTATTTTTTAAATCTGAAATAATTCAATGACTTCAAATCAAAACAAGAAAAGCCAGATGTCGACACAAAAATTAAATACAGTCAATTCTCGTTACACGGACATTCGTTACCACGTAATTTTCGTTTCAACGACATGAATCTAAAGGGACTAATTTATTAAACAACATGTTCAATACAATGACATAAATCCACATGGAACAAGCACGGTTGTTATAAAGAGAAATTGTATGAATATGCATAAAAAAATCTAAAAGCTTTTGTTTGTTATTCAAGGACCAAATGCGAATTTGAGCCAAGCACTTTTGAATTTAGATCAAAGCTACAAATATGGTATAATACATTGAGCCCGATTTAGATTTAAAGTACAGGTTACAACATATCTGAATCACAATTATAAATCTAATGGGCATACAATTACTGTTGTATTGATTGTGCAATATTTTATTAAGCCCATTAATCTGACAGCAAAAAAAAAAATAATGACATTCAATTTTGCCAGGCTTTCATAGACAGACAATACAAGATAGGTGCAGATTTTCTTAATCTGAATAAAGTACATGATCTTTCTATAAATTAAGCCTATCATTTTTCAGAAGAAGATTTTCGTGATTTTCCGAAAACACAGACAAATTTAAAGGTGACTGAAAAATTGAATAGATCTGACTAAAAAAGGATATTTTCTGAAAACGCAGATTAAATTAAATGGTGTCATTTTTTTTTATATTGCCATCCCCGATATAAACATATGACGTCAATCATTGTCGAACAGGTACACAATATTGAATAATATACATTGTTCTAGAACAAATGAATTTTTAGCAAATCAAAGGCATTTAGCACATAAAACATATTTCAGAGACTATTTAATGCTCAGGTATACTGTGAGACTTATAAATATCAAGTTTCAAATATTTTCTTAAAATCAGTCTTCAAGGATTCAACACATATTACAAAGGCGAGGTTACTATGGGGTATTTGGATAAACAAACTAAAACAATATTAAATAATAAGAAGTATCCTATTAAATAGTATTTACATAATAAGACCAAGCACAAAAATATTCATTTGCGGTATGCCAACTATCTGACCGACCTACAAAACTTGACCCTGATTCAATTGATCTTGTATCCTCTGGATAAGGTATTTTGCTTAATCATGAAAATCTGGAAAGTAACCGCAAACCAAACATTTCTTGAGGATGACCTTATAAAAGAGATTGCACAAGAACTAGCAATGTTAGGCCAAAACAAATAATATCTGTGTTTAGGGTAACGGTCTCAAAAATGCTAGGTAGGGTAGGGACAAAGTTTTTTTTTTTTTTTTTTTTTTTTTCAAAAACAATTAAAAATCGAAAAAAAATTCTCCAGGGTTGTAAAAAACTCTAGGGTCGGGATTTTTCGACAGGTAGGGTCGGGTTACCCTAAACACAGATATTTTTTTTTTTAGGCCTTATACAAAGAACAGTCACTAAGACTTTATACACTTGATCTTATATATATACAAACTGAATTGGGACAAGAAATTTTCGGACTTGATGGATTATACAAAAGTAGTCAATGTTGTTATAATATAAGACGAAGTATTCAACACAGTATTAATATTAAAAAGGCAAAATAATCTAAAATGAAAACTTCAAACAATTCAAAATAAAATTTCGCCAAATTCTATAACTTTAATAGATTTCATAACTTTTACGCAAACTATTAATCTCCAAAAATATTTGTCAGCTCTGTTAATTGTATAAATTATTATTTAGATCTCTAAATGTTAAGTTTATCAAGAGTTATATAAAGCATGCTTTATATAAGTAACATGTTAAATTTAATATACAATATGTATATATATATATATATAAAATGGTAGAATCTAGTTTTACAATTATTGTGGTTTTTACCGATAATTTTATGAGAACTTTTTGCGTAACTTGAGCCCTGTCTCAATATATTTGAAAATAGGAAATGCAATACTTGCGCAATCACATACAAATCTTAGATTAGAGTAAGTGTAAAATTACTGAGCTTCGAAATTGGTTGAAGTGAAGTATAATGATGAAGAGTAAACCAAATCCAGCCAACCTTTACCAGACCTTAAAAATATTTCCTTCTTTGTCGTTTGTTAAATTAAATTTTTTATCTTACTGAACAAATATTCACCAGGGTTTTTCAGATGTTTTATAGCCATTATTCAGCTATATTCCCGATGCCAAAAAAGTATATATTTCTCCCAATTTTAATGTAAAAATTCCCAATAAATCTGAAGGAAAAAAATGGGTTCAATTTAACCAAAAAATTACAAAGTTAGAGGCTTTTCACTCACAGGCAGTTTATATAAATAGTAGTTGTCCATTATTTAATCACTACATCTTTTATTTTTATTCCTAAGATGCTAGTCTTTTTCCCAATTTCTAAGTTTAAAGGGTAAAAAATCCCAATTTGAAGGGTAAATGTCATCTTCCCAAAATAGTCAAAATATACCCCGCGACATGTTAGGCAGTCAGACATATTTAGCAAACTCCAATAAGGCAAAATTATAACACATGAAGATTCACAAAGCAAATACTCGAGGTAAAGTTTAAAAGCCCGCCCAGTTAGCTTGGTGGTTCGAGCGCTAAGATTATCATCCAGGAGGTCAGGGTTCAATTCCCGAGCTTAGGCAGGTCAAGTCCTTCTATGACATTTGGCTACAGTCACTTGTCCTCCATCTCTGATTCATGTGGGAAAGTTGTCAGCTGTTTGTAGAAGAGCAAGTCAGTAATGGTTGCTAATTAATCCTAGGAAAAGTGGTTGGGTCAATTGACTACGGTATATAACTGAAAAATTGTTGAAAAACAGTGTTCAACCAGATTTTAAAAGAAAAGTTTAAACATTGACAGACAGTGAGATAAAGGACATTCTTGATGTCCCTTAAATGAAGTGATCTACATTGTCTCCTTTAGATCATGATAGAGGGGCTTAAACACAGCCCCTTGTACTTACTAGTACCCAGCGGGGCAAGTGGTACATCCAAAGGTAACTCCACTATGATATTCTCCAGCATTACAACTGTCTTCACATTCATTCGTAGTACAGTTACATTGTCCACTTGCTGTGTCTGTAATAGTCAAAATCAAATATGGTTAAGTCAATAATTATAGTGTCTGCTGCTATGTTCGTGTTACTTCCAGTTTCACAGTATTTTGGTATTTTGACAACAAAACATACATTGAAACAATTTGGCATATTATAATAGGAAAAATACAGAAAAGAAATGATATTATCATCATTAATTAACTGTATATAATATTTGAAAGAAGAAATGGAAGTAAGTTTTTCTTTCGTAACATTATTTATGTACCGCGAAAATACAAGCAAACAGTATAAACATATACAAGGGTGTTGCTTATTCCTCAAGTAGCAGGAAAAATATCCCCCAAAAGTAGGAGGGGATCTGTGTGGTCCTCCCCTTAATTCTGATCATTCATACAAGAAAAGTAGCCGGGTGATAATGCTTAAGTTACTGGGTGATTTTACCGGCTCCCAGCTCTTATTGACACCCCTGTTATATCCACCAGTACATAAAGTTCAGACATGGAAAACATTTTGTAATTTGTTAAAGGAAACTTCAATGTTTCAATGTAGACAAATTAAGAAATATATGTCCAGGGCTCGACAAATTATCTTTAAATACAGTTGTCCCAGACTAATGTACATGTTTTTGACTTGTCCAACATGGGAGGCTTCTTGTACTAAATATACAAGCATAGAATAGGGTACTGGTTAACAGTTAAGTAGGCATGCATATCAGACTTGTCCTGAACTAAGTCCAACTCAACTGTTGGTAGCCCTAGTTGGCAATTAGACTTGTCTGGGACGTCAGGCTACTGGAAATTCTAGAGCCCTGATATCTGTTTTATAATCCTCGACCATAGATGAAATTTTGGTCACATAAAAACGAGATCCATTTCACTTCACATATTTACAAGGTACACAACCCTTGAAGGAAAGAAATCTTTCAGTTTCGGGCCAGTGATTTTTTAGGAAAATAATTTTACTGCCTGTGCCTTTTCAATTGGGAAAATAAGGCACGATAAATCCCAAATTTGGGAAAATAAGGCAATGGTTGTTTTGCTTATAAAAATAACTTTTCAGCTGTGGCTGGTGTTTGTTATATAAATGAGGTGATGTAAGAGCAAAGATTCTTTTATAAAAGGTTAAATACACAAAAACCTGACTTAATAAAAAGAAATACAGTCAAAGGGGGGAAAATGAACAAAGAATTTGGAAAAATTATGATTTTTAGGGGGGAAATGGACACTTTTTGACAAGGGGAAACAGCCTATATTCGGCTGTAAAATTAACAAAAAAAATCACTATGGGCAAATGCAATTTAAAAGCATTTCATCCAAGAGAACCACAAAAAATTTGCAAGTACTGTCTTTATCTGTTATGAAGTATGATTTTCTCAGGGAAACAATTGATTCCAACAAACCAACCACTTCAAAGTTATTTAACTTAATTTTAAGTAATAGATCTATAACTGAACATTTCTTATCAATTAAATTTCCATATCTATTATGTTTCAACAAAAGAAAATAACAGGTCTTTTCATTACGCAATTTGAACAAAACCCTACTGACCATTCCTTACTGGTCAATATGTGGTTTCGTCCTTTGACGATTTCGCCCGTAAACGTTTCCCACCCATAAAAATAAAATTCATGCATGCACCGACGACTAGGATAGTGCCCTAGCATTTGAACCGACGTTTAGTTTTATGTTCTGAACAGAAAATTAAATGACAAATTATCGTGTGTGGTGTGTGACATGGTCAAGGCGGTCGAGCACTATCCTAGTCGTCGGTGCATGCATGAATTTTATTTTAATGGGTTGGAAACGTTTACGGGCGAAATCGTCAAAGGACGAAACCACAAAACGCGGCCGCTCAAATTTTCCTTTGATAAGAAATATCAAATTATCAGTTACGAAGATTCCGTGAATATTATCATGGGGATCATAGAATTGATGCTGTTTTGCAAATAGGCTTCGTCCAATAGTTTATACATCGAGGATTCGGTAAATTTTAACAAATTTGCGAAGACGCTATAGAGTATCTGTTAGTGGTACATATAGCCGAGTATCGATTTGTGGTACAGACGTAAACCGGCAGGTTTACGACACGTAACGAAAAGCAATTCGAGTTTGCATTTTTTCTCCGGAGAATATGGCGGTAGAAAAAGATGAATTTGCAGTTTTCCCATCATTAATTGAAGCAGAAAACGCTCTATCAATCCATTGCGCCACTAACACAATAAGTTTTAGCGCGCTAAATACTTCAAAAGATTTTGGGCACCCTACAGGTGTGGTACACCAGGTATAAAGAGTATCAAGATGTGGTACGCCAGGTATAAAGAGTATCTAGATGTGGTACACCTGGTATAAAGAGTATCTAGATGTGGTACACCTGGTATAAAGAGTATCTAGATATATCAAGATCTGGTACGAGTTGACCCTCGCCCCCCCCCCCCCCCTCCTTGAACAAATTTGCTTATCAACCCCTCCCCCCACAACCAAAGCAGTGCTGGACATATCAAACTCTGGTTATAATGCGTATATGATAATAACTTATAAGAGACTAGGGTATCAAAATGTGGTAGATCTTCACAACCTACCTGTACGAGTCGCATGTTACTGTTTGCTACCATCAGGGACACTTTATCAGTCCATGCTACCATATATTTAATTGTGACAAAATGTTCAAGAAAAGATAAAAAACATATAATACGGTAATAAAATACATTTTCACACTAAATAAAAAGTCAAATATACACTGTAGCATTTATTTACTAAAATCAAATATTTTACGACAATGTGTACGAGATATCGATACTCAAAACACAACAGCGTACCTGATGTCGATACTCTATAGCGTCTACCACAAATTTGCAGTCAACAGGAAATTGCGCGTTTTCGAGAAATACATGTACCGTACGGCTCCGCATTTATAATATGCGGCCCATTTACAATCTAATTAGAACGGTTCCGTGTCAAAGACTTTTTACGTAACATAGACGGCTTACAGTAGTTTCTCATCCAAATCGTTTCACTTTCATGAATAGATATTGAGAAATTCACAGAAACCAACTATTTTCGGATTAATATGTCATAATCAAATTTTTGATTGTTGGGAGTATCATGTAGATGTAGATAGATGTAGATATATGCACAAATGAGTTTGATTTTGCATCATTTCCGCAAAGTCCAACTCTTTCCGGTTTCTTCTTAAATTTTAATTCATCATATAACGGCAGATATTATCTTAAACTCGATACAATTTAAGCATCGTGTCCTAAAGCTTTACACTTAGTGATTACATTTTCCCTCACGAAATATTTTTTCTTTAAGATTCCAACCGAACTATCATTTTAGTAGGTGATATGGGAAGTTCTCGTTAATTTAGTTTCTTATAAAACTGGGACACAACTTTCTAGTTGAAATTCGCTCATTATTTATAAGAGCTATTCTATGTACAATATCACCTAATCTTATCGTATTCAATTTAGACATCAAATAACGACTTGTCAATTCCTTTGTTCATCAGTAAACACTTGAAATTGAACAAGTTAAAGTAAATGCATCATTCGGTAAAAATTCGGTCGTATATTATGTACAGCACTTGCTGATTTTACAATGGTGTATAAATAACTGATTGTTTTATTAAAATGCTGAACTAAGCTGACGATGCGCTCAAGTATTCTACAACTAATGCATTTAGCCAGACACATCACCGGTTAGCTTATATTATATTTAGATATATTGAAACTGCCAACTTTCATGTCGTGGGCAACGGCGATCCGTAAAAAAGTTATTGCGTCGTTTTAAACGTCCACATCCTTGAACGACCTTATTGTAGCTTCTAATTAAAATATTATTTGACTTACATGAGCAACTTTAGACAGCACATAACAAAAGTCTATAATGCTATCGAAAAGTGTATGAGTCAATTTTTACTCATTATAACATATACTGAGTAATGCGACAATTATATTAAATAAAACGACGCATTCAAAAGCATATACGAAATTGTGATCGATTTTAAATATATTGAAATTAGTAGAAATTATTAAATACTAATTGAACTAACATGTCTTTATACCCGTGTGTTTGGATGACACTTGAAAATTGAACACATGTAGCCTAAGGACAAGCCACATTTAACTGAAATCATATTCGACGCAAGCGCTAATATAATGTATATATTGGTCCCAGGCGATATTGAAGAAGAAAACTAGCACGTTTAATTGTTCCCTACTTAGCAATCTTACCAATGGACAAACGACATAATTAGTATCTAAAAATTGCGTGTTTCATGCTCGTTACTGAGTTATCAATACCCCAAATCCTTGCTTGAACGAATAAATAACATACACACAGGGTAGTTTTTATCATTTTAATTATTTGAATTTAACAAAATACGCCAAGTTAACGGGACACACGGAACTCTTGTCGACAACTTTCTTGCGTGACCGCTAACTTTGTACATAGACACTGATAATTTGTTTTGGAATGCGGAATGCGATTGTTTTAATGTTCGTCAATTCAAACACCGACCGTCATTCTTACACAACAAGTTTCTTTTCAAATTTTATTAAACTGATAAATTCAGGTATATTGAACCTAAACCGGATAACAAAGTAAAACATATTTATTACGTCGCATTGTATTGATACATTGTATTTGTACGAGCATGTGTATACATGAAGGTTTTTTATAATCCGTTACTTAACTGATTAATTGACCACATTCGAATCTATATTTAGAAAGGTTTGTAAACAATTATTCTATACAAATTTATATATAAAAAATACCAACCTATATCCAATAGAAACAGCGTAAATACGATGCATAGTTTATATCTCATGGCAATATATATATATTTCCGCACATATATAAACAAAAGTTTAGCAACTTGCGATCCAGCGCAAAAGTTGCCTTACACACAATAAACTTTTAAAAATAATTTCACATAATTTTCCTCACTATCCGAAATATACAGTAAAATCTTCTCGTAAACGCGAAACAAAATGTCTTAAGAAAACAACTGTATGTATTGATCGAAACACTGTCGGCCGATTTGTTATAAACATCCAATATATTCAATATATTTCCTATTCACCCGTTGTGTACGCACGCACCTATCCGTTAATCGAAACTACCGGCTTAAAATCGTACCCGATAAATTTAGAGCTCACGTGACTTCCTTGTTCTATAGCGCCAAGAGTTGCCAAGTGACCGATTGTGTATTTGGTCGTCATTTAATTGGTAATTAATCGACACAAATCATTTAAAACGTGTTGATCGAAGTCACACAAAAATAATCGCTCTGTTATAAAACGTTTATTTTCAAATTTGTACTCGTCAATTGCATTCGTTATCGGTACTACATAATACCTAAATGTAGATTCAAGTACTAGTCTATTTTTGTAATGTTAAAAATTCTGATTATTATGCTTCATTGAAGTAATTGTCCTCATTATTTTAACCCATGTCCCTTTATTGAATAAGAGAGGCTTAGATATCTGACATTTTTCACCAGAGGCCATATAATGTTCTTTAAGTAAAACAAATCAGGGCTACATACATACTGGGATGCAGCAGGTGACGTTAATCAAGCAATTATTTCATCACATTTTGAAAATTATTTCTCTGTTAACTTGTTGTTAGCAAGTACATGTATACACATTTCTGACCGGTGTGATTTCATGAGTTGATGAGATATAGACAGTTGAATAAGCCGGTCTACGTTGTCTTATAGTAGGTACAGTAAAACCTGACTTAAAGACCACCTCAATGTTAAGACCACCTCAAAATTAAAAACACAATGTTCAAGTCCATTTTCACTGTTTTTCTCTTTATTCAATCTCAATATGAAGACCATCTCAATATTAAGACCAATTGTCAAGGGTCTCAAATGGTGGTCTTATTATTGAGGTTTTACCGTACACTAATATATATAATGCGTGAGCAAAGACCTAAATGGTATTTAGGTCTTTGGCGTGAGCTAAATTTAATCTTGTAAATATGTATCCTCTAAACATTGTTGTCTACTCATATATTTCAAAGAAATCATATTGAAAGTGTATTCTTACAAAGCACCGTGGAATATATTACATGTAATATACACTGAACAAATTTTCTAATTGGTCACTTGGATTTTATTGATATTATTTAACAGTGAATGAAAATTCAACAATGCAAACACCATCACATTAATAATTTCTTCATACAACTGTTCTGAATACATTAATCTTTTTTGATTCTCACGTGAATTTTACGACAGATCAACACTAACAATCCTAAAATTAAAAGTCATAAAACAGATATAGATGGTATGGTCTCTTCAATAAATACGAAGTGACCAATTAGAAATTTTGCTGAGTGTATTCATGCAGAATCCATATGTATTTATTTATTTATTTATTAAAGTCTCATCTTTGTACAAAACATAGATATACTTATATTAAAGGCTATAAAAACTTAAAACATTGCACAAAGTCATTCAAATAAGAATTATAAGAGACTATATGTTTAAACTCTATGTTCAATGTAAGGATAGGTGATACTTTTATAATCAAATTGGAAGCAAGAAGATGTTAAGTTAGAATAAATATTTTTACACTAAATGAAAGAGAATAAATTGAAGAATATTGTCATAACTGCCAAAAGATTCTAGTATTAAGATAAAGTGTTTAAATTTACGTATGAAAATAATTTCTCTCTAATCTAATCTAATCTATTGATCAAAACTGGTCGAGCTGGGAACTCGATATCGATTTTCGGGTCATTTTCAAGGGAGACAATCCACTGCGATAAGCCAGCTAAAAGGCACGGAAAGCTGCGTATGAATGTTCCGAAAATTTACGCCATTTGACGAAATATGAAATAAGTATGAGGCAAAATTTTATTTCTTATATGAAAATATGGTAAATTGCATTTTGCGGCTATAACTTAACTGAGACATTAGCTGTCATGGTTTTAGTATGTTTTCCGAGTTAATATACGTTATTTTGACGGCATGCATGTGTTGTTATGCACACCCATATATACTCGTATGTGTTGCAATATTCGATATATAATGATCAATACTCGTCAAATTGAACAATATTGTGTAAACATATACAATAATTTACTAATTTTATTTGAAAACATATACAATAATTTCCTAACTTCATTTGAAAACATATACAATAATTTCCTAACTTCATTTGAAAACATATATAATAATTTCCTAACTTCATTTGAAAACATATACAGTAATTTCCTAACTTCATTTGAAAACATATACAGTAATTTCCCAACTTCATTTGAAAACATATAAAATAATGTCCTAACTTCATTTGAAAACATATACAGTAATTTCCTAACTTCATTTGAAAACATATAGAATAATTTCCTAACTTCATTTGAAAACATATACAGTAATTTCCTAACTTCATTTGAAAACATATACAATAATTTCCTAACTTCATTTGAAAACATATACAGTAATTTCCTAACTTCATTTGAAAACATATACAATAATTTCCTAACTTCATTTGAAAACATATACAGTAATTTCCTAACTTCATTTGAAAACATATACAGTAATTTCCTAACTTCATTTGAAAACATATACAGTAATTTCCTAACTTCATTTGAAAACATATACAGTAATTTCCTAACTTCATTTAAAAAAACATATACAATAATTTCCTTACTTCATTTGAAAACACATACAATAATTTCCTAACTTTATATGTCGAAAATGTTTCAACGCTTTTAGTGCAGCGCTGCAACTGAGTCAAATGAGAACGACTCGGACTAAAATGACAGGGGAGATAACACTACAAACAAAATGCGATTAGTCCGTAGTAGGTTACCTCCCTTGCATAACGCGATGGAATTCTGAAACTGTTAACAGGCTCAACGCTGATTTATAGATTACCTAGTAAGCTGATAATTACACGTAAAACACAAAGGCGTGTATATAGTAATACGGTTTTATAGCAAATGGTAATCTTAACCTTCAGATTACAACAAATTTGCTTGATTGAGATTGCGCCGAACTTCTTTCTAAAGACATTCTTGTATTATATCAAAGACCTAAATATTTAGGTCTTTGATTATATCAATCTGAAATACGTGTTGATTTATAAAATAATGTGTAAACAGCATTATAGTCAATCTCTTCGTTGCTCAGAAAAAAGGGTGATATTTTATCTCACAATGAAATGCAAAAGTAAGGCCCGATATGAAATATAAAATAGCTAGAGTCACAAATGCAAACTAACATGTTTTGAATGCTTCCTAACAATGAAGCGATGTTATATTTGCATTTCAATGATGATACAGATTACATGTACCTATATATCAGTAACTGTTTATATTTATATCTCCATTGTGCGATTTTGATTTCGGTTTCGCGCTGGAATAAGAAAATAAAAGTCTTAATATGTGAGGTGTCTGTGATTTGATTTTTGTAGCATTTGATGATGATCTCATTTATTATTATAATTATGTTGTATGTATGAACATGTGTAGATGTGCAGATATTTTTTTAATGTTGATTTCTTACATTGTTGTTGTTTAAAAATCACATTGTAGAAAAGATACACCTGTAGGGCCAGGTTTAAAACACGGCCAGGCCGCAAATTACGGCCAAAATGGAAAGGAAAACACGGCCACCCCCATAACTTCTTTATTATTTAAGATATCTTACACAATCTTTTTGCATATTATTTAAATTAGAAGTTTATAAAATTTTGGTCTAAAGTCGGACCGTTTTTTATCAAAATTACGGCCAAAATGGAAAACACGGCCACTCCTATTAACTTCTTTATTTTTTAAGATATCCTAAAAATTATGTTTGCATCCTAGAGGGCACCCTCATGGCTTCTAAACAAGTTTTAAATTGAAATTATTTGAATTAGAAGTTTATAAATATAAATTTAGCATATTGTGATATCTTCATGAAATGAAGATAATGGGCCCGTTTTATCAATATTCGTACGAACAAGCGTTCGTAAGATACGAAATGTTCGTAAGATTTGTCTTACGAAAATACTTACGACCGTTTTATCAACGCGGTCGTAAGTATGACAGCAGAGGCCGTTTGGTCCCTGACGGCCCAACACCAAATATGGTAATTGAACGGAAGTTGCTGAAAATGTTCCGAATGAAGCGCAAGTGATTGTGGGATAACCTACACTTCGGACCATATTTAGGGATATTACGAGCCAAGCATTTCTTTTTTAAAATACCTTCAATAATGTTTACCTTTAACGAAGGCAGAAACTGATGGTTATATAATCATTATTCGTGAGTTTATGGTAAATACGAGGTTAGATCGATACACTATATTCGAATATCAACCAACATTTAACACAGCATGTATTTTACATGGCGCACTGGAAAACTTCCTTGTATAAAAGGAGCCCAAAATTATGAATTAACTTTAGGCGTTTTAGCCATTGTAGCACTTGAACAGCACTGAATGAAGCCCATTCAAATATTGTTGCGTTAAGATGAGACAAATACATCTTCAATACAGCGTATATGTTTGCATATCACGCGCACAAAAGATATGTCCTTATGACTCACCAAAGTCGAAAGAAAGACTGCATACAGGCATTATGTTCCGTTTATGCAAACATATTCTATCGAACTTATTCAAAAAACTGAAAAGAATCCCATGTCAGTTTTAGTTTGAATGGAAATTCTTTATACGACAGATACTATTAATTCAAAGCTTATAAAATGTAGAATGCAATTATATTCACAAGTAGATTGAAACGTTTGCATTGAAATAAAATCGATTTAATTTGTAATATAAGTCGACTTGAGTAATCAATATCTCACTTTATAAGTTAAATCATGATTTTATATATGTTTAACATTGTTAAAATTAAGTTTTTATTGTGCCATTTAAAAAAAATCTCTACCACCTTACATTTTAAAGTTTAATTCTTGTCATTTATTAAAAAAGCTTTAAAGCGGCAAGGTATATTCATGTAAAAATCTAGGCAAACTAACTTCTCAGAGAAAGACGAGAAAACTTCTGCTTAAAAGTAATGGGACAATGTAACAGAACACTTAACAGTCTTCAAAACGATATGCCTGCCTTATATTTCTTAAAACATCATAGGTGATCAGGTTTGCTATTGCAGGTCTGACGACTAAGATGCGAATGTTTACCCAACAGGGGCTGGTCATAAGAGGTTCGAACTGAAATATGAATGTACCGTAGTGGTGTGGCGCTTGACGAGGTGCTCGAAGCCACGCCCCCTCTACACCAACAGGGCACTCTACCAACTGTACTTACCAGTCGGCTGTATCAACCCACACCGCTGCTCTACTCCCACTTACGTCACTACACTGCTGCTGCCATCATATAAATGCAGGTGGGTGTGCACCCAGTGTGGGGCTCGACCCCACCCCAACTCTCGCAAGGTGCTCTACCGTTTCGTCACACTCTACTACACAGCTTAAGAACTAGTATATTGAGTGATATTCTAGCTAAGAAGAATAAAATCTTGCTTAAATAATTTATTATTTTCTTGAGTTTTAACTGGAAGATTTAATTTATTGAGGATTTAATACTTTATGTTGCAGTCAAATATCATTGAGGATGTCATTCAGCTGGTGATGTTAATGGTATGCATGACTTGTTAAAGAAAATGTGAAGTGCTGCTTAAAGTCACAACCACTGTAATTCTAATGATTTATAAGAGTTCATAAAATAATTAGGAACGAACCATTAAATTGCCAAATGATAATAATTTACCTAACTTAATATGTATTCATCCAGTTCATGTCTTAACAGTTTAAAATTAGGCTTAGCAGTAATCAAATAACACTATTCAATTTGAAAAGATTGTATGGCATAGTTGATACTATACTTTAAATGTAAACCATACATTTTAATTCAATATACAATTCCACATACACACTTCTGATCCCATCTTAAAATTACTTTTTGGTTGTCAGTAGTTTTACTTTGTGACTGATAATAACTTTGATTGACTACTGTATCAGCTACTATGTATGGAATTATCTTATACATGTACTTGGAAGATAACAATAAATACGTATTAATGTATTGATTTTTCTTTTTCAGAAATGCAAGACAATTCATGTGATGTGAAGTATATGAATTGATAAAAAAAGTTCATAATCATTCGTAGCATTTTCGTTAAAACTTACGAATTCGTAGCGACTTCATGCGTACGAACATTTTGATAAAACGCTCTTGAGATCGTAAGAACGTCGTAAGAAAATCTTACGAAAATTTCGTGTATAAGCACGTTGATAAAACGGGCCCAATATTATCATTATTATTATTGTTATTGTTGTTGTTATTATTATTATTATTATTATTGTTGTTGTTGTTCTTCTTATTCTTGTTGTTTTGTTGTTCAACAGTGTTCTTCTTCTTATTATTATCATTGTTGTTGTTTTTGTTGTTTTCGTTGTTTTCGTTGTTTTTGTTGTTGTTATTATTATTATCATTATTATTATTAAAAAGCATGCCGTTTTCCGGTGTAATATTAAGTATTGACCTAGGGGTAAAATGACGCCTGGGGTAAATTTTCAGAGTTGAAACATGACCTCAGTGGTCTTTTAGTCGACGATGAAAATTGAACCCGACAATGTTTTCAACAATATTGCAATTCAATTCACATAGTTTACCTTACCATCGTTCCTGAGAATGACCGGTACGAAGCTTTGATCCTTCGTAAGAAAATGCCAACTTTGTCACAGAAAGAGACGGGTCGGTACCGGGACTCGAACCAATGTCCCTACAGCGGTTTTTCTGAACAGAAGTCAGCGACCTCAACCACCTGACCTCGGGGGGTGATGACGCAAAGAAGATAAAATACGTCGAAACCTGACCCTGAGGATCATAGGTAAGAATCCCAGTAGCGACTTGTCTCTGTATGTGAGAAAGATGGCATTTGTAGGGGTCAATAATGACACATGGGGTCATTTTTCAACGGGGTCAAATAATGTTACATCGGATCAAGCGTTGGTGTAGTATTGTGTTTAACGTAGCAAACGACTAATTGTCCGGACAGACGACATGGCGCAGTCATATTTAAAACCAAACTCCACGCAGCGGTCATCTTCCCTTGCAGCATTAACCATAAGGGGAGATCACTGCGTAGGAGATTGAGTAAAACACAGCACGAAGACTTCAATGAAATTGTGTGAAGTGAGATTTGAATTCCAAGGGAGACGACCGCTCTTTACTCAATGTAAAATGTTAGGATGAGTTAGATCCCTTTCTTATGACAATCTGTGTATGCATCACATTTTCACGCTTTTTTTCACGTATCATCGCAGGAAATGTTTGAACAACCAAGATAACTTTAAAAAGCTATTTCCAAAAGCTCTCGATAT
This sequence comes from Mactromeris polynyma, assembly GCA_032209605.1. Taxonomy (NCBI): domain Eukaryota; kingdom Metazoa; phylum Mollusca; class Bivalvia; order Venerida; family Mactridae; genus Mactromeris; species Mactromeris polynyma. Next base: position 1,936,096 of record JASFXZ010000034.1, on the reverse strand, counting down.
GATTCAAATTTTATTGAGAATATCTATCGATACGTTTACAGTATAACTTCGAAACCTCGAACAGTTTTGGGTCGAACACAGTAGATACCTCGAACAGGTTCTTAGGTCCCGGCAAAACCCCTTCTTATTTCATATTAACGAACAGTAGATCACTCGAACGGAGATAGGTCGAACACTCGAACAGGTTTTGCGGTCCCTAGATACCATTTCATTCATTGTTCACCCCAGATAGGTCGAACAATACAATAATTCACACCTTTTATGGACCGAGCGATATTCTATTATTTGTTGACAGGTAAGATTGGTGACACGTGTTATTCGCACGTAGTGATAATTACTTGATTGTTGCACTATAAACAATACAGTGTACATGTACTTATGTGACAAACAAATCACTTAAGGGATCTATTAAATATTTAATGAAGTCCAAACGGGAAATTTTAATTATTAATTGTCTATTGATTGCCGAGTGAATAAAATTCAGAAATAACAAATTATCGTATTTTATAATATCTTAATCAAAAGCGCAAACATCATTGAGTAAAATCCTTCAAATGTTGATATTGATATAAATACGATCAGACATTTATTAGAACATCGTAATTGTTTACTATCTCGTCTGTATATTATTCTTGTGTGTAAGAATAAACGAATCAATTACTTAAATATGTTTTAGTTTGCTTGCATTTCTTTTTAAATTATTATTATTATGAATAATGCTGTGACTATTGATCGACGTGCATTCAGTATGAAAACACTAACAACACACAAATACCATGTGTTAAGCATGCTTAGTACACTTGCACCGGTGACAGTTCGTACATATATACGTATACGGTAGATGCCTCGAACAGGTAGATGGCTCGAACTAATTCCTCGGTCCGATGGCAGTTCGAGGTTTCGAAGTTTTACTGTATTTTTGAAACGCCATTTTAAACATGTTATTGTATTTAAATGACTATATTTTGATGACGTATATTTACCCGGGTCAAGGACAGAGAAAGACTCATATACCTGAAATTCGGATCACGCACCTAGATTGGCACAGTGGATGTACAAGGATAAAGTCCATGGTACATATTTTTATTTGATACCAGTATTTCACATTTGTGGTTAGTTATTATGAAAAAGTTGGTTAGTGTTCTAGATAGCTGATGACAGCATTATCACAGCGTCATTCATGTCATTATTTTTGATTTCATTCTTGATTTCATGATTACTTACACTTATTACTCTGAATAGTCCCTTGTCTGCCCTGTGTTCAGTAAAGATATTTGAGGCTATCGTTTCGAAACATTTGGTAACGTTTTGCAATTTGGTTCCCTATTGGCAGGCAATGTCATTCGGCGGACCAGGGATACAAAACAAAACGTTCGCAAATGATAGCTGTAACTGAACGCAGGACAGGTTCATTGCGTACTATCCTTCGTAATAGTAGGCCCACAGGAGATTGTTACGAGCTCTTTTCCTCTAATTTCCATATAGAATTATCTCCCTTATATATATTATATAGAAGGGACAAATAACAAGGGCAGGTAATCTAGGTTAAATAGTCATCGAAAATTTACGATTTCGCATCTAAAATATTTCGTCCGTCAGGGTGGCGACAGTCTAAAAAGTTGAATAATTTGGACGTCCATTGTTCGATTCTTTTACGAAAAATACCATCGACAGATTTGCGTTATGACGGATATGTTTTTGGCACATATCTGCCTACTCAACACCCATTTATCCGGAACGCTGAACCGTTCATAAATTGTCCAACGATTTATATACGCGCTTGTAAAATAACGTCGAAGTGACGTCAATGTCAGAGATGCCCCCTAGCTCGGGGGACATTGCGAGAGCATTGCACAGCATTTATATGTACTTGTTAACTGATACTCATTACATTCGCTTAAGTTTTTTCAAGTTTATAAGTGTGTAAATTACATTGTTACCCGTACTTATGAGACAGCTTCTATCGGAGTACAAATACTTCCCGAATCCTATCCTTTAATGCCAGGCACCAGGAAGGTAGGCGCACGGTAACCATTATTTAACTAGCTGGCGGCTCACCAACCGGCCATATCAGAACGGTTCCCTACCGGGATTCGAACCTTCGACCTCCTGCTCCCAAGGCAGATGCCTTAACCACTCAGCCAAGGGAGACGGTAGTTTATTTGGCCAAATTTCGTGCCTTACAAACACTTCAGCCACCCGCATTTGAGCGAACGTATCTCTAGGTACAGTTTTCGAGGACGTGCGGGCCATACAATATGTCATGATTTTATCTTCTTGGTACGTTTATAAAACAAACACAATCTACAGACAAAGTGGTAAACATGACCCAAGTGGGTACCCCATGTTTACAAACTGCGGATTCGTCTATTATGTTACATACCACGATAAAAGTGACAAATTTAAGGCCAATGATTATCAAACATTTGCTGATAAATGAAATACCGCGACTTTTTATCTCCTAGCGAGAACAGTACGTGACCTAAAGCATTGATATCGTTAAGGTTGTCCGGTAAAAGTTCATAGTTGCTTTTAAGTGGGTATGTAGACGTATTTTTCGGTCAGCGACTTAAACAGTCAGTCAGGTAGCCACTTGTACGCAAAATACACCGTTGCGTACACAGGATTATCAAGAAAAGAAAATTGTGCAATAACCAACAGTTGAGCATTTGTATGAAGTTTGGGATATAAATTTTCTGAATATACATGTACATGTAGAACGCTTTAAAATTTACTGTATTGCTTGTGAAAATGTTACCAGATTGCACCATGAACGTTCTAGAAAACGGGGTTTTCCGGGGTTTTATGTCCTTAGACCCCCCCCCCCCCCAGATTGTTTGCGTTCACATTCTTCCTGCTCCGACTACGCCTTGTTGGTGATTATGTATACTCTAAACAACATCAATGGAAAGTGCCTGCTGACACTAAAATCTGTTTATTTTAATATACTAGTAAGTGGTAATCGATTGTGGGGTATCAATACACTTTCTTCTGCATTTGCCTAAACGTATATATCATGTATTATCATAGCATTCCTTACCCCGATGAGACTGTGGCCATTTTAAATTTTAGCGAAATATGAAAAAAAACCATTTAATATGGTGTTTATATTAACTTGTTGCCGAATGCCAGATGGCGTATCTGGCTTGAACTCGGCTGTTTCAGCGGCACAAGGCTTTTCATATTGAGTTTTATTCTCAACCCAGATGTTGCGTTTCTGGTATTATATATAGGGCTGTGATTGATACAATCGTTATCGATATATTAACACATACAAATATCGATATTATGGCGGGAAAATACAGAAGAATGTGTACGGTCTAAATGTGTAAAAATAGTGTAACATTGCTCAGTACTAGTATTTAGTCGGCTTCTTGTTAAGCATTCCAAATTTCGGAAATACATTTGTATAATATATAATAAAAAATACAAGTTGAACATTTAATTATGCAAGACATAAACAAGGCAGTGCATCGAAGCCAGCCTTTGGAGAGCCTAGATTTTTGCAATGTATTAAAGAGGTCCTGAAGGCAAAGACTTCGGAAACCCTTTGACGTACATAAGAAGATACATCAGTACCTGACATTTATTTCGGATGATACCGAGTATTCGTATAGACGGTTGTCGAATAAACGAGGTCCTACTGTACCTGCAACGTTTTTGCTATGTACAACACATACCAATTAAGGCGGTAATCCCTCTAGGGTTCTCGTTTTGTTCTTCTGCATAGTTTTTGTGTTTTCTATGCTGTTTAGTGATGCTTTGTGTGTTCCAAATTTGATGGCTTGTGGATTGAGCAAAGATGAAGTTGCTTTACTGTTATAGTATTAGTTAATTCTTGAAATGGAAATAACAAATGAAAGTTTCTACAGTTGTCTCTCTTGTATTTATTATCATCATGTTTATAAATCATATCACGGACATATAAACATGGTTTATATGTCCGTGATCCTATAGTGCTGGTATAAAATGTAAGTGCATGCCTCGAGTTGCTGTATGACTGTCATACTGATAAGTACACATTAAAATATACTATAGTACGAATCCTGGTTATTTATTATTATTTATATGGTACATCAACATGTCAGTACCGTATCTAATACCTAGTGCATAATACTAGCAAGGACAGGTAGGTCACTGTATATGTGACAAAATACCTAGTGCATAATACTAGCAAGGACAGATAGGTCACTGTATATGTGACAAAATACCTAGTGCATAATACTAGCAAGGACAGATAGGTCGCTGTATATGTGACAAAATACCTAGTGCATAATACTAGCAAGGACAGATAGGTCACTGTATATGTGACAAAATACCTAGTGCATAATACTAGCAAGGACAGATAGGTCGCTGTATATGTGATAGGTCACTGTATATGTGACAAAATACCTAGTGCATAATACTAGCAAGGACAGATAGGTCGCTGTATATGTGACAAAATACCTAGTGCATAATACTAGCAAGGACAGATAGGTCGCTGTATATGTGACACAATTCATGTAGATCTTGCCAGCTGAGTTGTCGTTCATGGTGACAAATCAAAGTTTATCGGGTTCACGTTAAAATGTGCATGTTTTAAGAATGGTTTGTATATGTACTAGTATATGGAGAGACAGATACTGATAACAGTGTATAAAGGTCTAAGTTTATATAAATAAAGAAACTGACAACAACATTCATTTCAAGCTATTGGCATGCATTATGTTTATAATAATTGAACCTTTTATCAACATTGGCAATCGTTTATCAGAGTCTTGGTTTGTTTACGATATCTGAAGTGAGTCTGGGCAGTTGATATCGACTTGTACTTAGTTCACATTTGATAATTCGGTTCAGTAAACAGCAGGGCATCAAAATTAACACTTTTCTGTCAATATTAGGTATTGTGTAACGAAGCGGACTTTGGTATCCGCACGTAACGTGACAAGCCCTGCGTTCATTTAAGGTATTGCGGCTCACGTTTTTTAACGTTTTTGCATTTGGTTCCCCGTGTTAAGTCAATGTGATACGGTCGGCAAGGGATACAATACAAAACGTTCGCAACTGTTAGACGTAACTGGACGCAAGGCAGATTTGCTATATTGAAGATATTTAATAACAAAAACACGATTCCGTTTCTTAATTTAATAAAATGACACTTGTCCACAGTATGAAACTCTAGTTCACAAGAAGTTAAATCAGATTGATAACCAGTACAGTTTCAACTGAGCTCACTAAGACACAAATTTACTAAGCACATAGGAAAAACTTAAGGCAATGTTTCAAAAAATTAATCACTGAGTATTCATAAGTTACACAAAGTAAATAGTATGAACAAAGCTAATGTTATGAAAAAATGAATGTGTCTCGAATTGTTATTGATTCTATTTATACAATGTGGCAAGGAAGTGTCAGATTTTAGAATTGATAATAGGTGAGATAATATGATCATAAGCTGAATAAGGTGTTAACTATATCCAGGATTCCTGAAAGTCACTTATTATCGGACGGATGATGTCTGCAATTACTTAAGCATTGTTACAAAAATGATAATAAAATGAATTCAAACTTACCCTATGGCATATTAAAATATACAAATGTAGATCATTATTAAGTATTGAAACAGAAGTAGTTATTCTTAAAATAAAACAGTTTAAATATTATTAAGGATGAAGATTATTGATCCAAAATACTGAAATAGCAAACCACAATAATTGCTACAAAATAACTGTATTAATATATTATGGACTATTTTTGTTGTATAAATCCGCATGAAGAGACTGGCGCGTCTCAAGGATGAAAGGCCATGGACGTACATCTAGTACTTGTCATTATTCGTAGAGTGATTTGACAATGATTACGACGTATCTTTGCGATAAATAATTACAACAAAACCTCAATAATAAGACCACATTTTGGGGACTCTTGAAAACTGGTCTTCTTAATGAGGTGGTCTTAATATTGAGGTTGAATGAAGAGCAATACGGTGAAAATGGACTTGAACATGTAGTCTTAATTTTGAGGTGGTCTTATTATTGAAGTGGTCTTTAAGTGAGGTTTTACTGTATTTTGATACAATAGTTGCAAGGTGTATACTTTTTAACGTGACCACAGTTTCCCCTGACGTGCCCTTTTAATCACGACGTCAAACGGAGGTAGGGGCTACTTGCACGCCTCCATCGAATTCCCTTGAAATTCAAAATTTTATAAGAAATACATGTACAATGCATTTTCTTTGCAGCCCGTTCCCCCGTCAATGAAGCTTCTATTTACATTATTTTCTTTCTAGTAACGGCCCTGGCTGATGGCATTTTCATGATGTGATTGCTAATGATTTTCTATGAATTGCGCATGGAATGGAATCCGCAGACATTGCGCATGGACCTTAATTAATATAGACGTTGCTATGGGTAATAAGAGACCTTAAATCATTGACGATAGCTGGAAATGGATACAATCGATTGTGAATGTCTTCTTCTAGGAAGGCCTTCTTCTAAGTGAAAGGTTAGGAATGAGGACGATATTGTGGCGCGAGCGTATCTTCCGATATCGATTCTTGTACATCGAAGCTCGGTGAGGGATTCCACAAGCGGTTGATTAATTATTTGTCATTCTTGGGGGTCTGTGTACTTCTAACAAAATGATTCAGCCAAATCTTCCTAGTGTAACAAATTACTGAGAACTTTATGGTTGGTATAAATTACTAAACTGATATGTTGTCCCATAAAATCCAAACAAATGCTATTTTATCGTCTGTCTACAGTCTTTATATGCCTCTGTTACGGACTATAATAGGCTAGTCTGGTACCCAGCGTACTCTGCACATAAGAGTATAATGTAATGGCAAGGGCAGGTAATCCAGGCTAGTGCCAGGCCCTATAATGTAATGGCAAGGGCAGGTAATCCAGGCTAGTGCCAGGCCATATAATGTAATGGCAAGGGCAGGTAATCCAGGCTAGTGCCAGGCCCTATAATGTAATGGCAAGGGCAGGTAATCCAGGCTAGTGCCAGGCCATATAATGTAATGGCAAGGGCAGGTAATCCAGGCTAGTGCCAGGCCATATAATGTAATGGTAAGGGCAGGTAATCCAGGCTTGTGCCAGGCCATATAATGTAATGGCAAGGGCAGGTAATCCAGGCTAGTGCCAGGCCATATAATGTAATGGCAAGGGCAGGTAATCCAGTCTAGTGCCAGGCCCTATAATGTAATGACAAGGGCAGGTAATCCAGGCTATATAATAGGCCTACACAAAATAACCTCTATTGTTAGATCCTATAGAAATGCACCAGTATTGGGATCGACGTTGGGTGTAAGTAAAGTCAGTCTAAGTTATGAAGTGTTCCTATTATCGAGTTAAATTTTTGGTAGAAGATTAAACACTGGTCTTATTACTAGGGTGGTTATAACTTGGAAATGGTAATTAAGTTGAAGCTATAGATAGTTCCCACATCTACAATAGTTACCTCCCTTGATCTTCATCATCAGCCATTTTGATTGACAAACCTGATAAGCACTTATAGGAGTAATTCCAAAATATGTGAAAATTTAAAAAATTCCAGAAGAATTTGCATATGACAACCACTTGTTCCTCAACTTACTGAGCCATCTGCCCACATGAGCATAATGAATAAGTTATTCATATATATATGATTATTTTATCATCGTTTACATTATATACCCTATATAGATCTACTCAATATGGCTGACTATTCAGAGCAAGGACGGTAAATATTGTAAATGTGGGAACTATCTATTGTACAATTGTTTTATTAATGTGGTCAAATATTTTTACACTGTCTCTAATACAGAGGGTGATTTTGGACACCATGAAAATAAACTTACTTATCAATAAAACTAAGATATTTAGTAAAAATAAACTTCAATGTAACTTCATCTAATGAATACGTCATCTAACTCTGTAAAGACCACGACATTAAACCGCTTTGTATATAATTGTTATATAATGCCAATTTTGCAGTGACATGTTCTCGCAAAATTGACAGGACTAAAACATTTGCATTATAACAAATGCAAATTTTGCATTCTAAAACTGTTGTGTGTATTATCACGAATTAACAAGGAATATCTTGTACGGTAGCATAAAAGAGACTTTGCATAAATCGCTATGTTTTTCTTTCACAAGCGTGTATAGTTCTCTAAGTCGTTACGTGCGGGCGTTGTTGAAAAGAATGCCCGTACGTGCGCGTAAGAGAACTGCGTAATCACGCGAAGGAAAGTACATTTTGATGTCCCGTATGTGCTTCCGTAGGGGCGCGTTAGAGAACTGCGTAATCACGTGAAGAAAAGTACATTTTGATGTCCCGTATGTGCTTCCGTAGGGGCGCGTTAGAGAACTGCGTAATCACGCGAAGGAAAGTACATTTTGATGTCCCGTATGTGCTTCCGTAGGGGCGCGTTAGAGAACTGCGTAATCACGCGAAGGAAAGTACATGTTGATGTCCCGTATGTGCTTCCGTATCCTAGATGTTTATCAGGGTATACTCTTAACGTACTTAGAATGGACTGACTCAACACAAATACAATTAATCATCCATACGTACACCCAGACATTTAAATACGATAAACATATGTGTCTACATGGGTACTAAAAGAAAACCGCAATGAACACATGTCCACCAATGTTCGGTTATGACTTGTTCAAGAAAAAGCAAAACAATTAAAATTATATTTGCCAGTTGTTAAACTAATTGCGCACCTCGTCTTCAGACTGCTTGAGTGATTTAACACGCTGGTAGACATAACATTGGTTACACGCGATGATTATACAGAAGTATGCTAAATCATTAGCATGGAAAACGTACCAAAAATTAGCAACAGCAGCAGCATGGCCATCTATAACAACAGAAAGAAAAGTAAAAACAACAACGTTGAGAACAACAACAACAGAAGTACATGTAGTGGGAAGACAACAATAAAATTGGAAATAATACCAATGATAATATTAGCAACACCACGACGAACAGGATCAGAAGCTATACATAGTTCCCACATTTACAATATTTACCTCCCTTGTTCTGAATTGTCGGCCATATTAATTGATTTCCTTTAAGTTCATAGGGAATATAATGTAAACGATGATAAACTAATCGGATATAAAAATATCGTATTCATTATTCCCATGTGGGCAGTTGGCTCAATAAGTTGAAGACAAAGTGTTTGTCACATGCAAATTCTCTTGGTATTTTCTCACATATTTGGAAATTACTCATATAAGGGCTTATCAGTTTTACCTATCAAAATGGCTGATGATTAAGAACAAGGGGGTATATATTTTACATGTGGGAACTCTCTATAAACAAGCGCGGAGAACAACTACAGAAGTAGCAATAATAACAACACTGATATTAGCGACATCATCAGAAACGTAGAAAGTCATGTGGTACATGCACCGTTTATGTATCAGCTTCGGCACTCAATCAACAAAACTTGAATGAATTTGAACTCGAAATTCGATATTTATAATCATCATTATTATTTATTAGAAATTTTACTGCTATAATTCTTCGTAGCAAAGTGTTTATAATTTTTTGCAAATATTATGTCTTGAACAATATTCATATGCGTGTATCAGACAACTTGAGTGATATTATTAAAAGGATGCAGTTAGATCTGTTTTTACGATTTATTTAAGTATGGCAGATGTAGCTCAATTTTTAAAATGTTTTTCACGCACAGACAAACCTCGCTTGAAGACCATCACAAAATTAAGAACACGCTTTTCAAGTCCATTTTCACTGTTTTTGCTCCTTATTCAACCTCAATATTAAGACCACTTCAATATCAAGACCAGTTTTCAATTGTGTTCTTATTTTTCAGGTTTAAATTTACGTAGCAATCTTGCTGATTTTCCATATTAACTGCATTTTGTATATTCGAATTTGCGGACTGTGCGTTGAAAGTAAAGGTTTCTAAAGATGCTTATTTGTAGGTCTGTGAGTAAGTAGGAATAGTACATTTTCTTCAGATTCAACACTGAGTATTTGCTCGGAAGGCACACAAGAACGCATGTGATTTTCCGTTGATTAAACATTGGATGACGTATAATGTGTTATTCATATATACTAGAACATGTGTTTAAGGCATGGTTATTTCATAATATAGAACGAGTTCCATAAATGTTTCAGATGTAGTTACCATACGTATTGATCAAAATGGATACGTCACGTTATATGGACATGTGGTCACTGTGTTCGCATCTGGTGGTTGACAGTTATATGTGAATAAGACTAAGCCTTCTCTGTGGTCGGCAGGGAAAAAACTAATATTCACAAAGAGTATGCATTAAATCTGCAGCGATCCCCCGTGCTTAAGTAGTATATTTAGTCACTTATTGAAATCGGATATATTAGATGTGTCTATTTCTGTCACAATCACCAGAAATCTCCTGTTTTGAATCAATTTGACTAAGAACTTGTTTACAGCAGTACGTCTACCATATGCAGCGCTTTGCAGTACTTTGTTGTTGTGGAACTAAACGAGGCAAGTGACCGATGCGCAGGACAGTGCTACGGTGTGTCCTTTATAAATACAGTAAAACCTCACTTAAAGACCGCTTCAATATTAAGACCACATCAAAATTAAGAACACAGTTTTCAAGTCCATGTTCACTGTATCGCTCTTTATTCAACCTCGATATTAAGACCACCTTAATAAGAAGACCGTTCGCAAGGGTCCAAGGGTGGTCTTATTATTGAGGTTTTACTGTATTATAATGCAATCATATTTCGCACAAAATTCAAGCAGGGGAATGTTAAGATATATACCAACAGTGAAATAAATCACTCAAGGCAAGAAGTGAGGGGAGGCGCGGTGATCCGAAGGTCATGAATACGAGCCGCGCGATAAGCGGGGGTTGATCACGAACTTCCCAATCCCTACATATGTCGCAAGTACTGGTTGGTAGCCAGGAAGCAGGTCGCAAGTACTGGTTGTTAGCCAGGAAGCAGGTCGCAAGTACTGGTTGGTAGCCAGGAAGCAGGTCGCAAGTACTGGTTGTTAGCCAGGAAGCAGGTCGCAAGTACTGGTTGTTAGCCAGGAAGCAGGTCGCAAGTACTGGTTGTTAGCCAGGAAGCAGGTCGCAAGTACTGGTTGTTAGCCAGGAAGCAGGTAGCAAGTACTGGTTGTTAGCCAGGAAGCAGGTCGCAAGTACTGGTTGTTAGCCAGGAAGCAGGTCGCAAGTACTGGTTGGTAGCCAGGAAGCAGTCTTCTAAAGTGATTAGCATACGTTGTAAGAACTTGTTTCACAATCGATGTGATTAAATAAGTTTAAACTAGGATAAGAAGCAAGCATTTTCCAAGCCATTGTTGCTTAATGACCCTTTTGATATGGTAGTAACATCGCACGAAAACTCGAGAATTTAACGCATGTATAATTGTAGACTACATTGCACAATATTATTTTTGAATTCCATTGTTGATCTGTTGAGTTTCATTCTCCTTGGGAGAATCCTTTCATGCGTAAATACAGTAAATCCTCAATAACAAGACCACCTCAATATTAAGAACACAATTTTCAAGTCTATTTTCACTGGTTTTTTTTCTTTATTCAACCTCAATATTAAGACTACTTCAATAAGAAGACCAGTTTTCAAGGGTCCTAAGTGAGGTCTTATTATTGCGGTTTTACTGTATTGTAAGATATACTAAAAGTTTTGGTGAATAGATGGTTTGGAAATTTAACTATCGAGTTATCGAGTAACAGTCTTTAAATTTTATTATGCCTCCCTTCGAAGAAGAGAGTGCATATTGGTTTGCACATGTCGATCGGTATGTCCGTCCGTCGGTCCGTATTATTTTCGTTTCCGATCAATAACTCAAGAACCCATTGACCTATCATCCTCAAACTTGGTCCACACATTCATTTTGGGTAGTAGAGGAACCCTATTGATTTTGGGATCACGGGGTCAAAGGTCAAGGTCACAGGGGGCATAATGTTTTATAAACATCTCTTTTTAGAATTACTTTCTTACCAAACAGTCAAACACATCGGAAATGTTTAATGTTATAATGCTACTTAAAAATTCCTTGTGTTCAGTTTTGTACTTTACACCTCTTACAACCATCAGGTATGTCAACGGTTAAAATGAAATGTTAGACGATTACAAAACAAACAGAAACGGCACCAATGCAAACAACGACAATGTAATTAATGCATATATTTTCAAGTACTGCTCTTATACAAACATAACTTGAGATTTGGTCTCTTATATAAGTATCTGTTTCTCATTTTCACTGCTGATAGGAAATACTGTATGCGTGGATAATATCGCGTGTCGAAAAGTTCGCGAATTGCCGATTCCAGACGTTTCGCGTGCCAAATGTTCGCGAATCGCCGAAATTACTTTTATAATAATATCTACATCTCGCTAACGATGGCTTTAATATAATCGATTGTAGGGCAGGGACTCCGTGTGGTACCGGACTCCAAGTATCGGCTACACGTTGCGTAGATAAAAATATACTTCGGTGAATGTGATATTTACGCTGTGGAAAATTTCACGAATGCACAAATTTCGCGAAAGCACAAAATTCGCAAATTTTTCCGCCTCACAAACTTTACCACTTATACAGTAATCAACTGTTACTAAATGCGACCAATACGAACCAGTACATGAGTCAACTAAAGTTATGTAACTAAGTTTAGGGATCAGTCTCGTCTAAGAATGCAATAGAGTTTCCAATGTCCGAAGTAAAACTTTGGACCATACTCTATCCAGCTGGCATATAAAAGATCGGTAGATCTCCAAAGGTGTTCGGTCAGAGTTTGCATCCACTCTGACAGTTTGAAGTCACTACATGGTCCTTGCTGTTTAAAGCACCATTATAAAATCAAAGCGCTGAACGCACGGGTGTTGTTCGGTATAGAACACTGGTTTTGTATTCAACACTTCCGGATTCACAGAAGGTACGAATCATTATTGTACATTGTTGAACCATTAAATTTAATTGCGCAATAAAGATTACAATCAGTATTGAGTAGGTTGCGCAGGTAACGCTCGGATGTTTTTTAAAATACTTTTTAACCGATTCACTCACCTGTTATTCTTACACAACTTCCGGAAAAAAGAAGTTTTCGTATTAAGACGATGCGGTTGTCGAAAAATGCCATAGAACTAGTAGTTCTACTGAACACCTAAATACTTAATCCACTGGCTTTGCCGGATGGGTAACAACTAACAACAGTGGTTCTAAAAAGACAAAATGACACACCGGCCAACAACGAAATGCAATTACAAAGATGCCAATAATTAATTTCCTTCATTAATCAAGCTGGGATTAATATCTTCCCCGGATATATAAATCGTACAACAGGTCGAATCAATGTCGTGATTCGTGTTTTTTTAATGATGCAGATACAGTCATACGGGAACTATAAAACACACAATGTGGTCTGTATAGTGTGGCAGACACCAGACTTATCTCCTGTCTAGATAATAACATAAAACACTGGCAATCTCTGGATTGCCCTGGGATTTGAGTGCTATTTCATGGCTAGTGAGTCGACAAGTTATTGTAGCTGCGGTCTCAGTGAAAGTATTCTGTCACCGACTTGAATGCATACTGCAGAAAAAACGTCGCCTTGTGTCCAGAACGCAACAATGCAATTTCATGCAATATTGGAAACTACGTGACATAGTACACGTTTCGACAACCAACGACTTTGTGTAAATGTGTTTTGAGGTCTTGGAATGCGCTTCCAATGCAAGAATGTACATGTTCCATGTTATCGTCTTAGAAATTAATACGTGACTATTCGGGTCATTCGGAAAACCTCGACCAACTACGTCCAGTGCCTCGGATGTTCGTAAGGCACTACTTTCGGAAATACCATTCGAATATCATGTAAACAATATGGCGGCGTGAACGCTGGAGTGCTGATGAAACGGGATAAGAATCCCATATTTAAGCTATATGAAGACTGAAATATGTGAGTTTTTAACTAAATGACAACGATAATCCATTTCTTAATTGAGTTTTTGAAGTTAAATCCGTTCTACGAGAACTATATTTTGACCGCACAAAATGTTGAGTTTTGCCATATGTGCTCCGCCTGACATACACTAGAGGATGTTCGTAGAGTAACGAAGTGGTACGGAAATATCCGAGAGTTGTCGAGAATGTATTCGGGTAAACTCATTCGCCAAAAATGACACAAATAAGCCAGAACAGCAGTTTATATCAAGACTCCCGCCATTCCACAATTGATATAGCCCCTGACAAATCAGCCATTATACTCATCAAATATGTAATGAAATCAGAGGACTTTACATGTACTATTTTCGTGAGAGGATGAATATGGCGGTACTTCGAGTAGACCATCCATTTGACGATGATAGCAATGAGACGCTAAAGCGCCTCAAAAACTAATACCAGAAAATCTGATCTGATAAAAAATGGCGATGTGGCGTTGTGGTAATCCAGCGACGAATGGCGTTTTCTCTACCAATGCCATCGTTGCTATCATATCATTATAAAGTATTCTGCAGAGTGCCATTTCTTAGCAGTTAGAACTTATGATCATTAAATTGATTTATTTAAAATTATCAAAGGAATGAACAAATGTCAACGGAATGACCACTCAATTTGCCAGACTTGTACTTTACATGAATATAATGTTGAATAAATCAAAAAAAATCTGCCTCGTTAGCAATGTATCGATGTAAGGCAGATGCTAATATACTGTTACCATGGAGAAAATCGAATTTACATGCAAAAGCTACTGTAATCATGCAATGCGATATTGGTATGATATCGAAATGAAGTTTGTTGAAACAGATTATATTTGTTTGACTGTTTGTTTCTGATAAAACATTCGTTTACTTGTTTGGTTAGAAATAATCTATAGTTTCAGGATTTGGATGTAGTTCCTTTCAAACTTTGTAAAAAAATGTTGTGCAAAGCTGAAACTTTTTATATAATGTGACACGTATGAACATTTTGCATAACTTGACAGACATTAAAATCAGATTCAGGCTAATAAAGACAAATAAAGCAATAAATAAACTTTATTTGGCTAGAAATTTTAATTGCAACCTTTATAAAGATGATATATATTTATTTCTAAAGTGTAGCTTGATTTGATTCTAAAAATGCCAATAATGTACCTTAATACATTAAAGATGATATGTAAAATATTTTATTTGTTGTACACATAAATGCGATTTGGGTTTTTATATAAATCTCATATTATTCATTTATGAAAGGCAATGTCATTTGGTTGAATATATATTCATGTTTTATTTTATTGCATGCGTATTGCTGTTGTTGAGACTATAATAAAATACTCTTAATAATGTTTTTATATTCATTTTAATAGTTGTCGTTTTCAATTGCATTTCTTTTTCAATCGGACATCCCGTTACCTTTGTATTTGTTGAAAAGCCATTATCATAAATATAATCCATGAATAATTAATGATGACAATGAATATTCGAAATTAGCTCATGAATAATTCGTGTATGCATATTTATGTAATAAATCCAGTGTGGTAGTTTTTGTTGAAAATGCAAACAGGCAATTAAATGAATTTAATAGGTGGTAAAAACAATGCTTGATTTTGCTGTAAAATCTTTTCACACAATCAAGGCTATACCAAATATATTGTTGTCATTTAGACATTTTGCCTCTAAAAACGAAAGACGCAACTACCTGGTTAAGGATTAATATTGAAATTGATACTGACCGTGTGCAAAGCTTCGATCAAAAGATAAATAAACAAAACAAAACACCCTGAAAATGTATTCAGCAAAGCAACTGACAACTCCCAGCTTTCATACCATATGTATGGTGGCATATTACAGGCCCGGATCCAGAAATTCAAGACTGGGGGGGCCAAACATGAGGACAAATGAACTCTCCCTGAGGGGGGGTCCGGGGGAACTCCCCCGGAAGATTTGAGCAATATGGGTATGAAATGGTGGCTTCTGGTGCATTTCGGGGTCTAAAATTTGAGGACTCATTCATGAGAATTGCACTTGTATTATTTTTGTTAAAAATACAAAACGACCAAATCATACAAGTACCAACTTTTTAAAAAATGTCCTGGGGACACCACTTCCTGTACCAACCCAGTCCGATCCCCCCGGAAATTTTTACAATATAGTTATGAAATGGTGGCTTCTGGTGCATTTCTAGGTCTAAAATTTGAGGACTCATTCCTGAGAAATGACTAGTATTACATGCGTCTTGTTCAAAATACAGAACGACCAATTCATACAAGTACCAACATTTTACAAAATTTCCAGAGTACACCACTTCCTGTACCAACCCCAGTCAGATCTCCCCCGGAAATGTTTTACTATATAGGTATGAAAGGGTTGCTCCTTGTGCATTTCGGGGTCTAAAATTTGAGGACTCATTCATGAGAATTCCACTAGTATTATCTTGTTAAAAATGCAAAACGACGATTCATTGTTAACAACATTGACAGACGACATAAAATGCCACCCAAAGGCAAAGTTTATGAAAACAAAAGAATCATACCCTAGTCATGAACACTTATTGTGACTGGTTGAAACATTTAAACAACATTAATTTTGATGACGGCTAGCGCGGCAGCGGAAAATTAAAGATGAAAAAAGTGTGATGTCAAATTATCATTATTGTACATTTACTAGTATTACATGATAGTTCTTTTTAAACATATTTTTAAGAAAATTTGAAAATTAATATGAAAGGAGGCTTATTTGGGAAAAAATCTAATTATTTTATTTTGCAAAACTTCAGGCCCAAGTATTACATTCCCTTCCATTAATTATGGATTTGATTAAAATTATTTTAAGAAAACTTAAATGAATTCAGTAGATCTAATATCAGGTGTGAACTTTTCACAACTCCTCATCAATTCTTTATCGCTAAAACACCACCACGCTAAAACACCACCACGTCAGATCTCTGTTACGTATGATGTTCAATAATCTGTGTTTTACAGACGCTTTCAACTTATTGACGGCGGCCTTCAGGCCGTCGTCTATTTGAATAATTTTTAATCTAGGTACATGGAGTTGCATAATCGAAATGGGAGAAGCCATTGGTATTATGCTTTTTTAAATTGTTCTTACAAAACGTGATTCTAATTATACAGATAAAAAAAGTGTACTAATTGATAATAAAAAAATGTCAAAATATTTAAAATGTATTTTTACCGTTAATAAAAAGCTTTAAAAAATGTTTTACGTATGCTTATAAGAATTTACAACAGCTAGTCACGAAAACGGTTAGGCATCGTGTATTACATAGCTTCGTTTCACAACTACGCTCAATTCATCTTCAAAGTTCAGGAAATGGTTCCTAATGCTGTGCACGCAAATTGAAATTGTACTTATAAAAAAGCAAATTGTTAAACAAAAAATGTTAATCCATATTAATAAGTTCATGAATGCAGTTTATAATGTACAAATATAAATACAGTGACCAAACTATGCAATATACATTGCCTTAACTTGACCCATATAAGTTATGTACTGATGGTAATATGTAAACAAAATTCAGCCAATGAAAATTGTCGTTGAAAACGTCATAGCATTTGTTGTTCAAATAACGCATTGGCAGTAAAACGGATTCAGTACATTCGAGATCAAATGCTGATCGTTGAACTGAACTTTTAATTACGTTGTTTTGACATTTTTAGTGGATATTTTTCCCTTTTGATATCCCAATAGTTCTTTTAGATCTGTAAAACTAGAAGTTATAATCATGTATATTTTTAGATCCGTTTCGTTCTATCTACGTTTCGTGTAATCGTTTTTTTTCTTCGTTTCGTGTAAATCGATGCACCAGCATTTTCCCGCGAAACATTATCACCGACCAATGGAAAAAGTCTATTTAATCACGTGGTTATTGTATTGTCTCACTGTCTGTTTAGATAAATGCATGTCACAAACTGGTCGGTTTGTTTTACATAAACAAGTCATATTCCAATTAAACTACAAATGATTGATTGGTACCAAGACTATTTAGGCAATTGTCATGAATTGTGGATGATTCTTACCAGAATTATGGCTTGGTGATGATCATACTTTCTTATTTATTGATAAACAAAATAATAAATCTTCAATATCATGCTTCCTAAAACTTGTGCCGCCGTTTTGATGCTTTGCATCAAAATTAGTCTTGTGTATATATATGCATGATAAGGAAATTGAAAGCGCCTGGCTAATATAGAGTGAGCATACTATTCTTCTAGACGGTCTCAAGGCCAATCAACACAACAGGGGGCCAACTTTTATGGCTATTGCTTCGGTCTCAAGGCCAATGAGCACAACAGGGGGCCACATTTTATGGCACTTGCTTCGGCTATACTGGTAGTACACAAGAGGAAATCGACCATAAATCAATGTAGTGCATTTAAAATGCTAAAAAAGTAGTAACCTTAAGACATAATCAGTGGAAATAATTTTGTATTTTGGAATAGAAAAAGGTCACTCCACAGCCGACTGGGGGGGCCCAAGGCCCCCTTGGCCCCCCCGGTGGATCCGGGCCTGTATTACTGTCTACAGTTAGCATGATAGCTATGATTACCAATTCGCGAACGCTATCATGCTAACTGGTGGCAGTAATATGCCACCACACATATGAAATATAAACTTGCATCTCAACAAATCAGCATAATTATTTTTAACTGTAATTTTGTATTCTTTAATTAAATACCGTCTAAGGATAAATATGGTGAGATTTTTCAATGTTGGAACTAATTCATTGTTCGTTCTGTGTTTACATGGGCATGAAATATTCAGTTTGAAGTTGTGTTTTTATGCTTCAGGCACCACTAGCTCTTCTAAGCCTATATCGTCCATTGTAAGACAATTACTATTATTTTTCGGCGTAGCTGTATAACATAGATTTTGACCTACATTTATGACCAACCAAATGTGCTCGAAGCAGCCTTTTCAAAATCTGACCAATCATATTTTCAACCAAGAAGCAGCAAACAGGGTTTTTGTTCACCCAAGAGGCACCAAACGGGGTTGTCGTAAGTGTGCGTTCGTTAGCAGTTCAACTTTTGCCGGACGTAGTAATTGTGTAATTGTTTAATGAATGTAATATGTGTCAATATGTATATATATATATGTCTAAAATAAAATCATTCAATCATCAATATACACCTCATACGTTGTTCAAACCTGTGACCATTAGAGTCGTAGAGTGCTCTACAAACTAACAGTGCAGGCTGGCAGACCAACTAAGAGTGCAACATGAGTGGCACTGTCACCAGAACCTAAGTAGGTTTCAATACTAGCAAGACAAATTATTTTTGACTAAGTTTATTGTCATCTTATTATTTGTAAATTACATGGTGATATCATGTGAGAAACAGTACAGATGTATCATAGTAGCTATGTACGAATGAATCGTGCAAACTTTGTCGGAATGAAGTGACTGGCCTGATATAGGAAACCAAACTATTTTGCCTTTGCCTAAAAAAATAACAGAACCAAATTATTGTGTATTATGAAAATTTTTAATAACAACAAAATAAATAAAAATAAGAATCAGAAAACAAGCGAAAGTGAAAACTCAGACTTTAAATACATTACCATGATTTATTTAAATAAAAATAATTAACCTACTAACACGAAAATTGATAAAATACTCGCACTTCTTAATTCTCCTAAAAATCGTAAGATACTGAAACATTTGAAAATACAAAAAGGTCAGAATGTGTCACTTCATACTTTCAATTTTACATCATAATACTTATTCTAATCACACAATAAATTAACAAGAATTAGATATTTTCTCTTCAAGCAACACTTCTACAATGCCTGGTCTAAAAATCATTCCCCGCACACAACGTGGAGGTACGGCAATGAGATCAAAGTGACGAGCCAATGAACACGTTCAACTTCAATCCAGTTTGAACCTAGAACCGAAGTATCATGCAGTTCATGGTATCAGTCACGTTGATTCCGCTCACATTCTACCTCAGGCGCATACATATCCCTTAAACATGTTGCTTTGTGTTGTCAACTTTCAGGCTTTTTGAAGATCACAGAATGAAAATGAAGCGTTTTGTTGTATATAATACAGATATAATAAAATGCTTCATTATCAAAATCAGTTTTGAAGGGAAAAAAACAACACAAAAACAACAAAAAATGAAAATACAACAAAATCAAAATCTGATAAAAAAACAAGACAAAATGGCAAGACTCAAATCAGTGGAAGTTTTCATTACAGTTATAATAATTCAAATATATTTATACATGTAGATGAATCATAAAAATTAACATGTAAAGTTTTGTATGTGACATTTTATTTGTAAGAAAAACTTCATTTTCTTAAGTATGTTCATTTTCATCATTTTAATACTGCCAACATTATACAATCACTTTATCCATATGCTTTAAGAAATATTGCAATTTTCAAATTACACATTAATTATCTATAAGTATCTATATCAGCTTCACTTTTAAAAAATAGATTATAGTTGTCATGATATATACAACAACAGACATTATATAAGTCTGAAATTAACAATCCTGTGGCAATTCTTAAATACAAACGTTAAGTAAAACAACTATAATTTCCCTGTCGCTATAGGACCCTGACTAAATAAATGAGGCATATTTGAAGTCCGAATTCTGTCAGATAAAAACCTACAGTTGGTTTGCACACAAATATGACAATTCAAAAAATTATTTACAAAGGGCAGATTCAATGGTGAAGTTCAACCTTGGTCCATCTGAAAAATGAGACTAGGTGTCATGCAACACAAATTTTCTGTGATTACAATGAAAATTTCCATGTGCACATCTGGACTGAGTCTATCGGCATTAATACTTTACGAGGAAGCATCAATGCGTCATGCAATCTCAAATTAAACACCAGAGTGCTCAAGTAGAAACTTCAAACATTTTACAACATGAATACATTGACATTACAAAAATATACAACAATTCTAATCTAACACAAGCTCCTTATAAAAACTATAAATGTTCGAGATCTCGAGCAGTGAAAGAGCAAACTCGTCCGCACATAGAGTTATATCAATGTCTACACAATAAAGAAGAGCATTGTGCCGACACGTCATTCAAACTCGCTACAAGTACAGCAATCGACCAAACCTCTCCAAGAAAGTATTAAAAATCAAATACAATACACTTCTCTCATGGTTTCAGAAATATAAATACATATCAGGAGTACAATTCTCGATTACCGAGAAATATCAGTTTCAACAATTCAAGAAAATGCTGACACGTCATACAATCTCGTACGCAATCGGGAATCACCCTTGATGAATTAATGTACCAAAGAAACTTCAGTCAGTTTGTAAATCATATTGAAATGCCCTTAACCATTCCACACCTTTTAACGCACACCTGGCACATCTTTTGTCCACCTTTACAATAAATTGAAATGGAATAAATACCATCATTATCAATACGATTTTCTGTCAAATGAATAATTACATAAGTACTGCAGCCTATTATATAGCATATCAATGGCACTGTTGATTTCTCAGCAATCACATTTGTTGTCTTTGCAAATGAAGCGGGAAGATAAATATTACCCAAAATCACCGAAAAACGGTTTCATGCTAAAAAGCAGATATGAGTTCTTAGAACGGTACCATTGATAGAGCTACAAGATGCATACAATTAATACTATTTAAATCATGCATAAGGACAATAATATGAGACAGTTAATGTAAAATAGGTAAACAACAGCTTTATACAAATAAATTATAGATTAAAAAACATGATCGTGCATACAAATATCAAAATTGTATAAATATATCTACCACTGACCATAATACAAAGATATGACAAAGTTGGATAGTGGTACCCTGAATTTTGGAAGTAAAATACACATCCAAAACATAATCCACCAATCAGATTTCAGATAACAATCCACCAGTCAGATTTCAGATAACAATCTACCAATCAAATTTCAGATAACAATCTACCAATCAGATTTCAGATAACAATCTACCAATCAGATTTCAGATAACAATGTACCAATCAGATTTCAGATAACATTCCACCAATCAAATTTCAGATAACATTCCACCAATCAGATTTCAGATAACCTTTGTACAAGGATGAAGGGGTTCTACATACAGTAATGTCCCCACTTTCTATTTCAGATTAATCTTAACAAACTAAATGAAACACAATTGCAATGCTTTATAAATACCATATTAAACAAGCATAGTAAATCTTAGCAAAAATAGCCCCACCAGTTAGTCCCAATGATAACAATTTGACAGTAAAATAATGAACATAGAACAATTCATCAATAAAGTATATTCTTATTCACAGAATAAGAATCTAGCAAAAGACATCAAAACCATTTTTTTGTACAATCCTTATAAAAAACTGAAGTTTCATAATTTTGATCACAAATGATGCATAAGTCACATTATTATTAGCAGAACTATCTGTATATCGTAACAATTTAAATAAAATAATACCAATAAGACTCAACTCAACAATTCAAGCAACTGGGTCTAAGGTAATACAACTTCCAAAAGCAACACTTTTCATTTTCTCAACCAATTTTGGTCAAATCCACACGTCTGTGGTATGTTTGAGTGAATAGTCGGACTTTAATTGTGTCCCATTTAGAACTCTGTATCAATAATTTCATAATCTTATCATGATCGAATCAATAAGGAAAATTAAAGCACCAAAATTGCGATCTGATCTTGGACTTTCTTGAGAACGATAACTTCCATCCCTGACCTTTATGATATTATCTGGAAGTGTATTGAGGTCAATAAATTTGTACTAGTAAGTAAATATGACTGACTAAGGAATTTACTGTAAATAACTGAAATAATTTGATTTTCAAAATTTCAACAAAATGGACACCAAACATGAAATCATTTTTACTTATATCACAAATTAGCATTTCATAGAAAAATTAATACTACCTTCTACACTGACACATAAAATAAACACAGTTGAAAGACAACAATTTCTAAACCTCATGAAAAAAATGTAATCGCTAAAAAGACGAATGGGAGACCAATGCATATGTGTATGCTCTATCTTGTTCAGTTACGGCTAACAGTCGCGAACGTTTTGTATTGTATCCCTCGGCCATTGTATCACATTGACTGCACACGGGGAACTAAATTGCAAAACGTTACGTAGCATTACGAAACGTGAACCGCAAATACCTTTATTGAACGCAGGGCAGGCTTACATACCCCCGTCCCGCACCAATAACCAGCCTGTGATACTGTGGGAACCAGCCTGTGATACTGTGGGAACCAGCCTGTGATACTGTGGGAACCAGACAATAACAGACTGTGTGTGTTCAGTCGTTGACGCAACCAAGTTGCCTGGGGCTCAGAACAGGTATAAACCCAATTCGATAAGGCTTTCATTATCGATATATCCATTATAGTGGGTATAGGGTGGGAAGGTTGTTTAAATCATATTGTCAACTAAGAACGGATGAATAGGTTGTATACAACACCCCTATAATCGATATTTAGGTAAACACAATAATGAGCGAAATAGCGAATTTGAGTTACCGATATACAGTTTGATCACAGCAAGAAAAAAATTGTCATTGTTAACACTTTACAGTCACTGAATATACATTAGAGCAAAAATAACAAACTGAATTCATCAAATTTCCCTAAAAATATTGGGTCACTACATACATGCATTAAACATTTACATGTATTTTGATGGCACATAAAATATGAGCATTATTCTTCACATTAAATAACATTAAGATTTGGGTATAAGGATAATACTACATGTATGTAGGATGACACAGATTCAACTCAAACAACAAGATATAATACTCTAATACATGAAAGTATATCACAGTAATAAATAAAGATATTAACAATTAGGAGGTAAGTGTATGTCCAATTTTGAAGTACCCATATTTCCTATTTGACATATTTTACACTAGAACTATTTTATACAGACATGAACATGTATATCTCAGCCTGTAAGTAAGCTATGTTTTGAACTACTGCCCAAATTAGTCTGAATAAAATATATTTATGTTACTCAGATGTTAAAATAAAACATAAATGTGACTCAGATGTTAAAACACAACATCTATGTGACTCAGATGTTAAAATAACACATCTATGTGACTCAGATGTTAAAATATAATGTCTATGTGACTCAGTGGTTAAAATAACACATAGATGTGACTCAGATGTTAAAATAACACATCTATGTGACTCAGATGTTAAAATAACACATCTATGTGACTCAGATGGTAAAATAACACATCTATGTGACTCAGATGTTAAAATAACACATCTATGTGACTCAGATGGTAAAATAACACATAGATGTGACTCAGATGGTAAAATAACACATAGATGTGACTCAGATGGTAAAATGAAACATATATGTGACTCAGACGTTACAAAAACTTCCATAAACTAATAACGTAACAGATCGACAACAAAATACAAAGCAACCTCTCCAAAGCAACATCCTTTGGGAGATGCAAACTTGGCTTTTGTTGTGAGGCTGTTGCTCTAGAGAGTTTATCTCGAAAGGAAAATTCTTATAACAATGTCAGAACAGGAAAAACTGACAACTGTTGTTGAAAAAAAGGTTGTTGTTGTTCAAAAGTGGGACGACGCTCTGCTGGTGTGAAATATGCCAAACAATCAATCAAATCTTATCAACTAAATTTTATGTGTAATTAATGACCAAAAATTTGGCTTCCCCTCAGGTACATTGTACAGAACAAAGAACAGCCATAATAAAAGTTGGTATAAATTCTCTATAAGGTCTTTTTATACGGGTTTATTTATTAAATAAAGGTTGTGTGCAGAGTAATAGATTGATTTCTTAGTTATTCATCGAATTAAAACTTCTAGTTTGTATCTGTCGTATTTTTCTTCTCATACAGGGTTAGAAAATGTCTGGTCTCAAACAAAATTGATTATACCCATATTAAGCGAAGTTGTTATCACAGAAAGGTAACCATGTGTTAGATTTGAAAGTCGAGAAGATTGAATCAGATTAAAGAAATCGGCCACATGGTCAAATTCAATTAAGATGGTATTAACTCTAGTGGAGATAAATCCCAATATTAACAAACAGTCTACGAAAGGCTTAATCTATAAACAGACAATAAGAAGCTCAGAATTGAACTTAGGAGTGTAATTCAACCATATGAAAACTTGTTCAAGCTTACCAAAGATTTTACTGAAGTTTTTAATGCGTAAATAATAAGCGCTTTCCAGTCCACTGCTTTAAACCAAAAATAACAAGAAATAAATGGGTTAGTCCATCGAAGGTTACATATCCAGAAATGTAGCAAAAACCCAAATTGGCCATAAGAACTTTCTTGAACGGCTATCATACATGTATCTGTAGTGCAACGTTTTTGAGAACATTCGGTGACCATTGTAATTAGACTGCACAAAAATCAGGTAGATAATATATTGATATGTATTCACCTTACACAAAACTAGGTCATATTTGGAGCGAACACTCATTATCTGTAAGTGGTATATATTATATTACATAAACACAGGCTAAGTACAGTGGATTTTGGCAAATGAAGCATACATTTCATTTGATTTCACTGATTCAAAAATGTGCCATGATGTGCACTGCTCTAGTATTCTGTTACGCCATTAATTTATGTTGCGTAAATATCATCATGATGTCGTTAAGTTCTGCGATTGATTTTGTTAATAATTATAAGAAACGTCAAGTAGTATCCTCTCCGAAATTTCATATTCTGTCGATGGTATGCAAGATAATTAACGCTAAAAAACAGTCGATGCCTTAAAGGCAACTTGTGATATTATTGATTTTTTTTTGGTCAATATCATTCCCATGATTCTCCCAAGTTTTCCTGTAAAAAAGGAGTGCTTTATTGTCGTCTGCTTCTTACAACCTAAAAAGTCTGGCTAATAATAATGGAATGACTTCGGCTAAAAAAATGGTTGAGTCAAGTCTTATATAATATGCACATACACTCAAGCAATGCACTCTTATTTGGAGAAAGCAGGCGAAAAATATCCCCAGTTGTTTCCAATTAAATTTCGTTGTTGATACTGGGTTGGCCTCATTGAATTGTTAGCAAGAATTTTGTATAATAAAACATGAAACTTAATCATATAATAACATATCGGGAGAGTTTGAATTGTGTAAAATAAATACATGAACAATTTAAATGGCTTGTGAAAAAAACAGCTGTACAAAAGACTAGTGTTTACCTAAATAATGAATGCTTATACGAAGAATTGGTATAAATTTTAAGTTGCTAGCAACAGGAAAAATATTGAAGACGAGGCAATATATGAATGCTACAGTACCGTTGTAGTATGTTAATAATACTGTACACTTTTGAATTGTCCCAAAAGTAAGTACCTGTCCAGACAATTTTTTTTCTCAGAATATGAAAAAAGGCTCTTACAAAGACATTGGTATCAATTATCTGGAAAAATATTTTCTCCACTGCTAAAAAGGCGGAAAATCTGGGAAATAAAATTCTGGGCTAAACTAGAATGAAAAATTACACTATTTTGTCATTACATATTTCTACATAATTTACTCGCATGTGAATACTAACCACATACTTAATTACAGCTATTACATGACTGTAACGTATTATTGTCCCGATGCCTGAATATTTGAACTAAATATATAATGCAATTGCGCTTAATTGACAGTGATAAGGGCTTGCAATTCTAAATTAATTTGATTTTATTCGAAGAATTTTAATATACGATTTTAAAAGAAAAACAGGGGTATCCTCGAGTCAAACGTGCGTGCAACAAGGGGTACTGACTGTGGATAAGATTGTCCCTATCTCACATTTAAGTGTTTTCAGTCAGGAAAATGGACACTCATATAAAACAAATTTAAACAATAGAAAAACCTTTCTCTTTGATATGACTTCCCCACAAAACTTCAATTTGAAAAAAACACTGGTATTATTGACGGCAAATATTTTTGCTTGATGTACGCGTGTTTGCCAGGGTTCACCCCTGTCAATGGTCGGGCAGTTCAATACAAATGACTAGAACCTACAGTGTTTCTATCATAGAACGTAAGATACACTTAATGTTAAACAGTATTTACAAAAAATTGTAATTAAATTCCTTTCTAAAAAATACTTATCAAGATTTCATTAAATTAAAACATAGTTAAAAGATAGTGAGGGCAACTTTTAGAAAGTCAGTTGATTAATACTTTTGACTACTAACGCAACTTTTTGGACTCCTTCTGTTTTCGTTCATATTCCAACAGCTGAGGAGGCTTCACACCTCCGGCATTCATCACGGGACAAAAGGAGTCGAACATCCTGTCCCAGTGGTTGAAGAAGGGCTCGAAATTGGTGAGTGGTTTAAGATGATGCATGTCGTGTTTTGGCGCACCGCCGACAAATCCATACGTCAGGTGATTCAAAGTGAACGGAAAGTCAAATCCGATATGAGCTTCAACACTGATGACAACTGAAACGAGCATGTAACTCCAAGTGGTCAGAGGGTGGCAATTGAAAAACCAGGTGTTTGTCGTTGTAAGAAACCCGACGGTGATCAGCTCCCATGGGTGTAGGTATTGGGTAACCCAACAGAACGGGGCATGGTATCTATGGTGAAGAGCATGCACATGTCTGTAAAGGAACCGAATTTTGTGGTGAGTCCTATGCCAGACAAAGTACTGCAAGTCAAATATAAAGAGTGCAGCTAACTGTTGCCATACAAGTTCAAACACCGTTGGTGCCAAATCAGGGAGCGGCGTTGGCGGTGTCCAGATCCACTGCGCACACGCCGCCGGAAGGATGTAGAGAATATGATTCCAGAATGTTATCACAAGGGTATCCCAGCACTGAGCGGGTGTGACGATCAGGTTCGACTGTATTTTATATTTCTGAATCCAATTCCAATTCCTTCCGTAAAGATCGCAGATCATGAAAGGTGTGCAAAGACTGAAGTAAAATGTGACAGAAAGTATCACTGGAAATAAGGGAGATGCAAAGAAGTCCTCCCTGCCGAGACGTAAATCCCATATCGGCTGTAAAATCCTCCGGTCGTCCGGTGCAACGGCGCGACTGATGCTGTCATTTTCCGGAGACGATAAGAACGGAGTTTTAGACAGTACCTGGTAATCAATGGCGGTTGTGTTGATGAATCGGATTACATCCGTTAGAATGTTGTAAAAGTCTAAACTCATTTTATTTGCACACACTTTCCTGATCGAAATCGAAAGGCTACATTTACTCCAGTCTATACTATACAATAACTTGGTAGAATTAACATTAAGCACGCCGTTACACCGGTTTTATGAATTGTCAACTGATAGTGGTAAACTATCGCACCGCCTCTTATGACGTCACTCGGCTGTAACGAATTATCGATAAAAGAGCGCGCGGGATTTCAATTGGAGCGAAGAGCGGAAATAGGTTGAGCTGGCACTACCCCCATTTTTACCCCCGTATTCTTTATTGGACATAAACCCTGCAACTTGATCTACATATTTATAAATACATTGTAAAGAGAAGCTATAAATTATCTAACAAAGAAATGCCAATATAGATCTGCCTTGATTGGTATATCGCGAATGTAATCGGATCTATCTCTTTTGTTCTCGTTTTTAAATAATACCGGACGTATTCAAATAAAGATCATATCGCAGCCTATCGACAACTATTGATACCCGTTCAAGGTTGCTTCAAGCCTTGTAATGAACACCCGAGGTCAGGAATTTAAATTGTTGACATTTACAGTTCAGTAAGATTCAAGATAGATACATAAAATCGCTAAAGATCATACATTTAACTTATACAACGATTTAGGTGACTGGTCTATCATTCTGTAGATCTAGATTTAAATTACTTTAAACAGGCAGAATTTATAACGACATTGCGTGAACTGAAATGAATGTCTATTCCTGCAACAAAATTCAAATATATTTAAAAAAATCTCACGATTTAGGCAAGTTAATTAGCTACATTGCGGGCTAGATATTTAGTTACAGTAAAACCTGACTTAAAGACCACCCTAATTAAAGGACCACCTTAATAACACAATTTTCAAGTCCATTTTCACTGTTTTGCTCTTTTTTCAACCGCAATACTAAGACCACCTCAATAAAATACCAGTGGTCGTCCTACTGATGTTTTACTGTACATGTACTTGTATTTTTTTTCTCTGAACATACAATTATGTATAGGGTTGTCTTATAATCCCAAAATTGTCGGAGTCAGATGGCCGAGCTGGTCCAAGGTTAAGGGTATAGATCTAGAGTTTGTCCAAAAATTAGTTACTTCCAGGGGCGTAGCTAGCCCTCTATTCATGTGGATTCATTATTGTGCTAGGGGGTACGGTGGCATGCCCCCCCCCGGAAAAAATTGAAAACTCTGGTGCATTCTGGGCGTTCTGATGTGCTTTATTTAGTACTGGAAAATGGACAGTTTTAGGATAATAAATCAACAAATAAATCCTTTACTCGGCAGAATCATGTGGATTCAGCCGCGTACTCGCGTAAGCTACGCGCCTGACTACTAGAGGGTAGGCCATCAGGTTTTCGTGTATTTGTAACATGTAAAATACTCTTCGTATTTATTGTTAGAAATAAAATCATTGAATTCACAGTGTTTCCCCAAAAATGCAACAAGCACCCGTTTTCGCAAAAACAGTTCTAGATCTACAAGCTTAATGTAGAATATCCCTAATAGATTCCTGCCAAAACAAATGAAACATTCCGTGACTATTTCGTTGAAGATAAGACGTTTCCGAATATTTCGGGCTTTACCGGAAACAACCGATCGTCAACGGACTCGTCACGAAATTTACCCATATCGGCCGATGTTTCGATTATTTGGCGGGAATCCATATGGGATGTTCTACGTTAAAAGCATTACTTGACTTCTGCTCGCTCAGCCCCCCATTCCCTATAACCTATGTGCCACGCCTGGTGTGGCAAGCCACATGGGCGGGGACACAATGCAGAACGCGCAATCTGGGGAAAAATTGTACGATACAAAATGTCGGTCATAAATTAGGTATAACAACTAATTAATGTGTGCGCCTACGCCTTCGGTTCGTGGTTTATATACATAAGCCTACATACTACATTTCTTGTCCTATTCCTCGCCTCATAAACCGTGTAGGTTATAACATTTTGTTCAATTAGAAATCACATGCATTAACACGTCGCATTATATGTTAATTAACAATCAAAAGGTCTCTAAACAACGTGCACAGCGTTAATATAATTTACAAATGAGCGCCGCTCTACGAATTGCTGCCTCTTCTTAAAGCGACGTCATTTTTTAGCCTGGGTTACATGCCCTTACCATTACATTATCGGCATTATGTGCAGAGTACGCTAGGTACCAGACTACGTCATTTCAAGAAAACTTCTCAGAGCCTGGGATTATAACGGACACTTACACTCAGCATTCAAATATCAACTGACAAACTTTACTCAAATGAATCTGACAGTTACTCATATTGAGTTTGAAAAATGTATGATGATACGCAACGAGTGCAGCATATTGCAATATTCGATATTGTAGTAGCTTATTAGTAAGTCTGAGTGTGGAATGTGGCACTCAAACCAAACTCGTTATTACCATAAAATATCATAGAAAATGGACCAAAAAGAATAGTCAGAGCTAATTTTACATTTTATGCATTTCCCACTCTCAGATTTTCCATATCAAACAAATAAGAGTATATTTTTGTTATTTGAGTAATTAGTGTAAAGTTTCCTTTAGAAACCCGAGCCAATGTCATTTCGAGTCGTAGCCCTCATAGCCAAAAGTCGACCCCCCCCCCCCTCAAGAAAAAGTCAAAAGCAGATTATGCTCGCATTCACTAAATATCGAAACAGGTAGGGCAAATAATATACCTAGAGAAAATCGTATTTGTAAAATGTGTTCGCTTAATCAAGTAGAATCTGAATACCATGTTGTGATGTGCTGTCCTCTAAACAGAAATATATGTATGTTTTTTGTGTATTATTGTATGTATGCATTGACTGTCTTTGTGCTGTGTTTGTTATATAACCAAAGGCACGTATGTTTATAAAGTATATAGTAAAAACATTCATATTTCAGAATATTAAAATATAGACGTGCAGGGCCGATCATAACTGAAATCGTTTGTCTTTTAATGATGTCACCCTATTTATTGTATCTAAAGACAACTGTCAACATGCCAGTGATCAGATACGGAAAATTAGCTAGGTCATTCAAATGATAAATATTTACGAACGAGATTTTTCCATTGACCATGTTAAATAAACACAAAAAGAGGCCTAATAAACTAGATAGCACAGTTGTATATTCTTCGTATTTGTCACCGCTCTACATTTTCTATCAGTTTAAATAAATAGACACAGTTTAATGTACACGTAGGTTCTAAATTATCTATCTATCTATCAGAAATTTAAATCGTTATGAATGGCGTCAAGCGTAAACAGGGCCACTGAAAGTATGGACTTCAGACAATAACTTATTGATGCGCGTACTTAATACCTGTTGAGATAATTGAAAATGCCAATGTTGGTGTTTGACATTTTGATTCACTATACAACAGAGGTGCGTTTTTTAGAGGTAGGGGAAGTAAGCGAGAACAGTTAGCTGTCTAAAGAACGCTTGAACGCTTCGCTAGCTTACAAAATGGCACGCGGTCTTACTTGCTTTTAAATACACTTTATCTATATCTGTAAATGGCAGGCAGATTACAGTAAACTTCACATAAAGACCACCTCATTAATAAGACCATATGAGCGCCGCTGTACGCTTTCCAACCTCTTCTTTAGGTGACATCATTTCCAGAAAACGTCACATGTGACGTCACCATGTACTGACAGTAAGCAATATTTGCCCCATATGGCAATATGAAAAAGAAGTGACCATATGGAGTAAATATTGTTTCCTGCTTGCAAATGGTGGCATCACAGGTTGTGTTTTCTTGAAATGACGTAACTTACAGAAGAAGTTGTAAATCCCAAAGCAGCACTCATATTTTAAGTACTAGTTTTCAATTTTTCTTCCACATTTTAACTATAAGGTGACGCGCGTAGCGTCAGTTGCCATGCATACTCGACTCATATCATATACAGTCTTGAAAGCATGTATTAATAGAGAATTATTTACCCTCAAACATACTGATACTTTTGTACGTTCAACGAAATCTTCATTTTAGGGACTATGTTTTGGCCATTGAGAGGACCGAATGTTCTACAATAGCGTGAAGCATACTTTTTGATATAATCGTGTTATAATAGTAAGCAAAACTACGAATATTCTTCTTTTCTGACAAATTGTTAAACTGAATGAAGGTTTAATAGACATTTCGAGATTATTTTTATGTTTATTTCAATGAAAACGTTCACAACTTTTAATGTATTTTAATAATAGTAACCGAGTAAAAATCCGGCGAAAAGTCGAGCCGCCGCAAAAGAAAAGACTAAGGGAAACTACTCTTACAAAATGTCACTGTAAGTAAACTTGAGTTGTTCCCCTTTAGTAAAACTTTAAATCGATTTAGCCGAAGAGTTGAATATAGTGCAAGTCAATATAACAGGTGTCGTCTGTACAGAGATAGAATGAATTGTAGAATCAGACATGTAGCTTTCACAAATATCCACCAACACTTAAAGTCTGAAAATCAGACTAAAATGTTTTTATGTTTACCATGAAATGCTGTCTGAATAATTGTTGTACACTTTTGCTAATTTTTATAAGAATTTAAATCATTATAACAACATTGGAGCAAAAAGAACATTTCACATGTTAAAGTCTAAGTCTGAGTTTCAGACTTATAATGTTCATGAATAAGGCCCCTGGAGAGTTGTCTCGGTTTCCTAATTTGCTACATTGATTTAGTCCAACATATTTCACTGCGATATTGTACAATGCCACATACATCCTGCTTGAAAGTTTTACTATGTATTCATATGTGTATACCGTCAAACCTCAATAATAAGACCACCATTGGGACCCTTGAAAACTGGTCTTCTTAATGAGGTGGTGTTAATATCTGAGTTGAATACACAGCAAAACAGTGAGAATGGACTTAAAAAATGAGGTCTTAATTTTGAGGTGGACTTATTATTGAGGTGGTCTTTTAGGTGAGGTGTTACTGTATACAATTGTAGGTCTGGGTTTAAACAAACTATGGACTAGCATAACAAATCAGTGGCATGTTCCAGCATCCATAACTTATTTGGACCGTATATTTTTCTGATTGGTAGTTGCCACCAAGACATTCATAAAGACATACAGAAATAGAGTTTTCTTGGCTAGCCTGTCAGAGATCTAATCTGTGGCCTACATATAGGAATTTGACAAAGAAGCCAGGAAAATTGTTTTTGATAGCCATGAATAATTGAATAACCTGTTTTTCAAACATTTTTTATTTTTGATATACTGTTAGATTTTCATGACATGTATAACTGAGAGACCAATTAAGTCAAATCAGTAAAAGAGAGATTAAGTTGCTACAGGGAACGCCACATACATAAGACAGCGCCTCTCCACACAGACTTCCGAGGAAAACAACAGTCTACAAAACATCCGAGGCATTTGAGGAGGTACAAGGGTAAATATGCAAGGGAACATGTGCGCAAGAAATGGCCTGGTTGACCATAAGGAATAACTAAGGAGAATTAAAGAGGACAAACAGTGGGGGGGGGGGTTATGGATGGAATACCTCACAGGAAACGTCAAGATAGCTGGAAATAATAGGCCAAACAGCAACAGTAACACAAACATACAAAATTGAACATTTATTGTCATTGTTATCCTGGTACATAAGATTATCAGGCAATTGTATACTATGATTGTATAAATGTAGATGAAACATAGAAAACAGGAACTACCAACGGAGTAAAAAGAATCGGTTAAGATAGGCATCTTCTGCTTCTGTATCAACAACAACAATCTGACTTCCACATCAAATAATTAACCTACAAAACCAACAAAGAAAGACAAGATTTCACATGCTAAAAGGAAAAGATTAGCATTAAGCATCACAAAATCAGGTTCATTTAATCCTAAACATGATAAATCAACAATACAATTAACCAACAATTAATGTTAGCTAATAAATGGCATAAATCACAGTTTTATCACAAAAATACAACATGTTTTTAAATCACAAGTAGGTACAACATAGTGTTCAACCACACTCTTCAATAAAATCCTATTCAAGTTTCTAGATTCAGAAAACAATCCAAACAATGAAGTAAAGTAAAACCTAAATAATAAGACCACCCTTGGGACCCTTGAAAACTGATCTTCTTATTGAGGTGGTCTTAATATTGATGTTGAATAAAGAACAAAATAGTGAAAATGGAATTGAAAAGTGTGTTCTAAATTTTGAAGTTGTCTTATTATTGAGGTGGTCTTTAAGTGAGATTTTATTGTATGTCAGAGTAATACTGTTTGTACTCTTTGGTTTTGTTTAAGATGTGTTTCATACATTATTTCAGTCTTGCACTGCAATCTGAAATATACCTGAGTATACAGTAAAACCTCAATAATAAGACCACCCTTAGGACTCGTGAAAAATGGTCTTAAGGTAGTCTTTAAGTGAGGTTTCACTGTACATTATAGACCAGTTTATGCACCTCAACGTTTTGACCAGCCAATCAGGGCAACAAGCTCGACTTTAAACATGGGATGTTTCCAACAGTCATGAATTTGACAGGCCCTGTGAGACTGCCAACAGATTAATAGACTAGGCAGGAATTACTGATGGATTTTTCATACCTAGAATGCCATTAACACTGGGGATTTAAAAATAAACTCCGTCTCCAGAGACTCGTGACTTAAATATTGTAGAATAACACAGACACACAAAGACATATGATTACATAAGTACATGCATGGATCCACAGGGGTGGGGGAATGGGATACCCACGACACCCCTCAAGATTTTGGCAAAATTGGGTTGTCCATATCTAACCCTAGATGAAAAGGGGGTCCTAAATTCAAGGGTCTCATTATTTTTGTCCAAAATTAGCATATAACATTACAAGAAAACGCATTGCATTGCAAAAATATAGGGACTCCAAAGGCTGACTAAGATCCCCTGCTCTACCAGGGGCTGGAACCCTGGTCTCCGCTGATGTAAAATTGCCGGATATTCGCATGTATTATACATGTACATGCATATATTCTTAAAGCCATTAAAAACGCAACCGAAAATTGTCTGCTTTAAAACATGACATTAAGAAGACATAATTCTATATCAATTCACTGACATAATTTCCTAAACTTATTCAATCATGAAATATGAATTATTGGTCCATAGTTTCAAATTCTTTTTAACAATATTTTAAACATTGATAACAGTTGGTAGCTTTTAACACTATGTACAAAATGCAGCCTAATTAAAATAGTTGCGTTATTAATGGTGTTAAGTATATTTAATAAATGAAATATACTTTCATACATCATTATATAATTAATATTATATAAAGCTTCAAACTATGAGCAGACAATACAAAATAAATATTAAATATAATTTTAAACTATACATTTAAATTAAAAAAAAGAAGCGCATAAAATTTGCAAACAAGAAAAGCTAAACAAGGTAATTTGTCAATTCAACCACGCATAGAAAAATACATTCAAAACACACCATACAAATATATAAATCTTTTAATACATCAATGGTAGATAGGATGGTTAAGTTGGAACACTTTGGGCTAAAAAATGGAGTTATCTATTCACATTTAGCACAGAAATTGCAAAGCATACAATTTCACATCAACACATAATAATACTGATAGGAATTCTTTCAGAATATAATTGAGCGCTGTTATGAGATAACGACCTCTTCTGTGACATCATTTCAAGAAAACGCAACATGTGACGACACCATTTGCAAGCAGGAATTAATATTTAATCCATATGGTCTCTTTGTTTTCATACTGCCATACGGGGCAAATATTGCTTTCTGTCAGTACATGGTGACGCAACATGTGACATTTACTGGAAATGACGTCACCTAAAGAAGAGGTCGGAAATCGTACAGCGATATATTTCATATATCATAATTACATACTAAACAAGTAAAGCTATTTTATAAAAAACACAGTTGATGCAAGGAAGTTAAAAGATCATCAGTAAAAGTAGACATATTCATGATATGTTAAAATATTCATAGAAAGAATAAGATAAAAACATGAAGTGTTAAAAGTTTTTGTAACTCAACACATGAGGCAACTTTCTTCCAACTACTTAGTAAACATCTCATGTAAAGTCATTGACAGTTATTCAAGCTAAACTTTCAGATAAAGTAAGTTTAAGGTATAAGCTAAACTTTCAGATAAAGTAAGTTTAAGGTATGAAGCTAAACTTTCAGATAAAGTAAGTTTAAGGTATAAGCTAAACTTTCAGATAAAGTAAGTTGAAGGTATGAAGCTTTACCTCTTCAGACAATTAATGACTTTCACATTCTTCAGTACATAATATAAGTAACATGTATATACCACGGACCTATCAACCATGTATTGGAAACTGGCAGGTATCGGTGAAACTATATCAAGAAATAATTTACCCACAATCCTGAGCGCGCATTAAGTAAGTTTTCTTGAATATCTGCCACTTTATCGATCAGCAATAGTCGGCAATCATTCATTTCTGTCAACAATCAAGCAAAGAAAAATGGACGAAATGTCAGGCTTCATGAAAAAATACATACGTACAAACAACAAGGTTAACACAAAAAAAAAATACCAGCCAAGAAATATATAGCTGTTGTAAATATGACTATTACGGCAGACATAAATGTCAACACCTCTCGATTCAGTAATAAGATGGTTGACATTGCAAATTTTTTATCATGGGTTTGATTGTCGAGGAAATCTCGCTGCTCGTGAGAGTTCAAACAGATCTATGTAGACATACTAGGAAGTTTCCAACCCATGGTTTATGTGTCCGTATATAAACACATTGGGTCTTTATTATTGATTTAATATAAGATGTGTTACCAATATCACATATATCATTATCACAAATCTTGCCATAGACCAACATGTAAACAGATGTCAGTGACATGACTAACTTTATTTGACTAGAACTTAGTTGAAGGAAAATCAGTCTCATCTAGAAATGAGTCCAAAGGACACAGTTGCTCCAACTGTACTCAGTCAAGGGGTATAACTCTGCTCTTACTAAATAAATGTTACATACTGACTAATACACCCAAAGGGGTCAGCAACAATTTCTACTTTCACTTTGTGTTCGTATACTGTAATATATATATTACAGTATACCAACACAAAGTGAAAGTAGAAATTGTTACAGACCCCTTTGAATAGACCTATGAAGTTTTGTTATGTTAAGTCAAATACTTTTTTAAAGATATTAACAATACAAGTTTTGCGGGAAAGATGGACTGACAGTAGTACAATGGTTCAGTCTAAGTGACTCCTGCACAATTATTAAGGGGGGGCACAAAATGAACAATAAATACCACTTTATATCACTTAGTAGGAATAAGTACATGTATCATAACATATACATTCATGATCACAAGTCATGTAAATCACAGATAGAGCTTAAATGTTTGTTAACTGGTAGGCAAACCTTGAAATACCTTTGCTTCCCTTCCTTGACCTATGTCATTTGAGGTCATTTAAGATTCACAGAAAAAAGAAATTTGGAGGATTTTTTTAAACTCAAAGCACTGTGAATGCTGGTGGGAACGCTTGTTTTATATTAATATTCTATGCAGTTCAATGCATTTCCTAGAAATGCAAACGTCAAAGAGGGAAAAAAGCTAAAACCCTATACTAACAACGGAATATGCTGTCTAAAAATATCATTCCTATTACAACTCCAGTTTGCACTACATACACGTAGCAATTGATAAAACAAGTCAATATCAGATGTATAACAGCATTAATTTGACTTAAACATAAACCAGTAATATCATTTCATGAAACTAGCGTTAAAGCCGAGCTGGACTCAAAACCACTGCCTGCTGCAACAGCATGTAGCAGAAAATTACAGGTAAGTTATCATCGTCGATTACCGATCCAATATTGCGTAACTGTGTTTATGAGATTACAGAGTAAATAATCTTAATAATTCTTATTTACTAGTATGAAGAATGTGAAATAATCTCCCTGCGGATACTGAACTACCGAGCTATGATAGTAAAGCAGTCTGTAAGACACTAATGCAGTGAAATCAAGCCACCTCTCCTGGTCCAGATGGAATGTAGTCGGTCATGTTCTTAATTTATGAAATGCTAAAGCCAAAAATGCCTCAGCAGAAATGAGTCCATATATGTTCAGTCAGTTGACAAGCAGGGTTTTAAAGAAACTATCAAATTTTGACAGTTTTAAATAGAAATGACTGATCAAAATTAATGAAAAATGTGGCAAATTGTGCACATTATTTTGTTCCCTGAGAACTTCTTTATATAAATGTGCGGCCTTTATTTGCGTTCCCTTATGAGCCTGAATCACAACGAACTATCGTATGTGTGGTATGTTCTATCTTGGAAATGGTGGAACAAACATTCCATATATACATCAATATTCAACATACAAATTCATCCTCCAATGGAACCTTCAAGAAAATAACTACAGTCAATAAATTAGGTAAATGAAGCAATATATTGCGGAACATATTGCGATATGTTGCATAGGTATCGCAATATATCATGGTATGCTGTTGGCATATTGTGACACCCCTTTAAAAGCTATTGATAACCATCTTAATTATTAAATATGCCCACCTATATTCAGTATTTCTCACACACGCAAATAAATATCACAATTACTGTTGAATAGAAAGAGCATGTTTATGATAACTGGTTTCTTTTAACATATTTGGTTCAATATTTAGCTAACATATATTTTTGTTGAATATAGAATTACATGTATCTCAAGATTGCAAATGAAGAATTCTATTTTCGACCCATTTCTGTTCTTCGGTAAATCCCTGAGCTTGATAAAACTTCAGTAAGGATTGGTAACGCTCGACTACATCAAAACCAACTAAAGTGTGCAACTTTCTCAAATCCACTGGACATAGATGCATAGCCTGTCGGAAATCCTCAGACAGATGGCCTGAGCCGTTCATGCAACAGTCATAAAATATACAGTGATCAATACCAAGCAAGTGGCATATTTCATGTACTAGAAGTTTACAACCACGCTGAAGTGTTATTCGTTGACGATCCTTGATTGGCATTTTGAGATCTTCTTGGATTTGAAACCAGTGCTCTGTAGAAAATGAAAGGCATGGATCATAGCGGTACAAGCTAAAAATAGCAACACGTTGGTTCCCGGCCGCCATTCCCGCCACGAATAAATCACTGTTTTCTCCGAATAAATCAAGCATGGTTAATCCGATCATGCATATAGCATCAGCTGGAATCAAGTTACGCAACTGCATTAGATTACTATCCACACACACTTGTAAATGTTTAGTTTCAAGATTAAAGCGACTAGTTAACTGATGGCGTTTTGTTCTTTTACTCGCTCTTCGCCTCGTTTCAACATTTGACATTGGCTCCTCAACCCAGAATACTTTTCCCTCTTCAATCTCCAACTTGATTTCTTCGAGGGCAACAACAGGAAGGCCTAGAAATATGGATGTGTACTCGAGTAAACTTTGAAAGAACTTTTCTGTTCCTGTCGAAAACTTTCCCACTGGGACTATATACACCTTACCATCAGGATATTTGTCCATGATAGTTTTCCCAGAAGAAACAAACTCCTGAGACATGTATTTTCGTTTCCTTGACGACAACCATGGACAATCTTTCAAAAATTGCTTATAACTCTGTCCTTCTTCACTGTATTGAGCAAGCCAGTCATCAACAGAAGAAGGACTGGGTATAGCAGGAAAGAAATCAAATCGCTTATTTCCCACCGAGGGGTCAAACTCCTTAGGAATATGTCCAGAAAAGCCAATAGCATTTTGGCATTTACTTGCGTTAGGTGGTATAAAACCTGAGGCATATGGAATACTGGCTTCTGATGTTTTCAGTTGACCCCCTTTGCCTTTGCTGGCAGAAGTCCTTGGT
Organism: Mactromeris polynyma; assembly: GCA_032209605.1. Lineage (NCBI taxonomy): Eukaryota > Metazoa > Mollusca > Bivalvia > Venerida > Mactridae > Mactromeris > Mactromeris polynyma. The sequence goes on along the minus strand of JASFXZ010000034.1, from coordinate 1,896,131 downwards.
TGCTTAGGCATTACTGGAATTAATATTTCAGGTGTTGAACATCAATACCATTCGCCCTGAAATATAAATGAAGATGATTTACGCCCACTACATTACAGACAAGAACAAAAGCGCATGCTGTCATGCATATCAGACTTAGAGCATGTAAGTATAAAAAAAAATTTGCGGAAAGGGGTAATATTTTATCACGGCTTTCAAGTCTATATACATGTATATGTATTTTTTTTGTAAGTAAAGGTACTCTTATTTTGAATAGCCATTGTGATTTCTGTAATGGCAGTTCGTCTAGCTGCCTGCTGTGATCCTTTTATAAATTGCATACGGATCTGATAGCAGCATAGTCAAGTGCACGAGCAATGCATGCGACCCGTATTTTATCACTTACAACAATGTTCTGTTTGTTAGTCCTAGTTATTACTTACTTTATAAATTATGTTTATAAAAACAGATATTGAAATGATATTTCTTTATAACATGAAAATGAACGAGACTTACTCACTTAGGTAGCATTTATATACTGATATTTGTTACATTATCTTACAATTATTTAATCTGAATAATTTGTCAAAATCTTGTACCCGTAGCCAATTCTATACAGAACATCTAGACAGACCGGAACAGTACGCGGACACTACCAGTACACGGACACCTGCATATTTATCGTTTCGTAAAATATTTAAACTTTCTTGCCTGAAGTCGATATTACTCACAATTATTTGCACGGTACTTGTTCTTATTCCGGTATCGAACGCGTATGTGTAAGCTTCCGGGTTTTAGCTGTCGAGCAGACGAACTCGGATCAACAAACATATACGAACATTGTTGTCGCAGTAAACGGGTTAAATAAATTATGAATGTCTGTTTAAATCATATTCAAATCAATAAAAGAGAATGCATTATTCAAGGGTTTTAATAAATAAAAAGCCATTTTACAAAATCTCACCAAAATATTCAACACAAAGCCTGAAATATATCACCGGTACGTTTCGTGACAATTCCTGAACTACATCCTAATCATTTGGGCGCATGCATGTGACGCGATGTGTACAGGTATGCGCCAAATGTTTTTTTTCTTACAATTGCCATTCATTGCATAGTTCCAGTTTATGAAAAACATTATATATGGTCATTTTAAAGTTCGTTTTATTGTCCATTTTTTGTTCACCGTAGTTCACATGTATACTACACACGTTGTTAAAGTTTGTTTATTACATGTGGCTATTAAAAGTCAAGTGAATAAAATTTAATAAATCTTTCATTCATTCAGGTTTTAAAATCTTGAAATAAAATCATCAAAGAAACTTCTCTGAAGCTGATTCCTCATTAGAGTCTTTCTTCTTCAGTAAATGTTGGTGTCCGCGTACTGGTTAAATAGCACGAATTATTTTGGCCGCGACTGTTGCACGTGCGGTGCCAAACTGCGCATGCGCAGTGCATTGTTTACAATCGAGACTTGTCGCAAATTTTAGAGCAAGGATTTTTCTGAAAAGCTGCGAAGACCATATGATTTGAAACACAGCCAAATTTACACAGGTTAGAAAATACGATAAAAAGTGTCCGCGTACTGTTCCGGTCTGTCTATGGGTACGGGACTCCTGTACCCCTAGACAGTAGACTCCAATTCTAGAGGTATGGATCAGTACCCGAAGCCACTGCCTAGAAATAAGTAAGCATATGTCAATAACCTTTCGTGTTTGAGATAAATATGTATCTGAACTGGGATTACTGTGTATCACTGCTAACGCAACGAACACAAATAAACATTGAACCCATTTGCACATCGAAACACCACCTTGACTAGCTTAGAGCCTTTGATATATGCCGACTGAATTTTCTGTAGACCAAAATACAGTGTAGCTAACGGTAATGACAAATCACAATACAAATACAACAACAGTTAGAGAATTTTGAGACGAAAACTTACTGTCATCCACAAGAATCAGGAAACAATGAATTTTGACATTTCGTAGTTGTTGTGACATGACATGACGACTGGTTATTGTTTTGACATATTGACGGTCGTCAGAAGCTTTGAAACCACTGAACCATTCTAATGTTTAAAGCTCTTCAATTTGAAGGTACTCGTCAGAATCTCGCGCTAAAGTTAAAAACGTCTTTTTTTCTTCAAAATCTCTTTAAAATAGTGTATGCCGACATGACACGTGATGATATAGGTATGTGATGGAAAGAAAGATTACATAATATGGAACCTTAGTATGTAAGTAGTGACCGAATTTGAATGAAACATATTTTGGCGAAATAGTTGCCGTGTGTCATATTTTCGGATAGTACTATTCGGATATTACATCATTCATGAATTCCTTTTTCGTTGATTTGTGCAGGCACTAATGATTTACGAATTGATAGAATAAGAATGAACATTCATTATTATTTGAATGCCTTAATACTCAATTTTTTCAGAAAATTTACGCAACTAGATTAATTTATACCCATGTGATATATATAAGTTGGGAAGTTTGTGTACCCGTTCTGGTGTTCGACACTAGTGTGGCATTGTTCTAACTGAGTTAAATGGGCAGTCTCACTTGCTGTCAGACCAGCCATGCGTTCAGTTACAGCGAACGGTAGCTCGCTCACTGTTCAGGACCGAACAAGTGTATTGATCGCCTTGTTTTTATTCTGGTTCCCTGCCGCAAAGACAGTAAAGGCAGAGAACCATCCCTGTGTTCTTTTTGCAATTTGGTTCCCCGTGTGTAGTCATTGTGATACGATGGGCCAGGGATTCAAAACAAAACGTGAGCGACTGTTAGCCGTAACTGAGCGCAGTGTTCAGCTAAAATATTCGCGTGCTACCTCCCGAGTGGCGATAGTGAGTGATAGCGAAAAACTAGTGAAAGTTTTTCGCTAACACACCGGTCAATAGCAAAACTTGCGCGCTGTTTTGTAACATTTTGGACTGATAGCCTTTACTGAACGCAAGGCAGATGTCTACACGCCTTGGATCCTGGGGCACAAATTAATTCGTGTGTATTTCTTGAGGTGCAATACACAAATAATTGATCCTTAGTTTCATGACTCGGCCCTAATTTGATCATTTGGGCCCAGTCCACTGTTGCACAGAATTCGAAAATTCTCCCTGGCCGAACCCAAATTAGCTGGTGCTCTAAAATTAACTTTGAATGATTTAATAGTTTATTATCAAAATGAATTGATGTTCCAACTTAAATCTCTTTTTTTTATCATGTATGTATATTTTCAGTACCAGTACCAGTATATTAAAGAGTGAAAAATAATTTTAGTCCCCTGTAGACTTCGTTCACCTGCTTATAACTGCACAATGTTGGCTGAAAGTTTGGAATTTCTGAGGAGGTAATTAAATCCACTGTTCTGTCTTACCCATTAGTCCTGAACATGATTTGAATCAACTACCTGATGAATGCAGGGCCAGAGAAATATACTATTCACCTATTAAATAAACATGTAGAGCTATTTATGTTAATGGTTAATGCTGTTGGTACCTTTCTGTGCAGTAATGTAATGCCTTCTAATATAATTGTAAGTATATTGAGATAATTCTAGAATACCCTTAAAAACGTTGGGATTGTCCATGTGAAATATTTTATTGGCTAGGTAGGTATACAATACACAAAGTATTTTAAGTTTAATTGAAACATTGTTCATCATATTATTTTGTTGATGCACAGTATAGCCTTACTGTTTTAAATGTAATACATTAGATGCAGGGAGTAGGCTGAATTAAAAATATTACATATTTCAAACATTGAAACTCGTACAAATATAATTTGATTTTATGAATTGCGTTTTTGTGTTCAAATTAAAACATGATTTACTGCATTGTGTCTTTGTGAATAAGGTTCGAGCAAGAATCATCCGAAGGGACGTTGAAAGTATATACATACAGAACATTCTTGAGCAGGCTTGTGGAAAATTTTCTCACAGACATGGATAAAAGTATGTTTGTTTTATTGCATTATGACTCATGTTTTATGTACATTAAAACCTCACTTAAAGACCACCTCAATAATAAGACCACCTCAAATGAAGAACACAATTATCAAGTCCATTTTCACTGTTTTTATTAAGACCAACTCAATAAGAAGATCAGTTTTCAAGGGTCCCAAGGGTGGTCTTACTAATAAGGTTTTACTGTATATTTATGTGTGATATGTGTTTTGTTAATATATTTTTTGGAATATTATAAGCTGTTAACAATACTGCACCAGGTTATTTCTTTCAGAGACATTTGTTCTACTGATATGGTTCATATTATATGGCTATCATGGCCCTCCAACAGGTTAGCATTATATGGCTACCATGACCATCCAACAGGTCAGCATTATATGGCTATCATGGCCCTCCAACAGGTTAGCATTATATGGCTATCATGGCCCTCCAACAGGTCAGCATTATATGGCTATCATGGCCCTCCAACAGGTTAGCATTATATTGCTATCATGGCCCTCCAACAGGTTAGTATTATATTGCCATCATGGCCCTCCAACAGGTTAGCATTATATTGCTATCATGGCCCTCCAACAGGACAGCATTATATGGCTATCATGGCCCTCCAACAGGTTAGCATTATATTGCTGTCATGGCCCTCCAACAGGTTAGCATTATATTGCTATCATGGCCCTCCAACAGGTTAGCATTATATTGCTATACTGGCCCTCCAACAGGTCAGCATTATATTGCTATCATGGTCCTCCAACAGGACAGCATTATATGGCTATCATGGCCCTCCAACAGGTTAGCATTATATTGCTATCATGGCCCTCCAAGAGGTCAGCATTATTGCTATCATGGCCCTCCAACAGATCAGTATTATATGGCTATCATGGTCCTCCAACAGGTCAGCATTATATGGCTATCATTGCCCTCCAACAGGTCAGCATTATATGGCTATCATTGCCCTCCAACAGATCAGCATTATATGGCTATCATTGCCCTCCAACAGGTCAGCATTATATGGCTATCATTGCCCTCCAACAGGTTAGCATTATATGGCTGTCATTGACCTCCAACAGATCGGCATTATATGGCTATCATGGCCCTCCAACAGATCAGTATTATATGGCTATCATGGCCCTCCAACAGGTCAGCATTATATGGCTATCATGGCCCTCCAACAGGACAGCATTATATGGCTATCACGGCCCTCCAACAGGTCAGCATTATATGGCTATAATGGCCCTCCAACAGGTCAGCATTATATGGCTGTCATTGACCTCCAACAGATCAGCATTATATGGCTATCATGGCCCTCCAACAGGACAGCATTATATGGCTATCATGAAACTCCAACAGGTCAGCATTATATGGCTATCATGGCCCTCCCTGTTGTTTTTTTACTGCAGAACTTGAACATGAAATTCCTGAATTTATGTTATTATCACTTATATTGCGTGGGAATAAACTTCGTTGAGTTTCTATGATCAGTTTTTCCATAACGTTTGCTCTGATGTTAAGTATTTGACAAACATGTAAAGGAATTTATGATGTGAATATAACCAGTCTTCATGGTAAAGAACTAGTCCAAGGCCCAGGGCTATTAACTTTAATTTTGGGCTAGCAGAGAGAAAAATCCTCACATGACTTCATCAAACTATATACATACATAATTGTGACTTTCTGCTTTTTACAAATTTATATTACATAATGTTCAAGCTAGTAATAATAATTTCGGGTAAATTGTGGGCTGAGCAACTTGCCTAAACAGGCTAGTGCTCTGACGAAATTAGGACAAATTCTGAATAACGCCAATTAACATTTTGCAAAAATTTCCGTTTCTATGATATTCATTGTATTGCAGTGACATCTTTCTTGCAAAGGGATAGTACCAATAGTGAATGCTTTACACCACTGAGATTGTGTGTTCTCTTCCTGAGGGAGGCATCTGAGGTGTTCCTTGCTCCACCGCCGAATCATTCTCCATCCACACCACCGCTCCACAGATCAGGGGACAGTGTGCAAGAAGAGGATCTCACTCACGGTGAGAGGCGTGGCTAATACGCAGAATAGAATAGAATAAGGCCATGCTGTTTTATATTTTTGTTAAGCGTCCAGGTGTGCCTAGGTTTTTAGCTCTTTGAGCCAAAAACATTTTCATAAGTTTAAAAATCGCCAAGGGAAGTAACTGCTGTGTCATATTTACATTATGTTTTGGTAAATATTTTGATAACTTGCATGTTTGAAAATAGTGAGTGAAAACTAATCAGTTTTTCTCTACGTCTTCTTATGTATTATAAAGAAACAAGTGATTTATTTTTATCATGTTTACCTCATAAAACATGAAATGATACTTCCTCTTATAGTATTATCTGGCTTTGCGGTTTTTTCAAAACGACTTAGTGTGTTTTTTTCGAATAGGTAGATAGGTTTCGTGAACCGAAGTTAACGCTTAACAAAAATAACAGTATGGCCTAAATTTATTGTCCAATTGTAGGCCTTTTTTGTCTTGAAAGTTGCTATTAATGACATTAGTACAGTCAGACCTTGTTTATTCGACAACTTTCTATCTGAATAGTTGATACCATCCGAAATAATAATCAGGTCCCGATGTATCTTCTTTATATGCACGTATAATTGAAATCGGCTGTTCGAAACCATGTATTATTTTAAATAAAATTTAGAACCAATACTTAAATTTAAACTTAATATTTTTGGAAGTGAAACTAATCAAAAGTGATATTTATTAATAATTTGTCTAAAAAGGCTTCATGAAAAATTATGTAACTTCCATTATTTTGTTCCAAAGTTTCATAATTTTGATAAAGCCTTTTTAGGCGATATACTAACAAAGAGTTCAACCCAAGGGCATATTATTTGTCCCTATCATGGACTTTTATCAGAGAATAGTGACATTGTTATTTGTTTTGTTCCAGAGTATCTGGTTTGGTTCTTCTCCAGAATTTTAGTGTCGCTAGGATACAAGAAATGTGAGATGATATATGAGCCTACATTGGATGCTGTACATCAGATACTCATAGCTGTCAAATGGAGAGATGCGTTCTTGTATGGTCAAATAATGAAAGAACTTGTAATGTGTGTTACAGGTAGGAATTCCTCGTTAAAATCTTCGCCTTGTGAAATCGAATATTAGGACTTAATCGGTCAACTGTTGTACAATATGAGAAGCAAGGTTGTTTTCAGGGGTGTCACTAGATAATTCCCACATCTACAATATTTACCTCCCTTGTTATTAATCATCAGCCATTTTGGTAGGCAAAACTGATAAGCACTTATTGGTATTATTCCCAAATATGTGATAATTGAGAAAATACGAAGAGAATTTGCATGTGACAACCACTTTTTCTTCAACTTGCTGAGCCAACTGCCAACATGAGCTTGATGAATGAGTTATTATTTTAATATCTGATGAGTTAATCATCATTTATACATTATATTCCCAATAAACTTTAAGGAAAAAACTATTATCCACACTGGTGAACACACATCACTTGTCTAATACGAATTGTAAAATATTGTATGTATGTATACATGTATAATTTGTTCATAAGCCAGTCAGTCACTGTGTTCATTAATGTATTTATAGTCATTGTCGACCCCTATTGTGTGTTTCCGTTTGGTATGTGCTGTATAGAGCATTTGTCCCAAAATTTGTGCTATTATTATGTTACTTTCTTGAAACCTTTCATTAATTGTCCCCTTCATTGTTGGCGACCCCAGCTCATTTTATAATTTCATCACAATTGTTGATATCTTTCAATATCGATGGCTCAACCCAACAATGTCGTAACTTCTATATCATAGGAGTTACGACAGTGTTGCGTTAAGCCCTCGAATTACATCCCACCAACAGCATATTGAAACAGTGTTGTTTGGAATATCTTACACAAAGTTCTGACTATTTTAGTTCAGAGTAAAAATGATGTGTTCGTGACATTATTTGCTCTGTGATTCATGTGCAAAGAGAATTTTGAATTTATTTCTGCAGATTTGGTGCAAATCTCTGAAGGCATGTTTGGTGGTAGAATTGATTCAAGCAAACTACTAAGATTTCCTGCAAATATGGATCTTGTATTAAAAAGTCTCCAGGAACCTGCTCAGGTAAATGTTTTTGAATTATGAAAATAATTTTTTTTCTGGTTGATATTAGACTTCCAAATCAGCAATGTTTTGGGAGAAATTATGAGTATCATTGTGTAAAATAAACAAAAAGGTAAAAATTGGCTGATTTTATAAAATAATGTACAGTAAAACCTCACTTAATGACCACCTCAATAATAAGATCACCTCAAAATTAAGAACCTAGTTATAAAGTCCATTTTCACTGTTTTGCTCAGTATTCAGCTCCGATATTAAGACCACCTCAATAAGAAGAACTGTTTTTTTAGGGTCCCAAGGGTGGTCTTATTATTGAGGTTTTACTGCAATCACAAATTTGAAGTAGTCTATTACATAGAACCCTGTGTTCAGTAAAGGTGTTTGCAGCTAACGTTGGAAATTTGGTGACAAAACAGTTTTGTAATGTGAGCGACAATAAGCCGTTACAGAACGCAGGGCAGTTACTTACATATAAAGAAAATATTTTATCTCATTTGCTGTGCGTAAATCTGTAGTTTTGTATGATTCAATTTGAATTCATTTTTAGTTTTTGCAGGAATCTTTATTACATGTGTAATAGTCAGTGATCTGTTCTTCTCGTTGTTTGTTACAGAGGGAAATTTGGTGACCAAACAGTTGTTTAACGTGAGCAACTATAAACCGTTACAGAACGCAGGGCAGTTACTTACATATAAAGAAAATATTTTATCTCATTTGCTGTGCGTAAATCTGCAGTTTTGTATGATTCAATTTGAATTCATTTTTAGTTTTTGCAGGAATCTTTATTACATGTGTAATAGTCAGTGATCTGTTCTTCTCGTTGTTTGTTACAGAGGGACAAACCATGTGATATAACTCTGTCACCAGCAAGTTTTCTTGTGGAGGACATCCATGGTTGTGAACAACTGCAGTTAAACTTCACGTATGTATCTCGTTATGATATATATATTGAATAAGTACAGCATATGTTTATGCAGCATTGAAATATTTGCTTTGAACTTCGATCAATTGTTGTAATTATAGTCGAATTCAGCCAAAATGGCAGTGTACTCAGGCCATCAATGCCCGCTTGTTTGTTTTCATTGACTGTTAAACAAGTTATTGCAATTGTTAATAGTCACTCTTAATGCATGGATTGGTGAAAACCTTGGGGAATCACCCTGTGGTAGAATTTGAACCCACTACCTCACAACAATATCCTGGCCAAGACTTTGCCATGTACCCACTGGGGCCCCTTCCCAGCCACCAGGCCTCATAGCTCAGTTTCTGGTTTTCAGTTTTCATAACTTTTATCCCTGTATTTCCTATTTTGTTTATTGTAAAAATTCCTATTTCTGATCTGACCAATTTTTATAACCAGACATGTTTAGTGGACAGGCACATTGGGGAACTAGATGCATGTGACTTCTGTCGTAGGGTTAAGCCTGTTGTATTAAGCCATTGTTTTTGTCGTTTATGTTTTCCGATCCCAAAGTTTTCAGCACTTTCGCTTCTTATAGATCACATAGTATGGCTTTTGGTTGAGTAGAAATGTTTTTTGCTGACATAATGAAGATTCTAACTGGTATTCTCACTGTACATCTCCGACCATCTGTTCTTACCACTCTAGGGCAAACACCTATCCGACTTGTTGCAGACGTTGACTGTTCAGTTACCACATTAGAGCATTCTCTTGATATACCCCACCCGGTGACACTTAGATGTGAATATTAAAAGCCTTGTTTAAATTGCACGATATTCATTGTTAATTTTAAATGTTTGAATGTGCTAATAAAATGAATTTCTCTTACATTGTCAAATATTTATAATACTGACTGACTGACATTATGTGATATTTTTGTTACATATGGAATAGGAAGATATTGTGTGAAGTCTCGTCAGATCTGAACAAATTCTGTGGAGAATCGCAAGTGAATGCATTATGGGCCAGTTTGTGTTACCAGCTGGAAATCGGTGATGTCGGTCTCAAAACAGTAAGTTGAGTCTGTGAAATTAAAATTGATTTCTGGGTTATGTTACAATAAACCATTTACTTGATCCGGCATAAATGATACGTTTGTATCCTGTTACCTGATTGACATTTCACCCTGAATGCAATTCATTTGGACGCTTACGTCACAAAACCCCTATTAGTCATGTTGGTAATAAATTATGTCGTGTATTTCCTAATGAAATTCTTTAACGAAATGTCTCTTTTGCACTTCAGTATTTGTACAGAATAAAATTCTTCCCCAAAACCTTTTATCGCCACCCTAATACATTAAAATTTTAATCACTCATGGACCAAGATTTTAATAACATAATATATTTTGTGCTCATTAAAGACTTTATTTGTAAATTTAAATAAATACCTGACTTAAAACATCCCAAAATATTTTTTTTTCTCTTTAATTTAAATTTTAAACATAAAAATAGAATAAAATTATCTTCTCCCGCAATTATTGTACAATATATTGTATTTTTTCTGCATATTGCATTGATTTTCTTATTGTAATTGCCTCGTTAAAATTGTATTTATATTTTGTATGTTATATATACACATACTGTCGTGTGTTGTGAAATGAGTTGTGTTAATAAGCTTGAAAACCTGCATATTGGTACATTGATCTTTGTTTCAGGAATCTCTCAGATTGCTATCTGGATTGATCAAGTATACATCGGTACCTCTAGAAGTTGAAGAGTACTTCAAGGAATGTCTTACAGCAATGATTGAACTGTTGTCTACTGGCCTAGAACTTGTGGTGGATGCCAAACCAGAGTGAGATCACACACCTATTTCATCAGTCTGCAATAATAAGGCCCGGTGTAACAGGTTCTGGTCCTGTGTAACAGATCCTGGTCCGGTCCAATAGATCCTGGTCCGGTGTAACAGATCCTGGTCCTGTGTAATAGATCCTGGTCCGGTGTAACAGATCCTGGTCCTGTGTAACAGATCCTGGTCCGGTGTAACATATCCTGGTCCTGTGTAACAGATCCTGGTCCGGTGTAACAGATCCTGGTCCTGTGTAACAGATCCTGGTCCGGTGTAACAGATCCTGGTCCTGTGTAACAGATCCTGGTCCGGTGTAACAGATCCTGGTCCGGTGTTACAGGTCTTGGTTCGGTGTAATAGATCCTGGTCCGGTGTAACAGATCCCGGTCCTGTGTAATAGACCCTGGTCCGGTGTTACAGGTCTTGGTTCGGTGAAACAGACTCGACCCGGTGTAATAGGCCCGGCTAGGTGTAACAGGCCCCGGCCAGGTGTAACACGCCTGGTCCAGGTGTTGCAGGCTCAAGCCAGTGTAATCTTTAGATTTTTTCACTCAGTTTACCGTGTCTATTGAGAGCATTGAATATTATATTGTACTATCCACTCTTGAAAAAGGCAGCATTTTGCTTATATCATCTCGAGTATTTGAGAAAAGAGTCTCTGATTGCCCACGCAGGATCCTGTCGTCCTTGCGGAGATGGGGCACACTGTCGGCCCCATCTCCATAAAAACCTGTAATTTACTTAATTGCAACCTTTATTAAAACCTTTATTTTCATTGAGGCCTGCTGGGAAGCCTGAACAATCTCTCAACTACATCTGAAATTCACATCTCCCAAAATTTTTGAGGGTTCAGTGCAAGACAATACTAACTCCTTTATAAATACATAGGAGTTAGGATAGTCTTGCGTCGAACCCTCGAAATGGTGTTGTTATAGAGAGGTTGCACTGTATATATAAGACAATTTTTCTTTCTCTTAAAAAAGGGAAAAGCAGACGTTGGAGAAGGTAACAGCCTCGTTGATTACTGGCCTGGTTGCCATGGGTAACAAGAACTTCTCGTTCGATTACTTCTCCACGCTAAAGTATTTCTTCTTCAAGATGGCCGAAGTTTTTGATGAAAATGGATTTTCGAAGATTCGGACACAAGAGTTCAGAGAAGCCATAAGTGCCTTGTTGTGTGAAATTCAGACTCAGCTTCCGTGCGACTATCTACTTAGTACTGCATGTAGATCCCAGAGACACCAACTGATGCATGCTATGATAAATGAGATGGGTGTCAGCACAGACTTGCAGGTATGGATGTGGTAATAGTATTAAGAACATAAAATAAAAAAAAGTGTGTTAACCGTCTACCTACCCTCCAAAAGTGCAGTAATCAACTAAATTAGATACCCCATTATTTCATACTAAACAATTTCCTACAGGAATATTTTTTTTACATTGCCTACCTGCCTACCTACCTTCACTATGTGGGGTCACAAGACAGCAAACGATAGGGAGGGCGCACAAAGTATTATCCCTGTCTGTCCGTCCGTGCGAAAAATTGGTTTCCGTTCATTGACTTGAAAGATTGGATAGATTCAATTCATATTTAGCCCATAAGCATAGGATGGTAAAATTCTGGTCAAGTTCAATTTCATGTGCAATCCACTAATATTTAGCTCACCAGAGCATAAAGTGCTCAAGGTGAGGTATTGGGATCGCCCTGTGTCCGTCAGCAACAATTTAGACTGTTAACACTCTAGAGGTAAAATCTTTTACCTGATCTGCATGAAATCTAGGCCAAGTTCGAAACAGGGACGTCTGGGGTCGAAAACTAGGTAATAGGATCAAATGATTGAAAATCCTTGTGGAATCTCTGGAGGTTTCATTTTCTACCAGAACTACATAAAACTTGATCAGAATGTTCGTCTTAATAAAATGCAAGTCCAGTTTGGATCTGGGTCATGGGTCAAGGAGGTCACAAGGTCAAATTATTGAAAATCCTCTTGGACTCTCTTGAAGCCAACATGGCAATGTACTCAGGTGAACGATATAGAACGATATAGGGCCACAATGGCCCTCTTGTTGGAGGAGTTATTGCCCTTTTTCAAATTAAAAGAAGTTTTTACTCAATAACACTTAAAAAACCCATAGTGGGGCATCCGTGTCATATGGTCACATCTAGTTTAAATATGGCCTGTTGATATGTAAACATGAGAAGATGAGTGGCTCCATGTATTTGAAGGATGTTTGATCTGTTTCAGTATATGGTCTCTCCACTTGTGAAGGCAGTCGTCTGTGACTTGTCTATGAAGTCCTGGGGTGAAAGTGATGCAGACAAAGTGACTAATAAACTTGTAACAGAAAGTGAAAGAAGCAAGATCTCACACAAAAGGTGAAGAATGAAACGGATTATTCACTAAAGTATTAAATATTAAATCTCTAAAATTTGAGAAAAAATATTGAGTTCGTAGATTTTTCTTCAATTTCTTGTTGTTTTTTTGCTGTAAAATACTTAAATATTGGTTCAGTGTTGGGATTTAAATATTGGTTTAATGTAGGGATTTAAATATTGGGTTAGTGTTGGGATTTAAATATTGGGTTAGTGTAGGGATTTTAATATTGGGTTAGTGTTGGGATTTAAATATTGGGTTAATGTAGGGATTTTAATATTGGGTTAGTGTTGGGATTTAAATATTGGGTTAGTGTAGGGATTTTAATATTGGTTTAATGTTGGGATTTAAATATTGGGTTAGTGTTGGGATTTAAATATTGGGTTAGTGTTGGGATTTAAATATTGGTTCAGTGTTTGGATTTTAATATTGGGTTAGTGTAGGGATTTAAATATTGGGTTAGTGTTGGGATTTAAATATTGGGTTAGTGTAGGGATTTAAATATTGGTTCAGTGTTTTGATTTTAATATTGGGTTAGTGTTGGGATTTTAATATTGGGTTAGTGTTGGGATTTTAATATTGGGTTAGTGTTGGGATTTTAATATTGGGTTAGTGTTGGGATTTTAATATTGGGTTAGTGTTGGGATTTAAATATTGGTTCAGTGTTTGGATTTTAATATTGGGTTAGTGTAGGGATTTAAATATTGGGTTAGTGTTGGGATTTAAATATTGGGTTAGTGTAGGGATTTAAATATTGGTTCAGTGTTTTGATTTTAATATTGGGTTAGTGTTGGGATTTTAATATTGGGTTAGTGTTGGGATTTTAATATTGGGTTAGTGTTGGGATTTTAATATTGGGTTAGTGTAGGGATTTAAATATTGGGTTAGTGTAGGGATTTTAATATTGGGTTAGTGTAGGGATTTTAATATTGGGTTAGTGTTGGGATTTTAATATTGGGTTAGTGTTGGGATTTTAATATTGGGTTAGTGTTGGGATTTTAATATTGGGTTAGTGTTGGGATTTTAATATTGGGTTAGTGTTGGGATTTTAATATTGGGTTAGTGTTGGGATTTCAAGTTCAACGACGCTGTTTAATATTTGAATACTGTTGCACTTGAAATATTGGTACAATGGTGGGTTTGAAAAATTTGGTTCAGTGTTTGAATTTAGATATTAGTTTAATGTTTGAATTTAATTATTGTTTGGGAGTCAGGATACGAATATAGACTTGATGATAAGAATTGAATGTAGGTAAGATGTTAGGATTTAAATGTTGATTGGATGTCCCGATTTGAATTTTGTAGATAATTGAATTATGATTATTATTATTATGTTGTTTTACAGCGCATCGACAGCTTTGGTCATTTAGCGTGCAACGAATGTAATTGAATTATGAGTACTGTGTCAAGGCTGTGATGAGTTGTGAAACAAATTTACAATAACTTTTTTCTTTTTCAAGGAAAACTGAAACTGTTTTATTTGGTTAAACGCCTATTATTACACACAAGTATATTCAATGGCGTTGTACAATAAATACAAAGAGCAATGCTAAAAATAAACTCATATGTGAGCCAAAAAAACATATATGTTCAAAGCAACATGTGCATGTTAACTGCAGTTCAATAAAAAGTGCCTCAAAACCAAGACTTAAAGTCTCTAAAATATAATGTTTTAAGATTTCTTTTACAGACTCAGAATATAGTTATACATGTATTGTATTTTTTTCTGTTACAGAAAACATGATGCTGATGTTAAGACATATATAAAAGTACATACATTGAGTGTTACATACAAGATGATAAAATCCAAGTTGGATGAAATATTGAAGCAAGAAATACAAGTAAGATCTATGGCAAAGATATAGATTATACTGTTTCCTGTCTGTTACCAAGATGTGCCTGGTCTTTTTCTTGTCATTTCTGAATCCTTATAAATACTTCTGGGGTATTCAGCTGACATAATTTTGCATAAGGGCCACTAACTATGAGTCAGATTTATGATAAAGTATATTAAATCGCCCAAAATGGGTTATCACAGCTTTTTGCTATAAATATACACCAGTATGGACCATATTCTCTTTTAAATTGTTTTTGTCTTTGGCGTTTGTCCGTCCGTCCACTTCATCTTGTCCGTGCTTCATCTCCAATACTACTGGTTGGATTTCAACTAAACTTCATAGGATTGATATGCATCAAATGTAGTTGTGCATCCATCCTGTTTATACATATACAGTGCATGGTGAACTGATTAAAGAAAATGGACTTGAAAATTGTATTCTTAATTTTGAGGTGGTCTTGTTATTGAGGTTATCTTTGAGTGAGGTTTTACTGTATTTTGGTTTGGGAACAGTCTGTTTATGAACAAAAAGTGTCTGATATACTTGAATATTTGTATGTAAATTTTATGCAACTTGTTTGTATTTGTAAGAAGTGTTGTTTGTATTTGTATTTATACATGTCGCTGGTTTATATGAAACTTTGTTGTTTGTGCGTGAGCATGTAGCTAGTTTGTTTGTGTGCATATGGGTGAGGTTGTGGTATGCTTGTATTTGTGGGTGGACTTGTAACTTGTCTTTATTTGAATAGTTATTGTAATTAGGAAGTGTTAGAACATGTATGAAGCGTGTTTGTATTTATATGTGTACAGTCATGTGACTTGTTTGTAATTGTATGTATATATATATGTTCATTGTCGATGTATGGGCTGGTGGCCTGAATCATCAAATAAAGAAAGAATTGAATATGTGGATATGTTTTACCTTATTACTTAAAATCACTGCTTTTAGATTCTGTATGCAGTTGATAATGCATGATTTGTCTACTACTGACTAAAAGGGGAGAGTAAGGATATAGTTGATGTGTGTATGTTTGTTGCAGGAGGATGTTTGCAGGAAGATTGAAGGAGTTCAGACAATTATAGAGACAATATCAACTTGTGTACAATTGTTTGGATTGAGTGACTCCGATGCTGGCAAACACAGGTTAGATTACTCGTTGTTTAGCCCGTAGTTTAATCTAAACTACCAGTCATCTTTCTGGTCTAATTGTTCTTTTTATACACACTCTTCACAACGTGAAGTGGGGGTTACTGCTTGCCTCTGAACATTGTCTGTTTTACGGATGATAGTGCTTCGTGTCTGGTCCATAACTTGGTCGTTCATGGTTTGATTTTGAAATAATTTCGCAGAAGTGACCATCATGGGATAAGGACGTGTTGAGTGGAAGATTTGTGTCCCTAGCTTCAAGTTCAATGTCACTGCGCTCCTCAGAACTTCGTCAGTTTTGCTTAAAAATAAATTTAGGATTTTCTCAAAAAGCTGTGTAGCGAATTTCTTCATCAATCACATTCAAGATTGCCAACTGTCTGACATAGCCGTATTGTTGGGGTATTAATCACCTTCAGTGATAGTTCTAGTTTACTGACGTCCATGATGTAAAGATTTCATGAAACTAGTTTCTGTGAAGCTGCTAATAATCCCTATGTAAAGTTGCAACATTTTACAGGTTTTGTCTGTCCATCGCTCTGCGAATTTGAAATTGAAAATTAAATAGTTGAAGGGTTATGCACAAAGCTATTCTC
Organism: Mactromeris polynyma; assembly: GCA_032209605.1. Lineage (NCBI taxonomy): Eukaryota > Metazoa > Mollusca > Bivalvia > Venerida > Mactridae > Mactromeris > Mactromeris polynyma. The sequence goes on along the minus strand of JASFXZ010000034.1, from coordinate 1,879,375 downwards.
ACTCACTTTCAGGCGAAGAGTCAGTTACATGAGTTTTATGACAACCCTCTATTGTTCAGGAGTTTATGTTGTTAACACTTGAAAATATATATAAAAGATAGAAAAATGTTTATTTGTAAGTAATATTACAAAATAATATATCTGAGCAAATAGCCAAGTTAAAAAACACATTTTAAGCTCGTCTTAAGTATTGTCTTTCCTTTTTAACAGTTTTATAATTTGTAACCTAATACCTTGTTACAATTTATTTGTTTAACTTTTTCATCCATTATTCCTGTCAGAGATAACTTATTGTTTCATTGTTTCATCGTTTTATCTATTTGTTTATAAAACATGTAACACAATGTCTTTCTTTGATAAACTGACTGTGATAACTTTATATAAAGCTTAAAATTCTTCCTATGTCACACAATACTATATATTAAGGACCACAATGGAAATAAGAGTTTTTACTTGAACTATTTTTTGTGTTATCCTTAACATAAAATGTTGATTGATATAGCTTTATTGATTCATACATATTGTTGTTACTAATATATGTCTTAATTTTATATTGCCATGTAAATTGTACATTTTATGTTGAAATAAATCTATCTATCTATTTCCTCACTTTAATCTGTCTGCTTTCTGTTTTGCTGCAGGTATGCATCAGAGTTTTCCAATCTTGCATCATGGGTAGATTCAGAAGGCTGTAATGAAGTATGCGGACTTCTGTTTCGAGCGTTACAATATTTGATGACATCAGAGAAACCTTCCTCGGAAGTGAACGCATGCTTTGTATCCATCGTTAAGACTGTCGGAGCTCTGTTAGCTCTACAAGGTATTTAATACACTTTAGCACAACTCATTTATTTGCACTCAAATGGAGGCATAATGTAATCACTCTGTCTGTCCGTATGTATTGTTGCTTGGTACAGCATTGATATGTTTAGTGTGCAGTGACCTTTGAATACAGTAGACTTGGAAGATAATATCCGGTTTTAAGGTCTGTGTTGCTTGATGAATAATGTAGAAATTCTTTGTTGGTTGATTGGTCACTTATAAATATGAAGTTTATTTCACAATATTGACAGGTTTTTAACTGTTTGGTTATTATTTTCCATGCAACTAAATGTACATACTTCAAGAAATAGCTGGTATTTTGATATCTTTGAAAACGTAATATTCAAAAAAAATGTGCATCTGTTTAAATTAATTTGATTTTTTATGCCCCCACTCTGAAATATAGATTTGTCCCTGTCGGTCCGTCCGTCACAAAGTCTTGTGTCATTCATATCTCCAAAAGTATATGAGCCAGAGTCATTAAACTTTACAGGAATGTACACCAGCATGTGAAGTTGTGCACCTGGGGGGTCATGTTTGGCTGTGCCCTGTGCCCCAAAGTTAAGGCCCTTGACTTAGTTAAAATATAGCCTACAGAGTATGCAATATTGTGTCGCTCATATCTCCAAAAGTATATGAGCCAGAGTTATAAGACTTTACATTAATGTTCACAAGCATGTGCTATATTGCACCTGGGGATTCATAATTCGATGCGCCCAGTAAGTGCAAAGTTATGGCCCTTGATTTATTGAAAATATTTCTAGTTTAAAAATTAGCCAGTTGTTAACAAAAAAGCGATATTTGGTAGAAATATTATATTTATTACTTTCAGGTAATGCGGAATATGATAGTGATACATTCCAAATGTTTGGATGGATAGCTTCGTTACCATGGTTACTGGTAAAATATTTCATTAATTAGCATATATCATTGCAGGATTATCATAAAACTTGGACCTTAATTAATCCAAATTACTGCTAGAGAGCAATTTCAAACTGACTTATGTTTCGAAATATTACATATTTTGCTATTTTGTTTCCAAAGATATGGAAACTTGTTTGTATTGTGACGGTAAATATTATACAAGTAAAGTAGGTAAAGTGTTTATTTAATAAAGTGTCACCCCTATTTAAAGGGCGAGCCATTTCTGAATTATGAGACACCGACTTTTTGAGCATACATTGTATTTACTTCCTGATTCCTATCCTTGAATGCCAGGTACCTGGCAGGTAGGCACATGGTAACCATTATGTAACTAGCTGGCAGCTCACCAACCGGCCATATCAGAACAGAACCCTACCAGGATTCGAACCTTCGACCTCGGGCTTCCAACGCGGATGCCTTAACCACTCGGCTACGTAATTGTTACTTGTGTTTAATTTGAGCACATCCTTAGAAATGCACACTGTGTCTGATATAGTGTGTTCTTCTAATGCATATTTCAGAATGATCCATCATGGATTGATTTGAAGCCAACCAATGCCAGGGACATTGTGAAGATTGCTAGCGCTTTATCTCCAAAACTTGGTATGTTGACTTATGCTTAGTCTCTGTATTGTACTTAATTATAATACATAAATATTACACAATACGACATCATGACAACAAATATAACAATATAGCACGATGTGATAATACATAAATATTACACAATACGACATCATGACAACAAATATAACAATATAGCACGATGTGATAATACATAAATATTACACAATACGACATCATGACAACAAATATAACAATATAGCACGATGTGATAATACATAAATATTACACAATACGACATCATGACAACAAATATAACAATATAGCACGATGTGATAATACATAAATATTACACAATACGACATCATGACAACAAATATAACAATATAGCACGATGTGCTCAAGGTGAGTTTTTCTGATCGGTCTTTGTCTGTCGTCTGTCTGTCCATATTTAAACAGTATAATATCATCTTCATGAATTATAACTTCTTGGTTAAATTTTTGTACAATTTTAGGTGTATGGTTATTATCTTTCAAATTTGAGATTGTTGTCTTAAGTGCCGAACTGTTGTAGCAAATTATTTTTTATGCCCTCGGAATAGAGGCATGCAGTTATTGCACAGCGCTGGTCAGCTAGTTTGCTCAACACATGTTGAAGTAATATTATGCTCATATCTTTTGTTAATATCTGCCTAAACAAAAATAAAAAATATAATTCATATAGTTAAACATCAATAAAGAAGCATTATTAAATGATACACTGCTACTAAATGGATTCCCTTGTATTTGTTGAAAAAGGATATATTGTCCAGAGATTTTAGCTTATGATTCTTATGACTTTTATTTCTCAGAGAATGTCAGTTTGTGTGAATGTTTGAACATCCTCGCTTTGTTACCCAAAGAAGTTGCTTCGAAATGGAGAACACACGTATTCCGACAAGCCTTGGTAACCGTTTACGTAACTATGCTTTTTAGGATTGTCGGATATCCGTCGTAGTCTGTTGTCCATTAACATTTTCTTTAAACAACATCTTCGCCTATACCACTGAATGGATTTTGTCCAAACTTCACAGGAATGATCCTTGTGTGGGTCTCTTTCAAAGTTGCATGAATTGTTCCAGTCTGCTGCTCAAGTAGGTCACAGGAGCTAAAAATAGATTTTATAAGTGTCAAATCTTCTTGTTACATAAAAATTAGTGTTCATGAAAATAAGGACTTCGATGATGATTTATGATCGCCATTAGACTGTTATCAAAATCTTACAGGTCCTATTTATTAACACATTTTTTCTCATGTGGGATTGAGTTGGGTTGCAAGATTGGAATATGAAATTGTTTGAAAAATGGTCGACTTACAGTATGTTTTACTATTATACAGTCAGATCCCATTTATCTGACAACTGTCTATCCAAATACTTGGTATCATCAGAAATAAAAATCAGGTCCCGATGTATCTTACTAGGCACATGGAATTGAAATGGGTTATTCAAAACCATGTATTATTTGAAATAAGATTTTGGACCAAATGAATTCGAATGAACAAAGTTCAACTGTATTCTATTCCGCGCAGCCGTACTAACATGGCTTTGCTTTTTCCATAACAGTGTTGTTTGAACCTATCAAATCTTACGTTAAGCACTAAACCAACTTCTCTTCAACCTAACATCGTTTGTAACCTTGACGCAGATTGGTTAACCTTTCGATAAGGGGTATGTTACCTTACCAAAATCCACCGAAACCTAGGTGTGTATGTATTTATTTCAGTGTGACAGTGTACTGGAAGTGAAAGTAGCCGCTCTTGATATATTTCCTGTATTGTTGTACAACCTGGGACCTAATGCCAACCATCTGGTCTACGATCTGCTGCAGTATGTATATACTCCGCTTGTTTGTGGTATCTCCCACCAGGGGCCCTATTCACAACAGGCTGTCAAGTGGGCCCTACATTGCCTACTTTTGCCTACTTTTTTACTTCCTCCCTACTTTTCACTACTTTTTCTTGAAAGAGCCCTACTAACCCTACTTTTTTTCAAATCGGAGGCGTTACGTCAAAATATTGTTTTCACCACATGAAGCACGGAGGCCTAACCATGGAGAATGAACTGTGTGGTGAATTTTTACCATTTTTGAAATTCCAAAAGTGAGGAATCATCCCTTCTATCCCTACTTTTAGGGAATGGAATCCCTACTTTAAGGCCATAAAATCCCTACTTTTTTAAAAAAATGATCCTACTTTTTGAAAAGAGGTGAGTTGACAGTCAGCCCAAACATTTTAAGACTGAAACTCGTACTTAGACTTTAAGTTTGAAAAAGTTAAATTAAGCAGCAATCTGTTTTCATTATATATATACGGATGATTTTTTGTCAGAATAATTCTTGTTACAAACTCTACACTTTTGCCAAGTTTTATCAAAATCTATACTGTTGTAACAACGTAGGAGCAAAGTGAACATTAAGCATTTTATAGTCCAAGTTTCTGTCTTAAAATGTTTGTGATTAAGGCTCCAGTTGCTTACGAGAACCAATTAACAATTTGTTATGCCTTTATGTTGCCATGCGGTGCAAGTGTGCAATGCTTAAAATATATTGCTAAATCTCTATTCTGTGCAAAATTACAATAAAAAACAATTTGTTTTCAGTCCATGCTTGGATGAAAAGTCGGGTGATCTCCATCAATCTTTAGCCAACATCTCAGGACCCTTGGCTTGTGTCGTCAGTCGGAAAGCTCTTCTTAAAAAGTAGGTACAATAAAACCTCACGTAAAGACCACCTCAATAATAAGACCACCTCACAATTATGAACACAATTTCCAAGTCCATTTCCCCGACAGTCAGACCTCGTTTATTCAACAACCCTTTATTCAAATACTTGGTATCATCCAAAATAAATATCAGGTCCCGATGTATCTTCTTAGGCATGTCGAATTGAAATTGGCTATTCGAAACTATGTATTATTCAAATGAAATTTTGGACCTGATGAAATCAAATGAATGAGGTCCAACGAGGTCCAACTGTACTTTGCTCTTTATTCAACCTCGATGTTAGGACAATCTCAATAGTGAGACCCATTTCAAAGGTCCTTATTATTGAGGTTTTAATGTACATTTGAATCGATGTTCTACTGTCCTCTATGCCCCTGATTTGTACGAACACACATTGTAAGTGAGTTATTTACTTCATAAGTTCTTTGTCTGTCCAAAATACATTTTGTCGAATGTAACTTCAAAACTGTTCAAGGTATTGTGTTGAAACTTAACACGCATGTTATTCATAATCAAAGGTGAAAGTTTTCCGTATTGTGATGGAATACCATAATTTTGACCTCCGTAGGGGTCCATTGTCCAAATCACGTAAATTCAAGTAGAAAATTGTGAGAGGGATTTACCCCCCTTTATGATGGTTCATGGTGGAAACGAGACACACAAATTTAGGTTGTTGTATACGAATCTACATGCTACAAATTGGAGGTCTTTAACTTAGATTCACTTCGATCGGCTTCAAACACAGTGTGCAAATCTTATTTATATAAATGTGATTATAGTGTGCAAATGTTTTTTAATTATTATTGAAATGTATGTTTTTGTTTATAGAAGGCCACATTGTATTATGATGTTTTTATAGTTTTATATTTGTGTCATAATGTACAACAACCTTCTCAAAATAAAGATATTATTATTATTATTTATTATTATTTATTATTATTATTTATTATTATTTTTTATTATTATTATTTATTATTATTATTTATTGTTATTATTATTTACAAGGACTGAATCTGAATTAATTTGCACCATATTAAGACAATAGTATTGGATGTATTTGTATGTAATTTCAGATGTGATGCGATCAGTGTGGTGAGACCAATGTATCAACAGATGTATATCAGCTGTTTGTCATGTGACAGCTCCACATGTAAATATGTGTTTATTTGTGTAAACAGTGCAGTTACCATAGTAACACTTTTTAAGTGACTATTTCATTGAAGATAGGTCGTTTCTGAATATTTTCAGGCATTATCAGAATCGATAATTGACTGATCTTTATCAGACTCGTCAAAAAATTTACTGATATCGGCCGATGTTGAAATTTTTGGCGGGAATCCATTAGGGATGTTCTATGTAATAGAAGGTGCCAGCATGCATAGATTCTTCTGTATTAGATTTTTTCAACGTACGATTCTGGAAACACATTACGATGTTCTCATCTGTTTGTTTTTCCCATCGGGTTTATACCATTTTTCAAAAATCTTTGCGTCATATATGGGGGGCCAGTTAACCTATTCAGTTTTCCTGTTATTAGTTATCAACCAGTACTTATTGAATTTTCGTCAAGCAACTGACAAGTTCTCCACACATGGAGGACCTGGTCGTAGCTTATGTCGCGGAAGAACCTAGCTTGTCCAGCGAGTCCGAATCTGCCGGGTGACAGTCTAGTGCTCTACCGACTGAGCTAGCTGGGCGGGCTCCTTTGTGATGTTCAAAATCGCTGTTATCATTATTTATAATTGATCTGTCTATTGTATAGAATGTAGAATTAACAATAAAAGTTCTTTTTTAACTATAACAAACCAAATCCTCTATTAGATGATGTGAATAAAAATGGTCAAATATTTAATGACATATAATGTGCTTTTATTCTGTAATATGGTTAAGAGATTTCCTTTATCACTTGAAGACCTGTATTTTAATTTATTTACTTAACATTGATACAGCTTATTGTGATTGCAACTATGTATAAATATATATTTTTTTAATTCTGTAGCGTAATAGTTCTGTATTTATAACAGGTTCAGATGTGACAGGAAGTTCAAAGGAGCGACCTAAGCTCGTAGATGCAAATATGTTCCTACCGTTCGTGCAATTGGTTAAATGTGAAAAGCGGAATGTAAAATTAGGTAAATGTCTTGTTTCAGTCCATGTTGGATTTTACGTGTGCTTGTCCAATAGGAACGTATTCACTGCAACTCCAGGATAACGCAATACGAGGGGTCCAAGACTGAGTTATAAATCTACAGACATATAACCAAATCAACTTTCCCCACCCGCCCAATATAGTGTTGTGCATACTACGTATTCATAATTTTCGTGTTGGTTTTAATAAATAGGTACATTACTTCATTTTATTCACTGACCTGCAGTTGAAAGAAGAATGTAATAAGTTGTCTAAAAAAATGTCAGGAAATTATGATTGGCAATGAGGGTAAATGCAGACATTTCTTATCTCACGAATCATAAGTAAGACTCTATGAAAAACGTTTGTTTTGCAGTTCATTTTTTTGCTGTTTGTTGCAGAATTTTAAACCTAAAAATCAGAAATATGTTGCCAATTTGTTTAAAAAAATCACACACTAAAAATGACTGGCCGACTCACTCTAAAACTTGTGTGTTGGATTATCTCGAGAAACTGCAAGAGGACTTATCCGTAGAAATGCAATGTTGTGTTCACCCAATTTCTTATGATGCACCATTCTGCAGTCTCAATTCTAATTTTCTTCATGTAAGAAGTACAGTAAAACCTCACTTAAAGACCATCTCAATAATAAGACCATCTCAATAATAAGACCACCTCAATAATAAGACCACCTCAATAATAAGACCACCTCAATAATAAGACCACCTCAAAATTAAGAAGACAATTTTCACTGTTTTGCTCTTTATTCAATCACAGTATTAAGACAACCTCTAGAATAAGTCCCTAGGGTGGTCGTATTATTGAGGTTTTACAGTATGCAAGTTTATTATTTTATATTACAGCTTTGGTAAACAGTATGCGGTTGATATTTGGACACATTGGCATTAGGAAAAACAACACAGCCACCATTAATATCTTAAATATGGCCTTGACATTGATAGAAGATCCAGACTACGATACAAGGGCAGCATTCAGGTATATACAGTTGTACCTCGTTTATTTGAATACATCGTGTCTGAATAATACATGATTGTAAATAGCCCATTTCAATTTGACGTGCATAAGAAGATATATAGGGACCTGATATTTATTTCGGATGCTACTGTATAGAGCTATTATTAGTTTATATTCTATCTCACAACAAAAACTTTGCTACAACCCACAATTACTAATCCTTGTGGCTATTTAGACAGCTTTTGATTGTTTTCAAATTCTTGGGTAACTTAAGCTTTTAAAAAATTAAGTTTGCGAGGTATTTTTGAATATTTTAGTTATTGCTTCAGTACAAGTTTTGACTGTATTTTGTTTAATTTGAGTTTGAAGGCGGGGGATATATTGGAGTCTTCATAATAAGTTTGCCTGTTTGTATATTGATATTTGATACGCATTTACAAATATCATTATTATGGCGGGAAAATACTGCAGAATGTGTACAGTCTAAATATGTACCACAATAGCGTAACATTTAACTTGTTTTTCATAACTAACAGTGAAGTTATACAGTACCTATTGGGTGAGGCAGTGACTGAAGGACATGATGGAACCAATGAGCTGGTATTTCAAAATCTACGAGAAGCTTTTAAGAAGGCACAGAAAGATGGTCATGCACTGCATCAAGAGACTGTACTTCTCACAATTGCTCAATTAGGACGGTATGTGATTTGCTATTTATTGCAAGGAACTTTCTATTTTATAGCTACTGTTTGAATTACAGCTGTGGGAGTTTCCAATGCTCGTGAAATACCTCATAGTTGAATATGACATAATGTTGGTGAGAGGTCAGTTTTAAGCCTATTGTCGTCATAAGATTGTTTGTTTCATCGGGTTTAACGCCGTTTCTCAACGATTTCAGTTATATACGGTGGCCGGTTCACCTAACCAGTTTTTCCTGGATTGAAATCTAACCAGTACTAACTTACCCTTCCACAAGGAGCCGGCAACTTCTGCACATGAGGAGGAAAATCAACATTTTTATCAAATTTTCATGGAAGGGTATGACCTGCCGCGACCAGGAATCGAACCCGGATCGCCGGGTTACAAGTCCAGCACACTAACCACTGGACCACGGCCGCGGCTTGTCGTCATAAGAAGCATACAATTATTATGCTTTTTTCCCTTATAAATATGGGTTACTTCCTTGACATTGTTAAATTGCGCAGTTGATTTTTTTCATTACAATTTTTGTGTTACAATGGTCATAGAGCTTTAATACATATGCTAGCTGTATTCTTGGTAGTCAGCTGTTTCAAGGAATGAATTTTGAACAGTTAACAGTATGGTGCTTATAAATAACTGAAACATTGTTGGAAATAAAACATTTCATATCTTGAAAAAATGTTATAATAATTCCTTGTTTCCTAGGATTTTTTATTATTCCCCGTCACCAAGGAGAAGCACATAGCCACTGCTTCGTCTGTCCATCCGTCACTCCGGGTTTGTTGGTCCTGTATTAGTGTCACGCTATTTCTCAGCGACCAATGATCGGAATTCAATGAAACTTAATTGGAAGCTTCACTACAAAGAGGAGATGTGCATACTGTCGTCTTGTTCTGGTTCGATACTCGGTCATATACAGTCGGACCTCGTTCATGCGAATTCATCGGGTCTGAATTTTTCATTGGAACAATACATGGTTTCGAATACCTCATTTCATTTTAATGTGCCTAGAAGACCTGATATTTATTTCAGATGATACCAAGTATTCGGATAGAAGGTTGTCGCATAAACGATTCATTGGTTCTACCATTAATTTCTTGTATTGTGAATGTTTTACAGTGTATCTGAAGGGGAAATGTTGGTGGTTGTTATCATAGTACTGTTGGAGAGTATGTTGTCGCCAACTCCTCTGGTAGCAGCTGTCGCACATGAACAGGTAATGCAAGAGTACGATGTTTAGCTGTTTGTCCATTTTTTTCAACCACTTTTGCAACATAAATTGTTTCTGTAAGTGCTTCCTGTAGTAACATGAAGGTAAATCTCCAAATTTTCTTTATTTACTGAAATTCATAACTTAATAATTCTAAACTTCCTATGTACACAGTATATGAATTATTCACAGTCCAAGGTTACAAATGAGAATGAAATCTTGCCAATTTTTGTCAATTTTAAGACTTAAATTATGGTTGTTAATGAGAGGTTGTGGCTTAAGAGCTGTTAAATAGAATTCTAACTAAATGTTCATTTGTTGCTGTTGTTGAAGAGAGGTTGTTGCTCTAGATAGGTTAGATAGATAGTGAATTCTAACACGAGGAATAATGGATGCTGTTGTTGAAGAGAGGTCATTGCTCTAGTGAGGTCAAATAGATAGTGAATTCTAATACGAGGAATAATGGATGCTGTTGTTGAACAGAGGTCATTGCTCTAGTGAGGTCAAATAGATAGTGAATTCTAATACGAGGAATAATGGATGCTGTTGTTGAAGAGAGGTAATTGCTCTAGTGAGGTCAAATAGATAGTGAATTCTAACACGAGGAATAATGTATGCTGTTGTTGAAGAGAGGTCATTGCTCTAGTGAGGTCAAATAGATAGTGAATTCTAACACAGAGAATAATGGATGCTGTTGTTGAAGAGAGGTTGTTGCTCTAGAGAGGTTAGATAGTATGTGGATTCTAACTAAAGGAATATTTTTTGCTGTTGTTGAACAGAGGTCATTGCTCAAGAGAGGTCAAATAGATAGTGAATTCTAACACAAGGAATAATAGATGCAGTTGTTGAAGAGAGGTCATTGCTCTAGTCAGGTCAAATAGATAGTGAATTCTAACTCAAGGAATAATGGATGCTGTTGTTGAAGAGAGGTCATTGCTCTAGTGAGGTCAAATAGATAGTGAATTCTAACACAAGGAATAATGGATGCTGTTGTTGAAGAGAGGTCATTGCTCTAGTGAGGTCAAATAGAAAGTGAATTCTAACACAAGGAATAATGGATGCTGTTGTTGAAGAGAGGTCATTGCTCTAGTGAGGTCAAATAGATAGAGAATTCTAACACAGAGGATGATGGATGTTGTTGTTGAACAGAGGTCATTGCTCTAGTGAGGTCAACTAGATAGTGAATTCTAACACAGGGAATGATGGATGCTGTTGTTGAACAGAGGTCATTGCTCTAGTGAGGTCAAATAGAAAGTGAATTCTAACACAAGGAATAATGGATGCTGTTGTTGAAGAGAGGTCATTGCTCTAGTGAGGTCAAATAGATAGAGAATTCTAACACAGAGAATGATGGATGTTGTTGTTGAACAGAGGTCATTTCTCTAGTGAGGTCAACTAGATAGTGAATTCTAACACAGGGAATAATGGATGCTGTTGTTGAACAGAGGTTGTTGCTCTAGTGAGGTCAAATAAATAGTGAATTCTAACACAAGGAATAATGGATGCTGTTGTTGAACAGAGGTTGTTGCTCTAGTGAGGTCAAATAGATAGTGAATGCTAACACAAGGAATAATGGATGTTGTTGTTGAACAGAGTTTGTTGCTCTAGTGAGGTCAAATAGATGGTGAATTCTAACACAAGGAATAATGGATGCTGTTGTTGAACAGAGGTCATTGCTCTAGTGAGGTCAAATAAATAGTGAATTCTAACACAAGGAATAATGGATGCTGTTGTTGAACAGAGGTCATTGCTCTAGTGAGGTCAAATAAATAGTGAATTCTAACACAAGGAATAATGGATGCTGTTGTTGAACAGAGGTCATTGCTCTAGTGAGGTCAAATAGATAGTGAATTCTAACACAAGGAATAATGGATGCTGTTGTTGAACAGAGGTCATTGCTCTAGTGAGGTCAAATAAATAGTGAATTCTAACACAAGGAATAATGGATGCTGTTGTTGAACAGAGGTCATTGCTCTAGTGAGATCAAATAGATAGTGAATTATAACACAAGGAATAATGGATGCTGTTGTTAAACAGAGGTTGTTGCTCTAGTGAGATTAAATAGATAGTGAATTCTAACATAAGGAACTATTGATGATGTTGTTGAAGAGAGGTTGTTGCTCTAGAGAGGTTAGATAGAATGTGGATTCTAACTAAAGGAATATTTTTTGCTGTTGTTGAAGAGAGGTTGTTGCTCTAGAGATCTCTGGTCTAGACAGGTTTTACTGTAGCTATTTTTCTATTGTTCAGCTGAAGGATATTGCTGACCACAAGAATACGAAGACACAGAACCTGTTTATGAGATGTCGACATGATGTATGTAAGTTCCTGGTGGAGGCAATGCATGATTCACAGTGTGGAAAGCTAGATAAATCGGCTGAAGATATTCTCATTGAAGTGTCTCAAGTACTCGGCTTCACTGATGTTAAAACTTTCCTCTTGGTAGGTTTCACATCGTAAATTATTTTTTGGTCATCTTCTTTATACCCCCGCCAAACGAAGTTTGAAGGGGGTATATAGGAGTCACCCTGTGGTCGGTTGGTCGGTCCGTTGCAATTTTCCTTGTCCGGAGCATAACTTGAAATCTACTGGATGGAATTTAATAAAACTTCATACAATGGTAGAGCACAATGAAAGGAAGTGCAGTGTACAAGAACCATTACTCTATTTTAGTTAATTACAGAGTAATTGTCCTTTGTTACTTTTTCTTGGTCGGAGCATAACTTGAAAACTACTGGATGGAATTAAATAAAATTTCATACAATGGTAGAGCACAATGTGAGGAAGTGCAGTGTATAAGAACCATAACTCTATTTAAGCTAATTACAGAGTTATTGTCCTTTGTTACTTTTTCTTGTCCGGAGCGTAACTTGAAAACTACTGGATGGAATTAAATAAAATTTCATACATTGGTAGAGGACAATGAGAGGAGGGTGCAGTGTATAAGAACCATAACTCTATTTAAGCTAATAACAGTTATTGTCCTTTGTTACTTTGTTTTCTTGTCCACAGCATAACTGTAGCGGGGGTATTAATCACCTTCAGTGATAGTTCTAGTTTTATGTGTTTTATTCACAGTTTAAGCACAGCGTAGTGTCAAAGAAAATAAATGAAGAAGTCGAGCAGTAAATGCCACATACAGAGTACACAGCTATCCCTAAAACTTGTCGTCATGAAAATATTTACAGTAAAACCTTACGTAAAGACCACCTCAATAATAAAACCACCTCAAAAAATTGTCAAGTCAATTTTCACTGTTTTGATCTTTATTCAACATCAAAATTAAGACCACCTCAATGTTAAGACCAGTTTTCAAGGGTTCCAAGGGTGGTAAGAGCAAAAACAGTGAGAATGGACTAGAAAATTGTGTTCATAATTTTGAGATGGTGTTATTATTGAGGTGGTCTTTAAGTGAGGTTTTACGGTACGTCATGATTTTAGTTAAGATTCCTGTCTTTCAATGATTTTTCTTCAATTTTATCAAAAAATGTCTTTATTTAGAGAAAAAAACATAATTATGATGAAGTTATACAGAATATTTTTTGTGGGAGCATGGGTGTCACTAATGGGTAAGGTAGCTGGGAAACGCCCTAAGTATGGTGGGGTCTTGGGGTACTAACCTGATTTATTATCATTCATACGCGAAAAGAATCCGGGTGATGATGCATAAGTTGCCTGGTAATTTTACCGAGTCGAGGCTGTGTTTGACACCCCTGGTGGAGATTGTTTGATTTTGAACATGTTATATATTACAGGGTACAGAGAAGTATATCGTACCATTCCTTGTCAGTAAAGGTACAACAGAAGCTTCTAATCTCATCAAACTGATTGCTACACAATTATCTGTTGCTGTAAGTAAAGGTCTTATTTTTATTCTCCACATTTTATCTTGTCTCTCGGACATAACTCCGATTGAGTGGCATTGTGCATGAATTGCATTTTTAATATTTTATATATGTATATTTGTAACAATTAATGTACAAAATTGAAATAAACATATCTTATCTTATCTTATGAACGTGGAGTTTATTGTGAAAATAGGTTGCATTTTTTTTTTAATGGGAGTTACGAAAATGAAGTCTATTACAACACAAACTATGAGCCTGTTGTTAAAACATTTGACTGTTGTTTTGATAACAGTTATTAACTTTTGGATGTCAGTATTGTAGTTATATAAGATGCTGGATAATAAGTATAACTATGGTATATGTATATGTGAATAGTACAGTTGCACATCCTTCAGCTTTCAGAACATGTTTTGAAATCTAACATTTGCAGGGTTTATTTGGGAAGATGACCCATACCCTTCAAATTGGGAATTATACTTAGAAATTGGGAAAAACTTCAGCAAAATATTTGGAATAAAAGCAAAGTATTTAGTGATTAATTAATGGCAATTGCTATTTATATAAACTGCGCCCGAGAGAAAAGCTTCTAACTTTGTCAATTTTTGACTAAATTGATCCAAATTTATTTTCGTCAAATTTATTGGGAATTTTTACATTCAAATTGGGAAAAATATATACTTGTGGCATTGGGAATATAGCCAGTTATAAAAACAGCTGAAAATACCCCCCCCCTGAATTGTTAGTTTACTTACTTAATGAATCCTCTTCATGCTACCTAGCACGTAAGGCCTTCACCAGAGTCTCTGCCAATGCAACCTGTACCTGGCCATGTCTGTGCTTGGCCCCAACTCCTAGCACATAAGGCCTTCACCAGAGTCTCTGCCAATGCAACCTGTACCTGGTCATGTCTGTGCTTGGCCCCAACTCCTAGCACATAAGGCCTTCACCAGAGTCTCTGCCAATGCAACCTGTACCTGGTCATGTCTGTGCTTGGCCCAAACTCCTAGCACATAAGGCCTTCACCAGAGTCTCTGCCAATGCAACCTGTACCTGGCCATGTCTGTGCTTGGCCCCAACTCCTAGCACATAAGGCCTTCACCAGAGTCTCTGCCGATGAAACCTGTCCCTGGTCATGTCTGTGCTTGGCCCCAACTCCTAGCACATAAGGCCTTCACCAGAGTCTCTGCCGATGCAACCAGTCCCTGGTCATGTCTGTGCTTGGCCCAAGCTCCATTTTTCCTCCCTCATCTCCTTCTCTTTTAGCTGAAGAGTAGTTTATTGTTTTGTACAATGGAGGCGTGTTTGAAGAGGTAGGAAAAATAGACTTCTACTTAGTGCTATGTGTGGAAAAGTAGAGGTACTGTTTCTTAAAACGTAGGAAAAGTAGTGCCTATCTTTAGATAGGTAGCATAATCTGACAGTGTTTGCTTTGCTAAAATGGCGTCCATGAGGAACAATGTCATCTGGTCTGGCAGGCGCCATTTTGTGGCTAGCGATGCATCCAAGCATTTTTTAGACAGCTACCCTTGCTACATAAGCTAACTTTTCTTGCTAACTTCCCCTACCTCTAAAAAAACGCACCTCTGGTATATCTTGTTGGTATTTGTTATTTTACAGAGTCGCAGTAAACTGCTCATCAACAATACAAAGCATGTATTTTCGTACTTGGTTCGTTTCAAACCGAAAGATTCAGATTTACAGATGGCCATCAATTACTTACAGGTACGTTTTACTGGAGTTGATATTTGAAGACAATTTACAGTCATATTTTTTCTATATACATACGTGCCTGGCAAACTTGAATGCTACCCATGACTATTATACTCAAATGGTACACATTACTGTATAAGCAACTGGTACCATTGGATCAGGAGTCAGGCGCTCTACCCCTCGACCACTGCACCTCCTCCTAATCTCATTAGTAATTTATAAGTGTGCAATGACTTATGGTTGATAACACGTAGCATTTTGATTGAATATTAGCATTTGTTGGTAGTTGCTTAGAAAAGATTGGCTTTAAAATCAAGGTTAATTTCAATTAATTATGAGACACCATATGATTTTTATTTCAGAAAGAGACCAAGTTTGAACTAAGGGATCTGTTGAGGATAGATTTTCAGAGGGTACACAATGAACTTCTTCTACACTTGAGTACCAACTATTCAGAGGTTAGACTATTTATATGTTGCCATGGAAATAGATAATAAAAACATCTCATTATTGAGAAAATTTTATTAACACAAAACCCAAACAAAAGCACAGATTTGAAGAAACTATTGTTACTAGTGTTATAATTACAGTAAAACCTCAATAATAATACCATCATATGGACCCTTGAAAACTGGTATTGATATTGAGGTGGTAGTCTTCGAATCAACGAGGTCCGACTGTATGTTAATTTTTTATTTCACTACACATGTTCATTCAACTTAGAACTTAAATAATACAGGTTTATTCTTTTTAAGCAGAATATTTGGAACTTTTTGGAATATTTGGTCCGACTGTATAATCAACAGAATCAAACATGTTTCAGGTGTTTCATGGGTTGAAGATTTTGTCGTCTTGCGATGCCCAGTATAAAGGTGGGGAAATCTCTACCAGTGAAGAGATGGCCAATTATCTACAACCTCGACTTCTTGGTGTATTAGCTTTCTTTGATTCCCAGTTACTTCAGTCCAGTATTCCTATGGAAGAGAAGCGTCCAGTTAGTATTGTTACAAATACTTGTATAGATAGTTCCCACATTTACAATATTTACCTCCCTTGTTCTGAATTGTCGACCATATTGATTGGCGAATTTCCTTTAAGTTTATAGGGAATCTAATGTAAACGATGATAAACTTGTCAGATATAAAAATAATAACTTATTCATTCTGCTCATGTGGGCAGTTGGCTCAGTAAGTTAAAGAAAAAGTGGTTGTCACACGCAAATTCTCTTGGTATTTTCTCAAATTATCACATATTTAAAAATTACCCCTATTAGGGATTATCTTTCAAAATGGCTGATGATGAAGAACAAGAGTGGTAAATATTGTAGATGTGGGAACTATACATAAGATGATTCTCTGATGATTCTCTCTGCTAGCGAAAAAGCTGCAATTACTTAATGATGCATGCAGCTGTATTAATTTATATAACAGTATTCTAAATGATCAGTAATAATCAACCTGATTGTGCGAGTGAAAAGACGCCATGTTTAGGCCATTTATTGCTTTTGAAGATTTACCCTTCAATTGTCATAACTTACAGATACTGCTTATGTCTAACTGTTTCATCAGTAGTGTTTTAGCAGCGGCACACTGGGGGGGGGGGGCTTCTGTTTGGTTCTATATCTAACAATGCAACACAACACTAAGTTTACTACAAGTTATAACCAGAGATTGTAACAGTATTAATGCTGTGCGATTAGTCACAGAGTTTATCAATCTCATTAAAATGAGCTCCAGTGGCACTCTCCTATACTATACGCTAACTGGATCAGATGACTGCACAATACAGGTCACGTTCTTGTGACCTATGAGTATCCAATCAAATCGTCGGCTGCAAAATGCTTTGGTATTGAGTTATGAATATTCGTCGATCTCCGACGAGCTCTGTAAATTCTATTTGAGCGTAGATCATCAAGATGTTTCGATTACGTCAATTTCAATATGGCTGCGCCCTTGGACACAACCGCAACTCACACACGGCAACATTCTTTGGTTGATCGGTGTTGTTTGTGTGGTGTTTCGGAAATATTTATAACTGACAGCGGCAGGAAGGACGTTAAAAAACAGTATAAACAGAAACTCCAAATAAATGATAAAGCCATTTTGAGAAAGACGACAAACACGGTTTTGTAAGGTGAAATTTCATTGGACCACAAACGAGCACCTGGTTACGCATATCTATTTTTAGAGAGGTTATATGGAGTGTAGTCAGGTCCTAACAGCAGAAAGTAATGGAGCTAAAGTTAGGGGCTGATTTCAATGAGATTGAGATCTATATACCAATGTGTTTTATTATGATAAAAGCAATAGTGCTAATTTGAATAATTTTTGAGATCATTTCCAGTACTAGTATCTTATTCGGCAGTAACCAAGACCCTTCTTGTTGAGCTCTATTAAGCAGATGAGATAACTAGCTTAAAGTATTACCTGCTTTTTCCTCTGTTACAAATGGCAAATTGTATCCAGTGGCCTTATTCTTTCAGGCTTTGGAAAGTTTGATATCCATCATACGACTGATGGGGTCCAAGAATATTAGTGGTATACGGCACAAGGTGATGAATACGTTAAGAATCGGACTACAGTTTACGGATAGTGTATTCGTTGAACTGTCATGTCGAGCTTGGAACTGCTTTGTTCGAAGGTTGGTTATTTACAGAAATAAAACAATACTTCCTTGCCTAAGGCAGAAGTTAAATAAATATTTGATATACATTTGACCCTCGTTCATTCGAAATCGTCAGGTCCGAAATTTTATTTCGAATAAAACATCGCTTCGAATAACCCATTTCAATTCGAAGTGCCTAAGAAGATACATCGGGACCTGATAGTGATTTCGCATGATACCAATTATTTGGATTGAAGGTTGTCGAGTAAACGAGGTCTGACTGTATTATTGAGATTTGGCATACAATGTGATATGAGGTCAAATAGACTGTAAAATGTCAAGCATGCTGTTTTAGTGCTGGAACTGTCATTTAGATGTCTCTGGTTTAGAAATGGAAGTGAAGCTAGAAAATGATCGAAGAGTATTGACTAACCATAATGTTTTCTCTGTTTCAGCCTAGAGTTACCTTTCCTTGGTCAGATGTTGCCACAGATTGTAGCTACATTATTGCCACTTCTAAAACTTCTTCCTAAACAAGTTGCTGAAATCTTGAACTACATGATAGTTGATAACAGGTAATGTCATATGTGCCTCTTTGTTAACATCTGGCTATAAAAATTTGCCCAAATTGTCTCAAAATTTATTACAAAATTTCATAAGTTAATCAAAGTTCATAAGTTTATCAAATCTGGGTACAAACTTTTGAACACCAGCGACAGCCTGGTTCTTTGTGTATATGACAAACTACCTACCGTGGTATGTCTGTTGGTCATAGTTTTTCTTGCCTAGCTGACCGGGATTTCCCATGTTTACACCGATGCTAGAAAACTCTATCTTACATCTCCAGTGTAGGATGAGTCTCGTGCTGATGACATCACCCAATGACATCACGTTACATCGAATAATAACTTCAATGAATTTGAAAAATAATACATATAACTATAAGAAAAAAGACCTTTCAAGTGAGTCTTTTTATTTATTTTTGTTCTTTATTTTAAAAGGTATGCAAGAAGAAGAATCTTACACTGGCTTCGAGTGTGGATGGAAATATCCGGCTCTTGGGTAATTGTTCTTGTGGAACTCGGCCGAGTCTTGCTCCCGCCAAAATGGTAATCTTCGTGCCTGATATTTCTATCCGTATCAGAAGCCAGTGAAAGATTCTTATAATACAACATTTAGTTTACATGTTTTATTTAAAGTATACCCTTCTTTGTATCTATTACTCTCTGATTTATCTATTATTCTGTTCGATAATTTTAGGACAGCCTTGAAGAGCCACTTCCATGATATATACTTTCTGCCTGATATGCCCGAGTTGATTGAAGCAAGCACAGTATTGAAGAAATACACAGATGGACCTTCAAGGTATGTTAGAGGATTGGGGAGTCATAATTTAATGGATATGGGGTCAGCACTGGACCCAGGGGCTATGGGTTGAGTATTTCAGGGTCATAAGCCTCTAAGATGTCCTGACTAGATTTGCATACGATGCAAACTGTAGGATGATTGAAGTAATCATTAAAAATGTCCTACACTATAGAGCTTTCAAATAGTATTGACTATAAGTCTGTATGGTCCATGGAAGACGACTACTGTATTTATTATGGTTGTTGTATTTGTTGATGAACTCGATAAAGCCTGAATATTCCATCCATTGGTATTTCGTTCAAATATGGTATTTTCAATATGTAAATATTCAATTCAATGCTCATGTCCATTCAACTTTGTCCTTAAAAAAATACAGGTTTTTCAGAAGATATTTTCAACTTTTATGCATTACATCAAACATTTGTTCACTTGTTCAGTTTTGGAATTTTATATATCAATACAGCAGTCAATCCGATTTCACAAGTCAACTCGAACATTCCATGAAGGGAATACAACATGAGAGTCTGGATGTAAGACTTCATGCTCTCTCCAAGCTCAAGAAACTTCTCAAGGATGAAAGGGTAAATATGTACAGTAAAACCACACTTAAAGATCATCTCAATAATAAGACCGCGTCAATATTAATAACACAATTTTCAAGTCCATTTTCACTGTCTTGCTCTTTATTCGACCTCAATATTAAGACCACTTCAATAAGAAGACCAGTTTTCAAGGGTCCAACGGTGGTCCTATGAAACTTATGTGTTGTAAAGCATATTATTCATGATTTCGCTTTAAAGCGACGTACAGGATAACTGACACATGGGAAAAACCAGTTTTTTATGGAATTTCCACTTTTCTTGTTTTGTTGTCACCCAATGTCCAGACTTCATGTGACATGTACTGTTAGATTTTTTTGTATACAGTGTGTGTATATTAAAGGTTTCATTGACATAAATGTGTTGTTATTTCAGCAATCATTCTTACAACTTGTGATGGAAAGTGAAACTGCAAGTCCTACAGTGTCAAAGCTCATTTCTGTGGTATGGGCTGTATTTTATTCCACTGTTTTACAAATAGATAGTTCCCACATCTACAATATTTACCTCCCTTGTTCTTAACTGTTGGCCATTTTGAGAGGCAAAACTGATAAGCCCTTACAGAAGTAATTTCCAAATATGTGATAATTGAGAAAATATCAAGAGAATTTGCATGTGACAACCACTTTTTCTTCAACTTACTGAGCCAAATGCCCACATGAGCATAATGAATAAGTTTTTTTTTTATATATCGGATTTGTTTATCACCATTTACATTATATTCCCCATAAACTTTATGCAAATTTTCCTATCAAAACGGCCGACAATTCAGAACAGGGGAGGTAAATACTTTGAGATGTGAGAACTATGTATTTGATTAAATATTTAGTAACCTTGGTTACTATGCTAGTGCAAAACATTTATGACCATTCTACCCATCTTGGTTCTGCAATACTTTCTCCAAAATAGTATATGAACGCAGGGCTCTAGAAATCCACTAGCCCAACTTGCCAGACTAATCTAATGCTGAATGAGGCTACCAACATTTGAGTTGAAGTTAGTCCCGGACAAGTCTGTTTTTAAAGCTAACCCCAACACTAGCAATTGTTCAGTTGTAAGTCAAACCTTAGAATCCCACAAACACATACATGTGATTATTAATTTTATATATTTCCATTACTTTGGGACGAGTGTCTTTAAAAAAAAATTTGGAGCCCTGGTATGATAAAAATGTTACATTGACAGAGTTTGGACAATGTGTCTGACTGTCTGAAATGAACGGTACATTTGTTTTTATCTCGTAAAAATAGAAGTTTTACAGTAAACAGAAAATGTTTTCTTCTCAGTTGGTCTGGTGAAGTCTTCATTGGTTTGTAGAGCTAATAGTTAAATTACTGCAGATTAAAAGGCGTCCACTTACGAAGGGAATATCATCTAAGTGGATATAGTCTTATGTGACTCACTGATAAATGTCTTGATATCTCATTGAAGGTGTGGCTCAAACTATTCTAACTTGGTTTTTATGCAAATATCAATGTTTTACAGCAGGGGGGAGTGGCTTTTTATGCAAATATCAATGTTTTACAGCAGGGGGGAGTGGCTTTTTATGCAAATATCAATGTTTTACAGCAGGGGGGAGTGGCTTGGATACACAGGAAAATGATTCCAGGTCCTTGGAAATAGTCTTACATCGGATTTTTAATAGATCCCTGAAAGTGGGGAATAAGACACACCACGCACCCCCCCCCCCCTCGGGCAAAATATTGATAGGGGCATTAATACAACAGTGTTACTTTACTTTTGTGTCAAATTCTTAACGTTGTGTTTACAGTTACTGAAGGGTTGTAGGGAACCGGACCCCCGTGCACAGAGGCTATACGCCGAGTGCCTCGGTAACTGTGGTGCGATAGATCCTGGGAGGCTTGAACTCTCGGCTAACAACCCAAAGGCTGATCTAGCTAATCTTCAAGTCAGGTAAATCCGTGGTAACTCTACTGTATACAGTAAAACCTCAATAATAAGACCACCATTTGGACCCTTGAAAACTGGTCTTATTGAGATGGGCTTAATATTGAGGTTGAATAAAGAGCATGAGTGACAATGGACTTACAAATTGTGTTCTTAACTTTTAGGTGGTCTCATTATTGAAATAGTCTTTAAGTGAGGTTTTACTGTACAAGAAATGAAATACACTTGAGAAAAATAACGACTTGAGAAGTTTTTTGAAACTTCGTCCTTGCACAATCCGTGAGATTGGAAAATGTCTCATGTATTAATAAAAAAAGTATTGAATCATCTCATCATAAATAGTGCTGCAATGCTGCATGTCGCAATCTGGTGTGATCACCAGCTTAATTGATATTATTAAAAAATTGTATGACTAGATAAACTAGGTATTGCAATATATGAGATACAATCTCTATTTACACAGATGTTAGTTTAACACAGATGTCAGGCCCGATCTTCCGAAGCATCTCAATCTGAGCTCAAATCTCAGCTCAAATATTATCTCAAATTGTTGAGATTTTTCTCTTCTTAGACCAGACTCAAAATAGATATTACAAAACAAAAAGTCGAGATAGGTTTTTTCTCAGTAAATTTTCAAGATATCCAAAATAAGATTATCTCAACTCAGGCTCTGATTTGAGCAAAATCTCATATTGAGCTGAGATTTCTATTTGAGATATTTTGTGAGATCAGGCTCTGAACTCATTTTAAGACCAATCTCAGTTGAGACATTTTTTGACGATATAAGCAGCAAAAACGAAACAAAAGTTGGAAAATGAATTAATAGATGGAATTAACCTGTTTTTTTTTAGTAGAAATTGACCATTAAAATAATGTATAATTACAGTATTGGTGATGATAAGTTTGCTGTTGCCTTGGTAAACGAGGTTGTGAAATCCTACCTGGCAGCTACAGAACCGAGGATACAAGATTGTTCAGCGTTTGCTCTACAAGAACTTCTGTCTATATACAGAATATCTGAGTCACAGGACGATGAACATTCCAAGAAACTGTGGAACGAATTCCCGGAACATATACAAGAAATACTGATTCCTCTACTGAGCTCTAAGTAAATTATTACATTTCCTCTTCTCAGATTCTGGGTAATGGTGTATATATTGATGTTTCAGTGCAAGACTATCCTAACTCCTATATAAATACATAGGAGTTAGTATAGTCTTGCACTGAACCCTCGATATGCGCATATGTGCAGTATAATCGAAAGCATTTGATACTTTTTGTATTGTTGCAAAAATCTCAGTTTTTGTGCTTTTAGCGCTGAACTTCCACTGCAAAAATATTATTATTTATTTTTCCTTGTATCGCTGTTTTCAGTGTCTTTTTACAAATTTAGCCAGATATTTCCGCGAAAAGTTACAGCTTATAGATTGTCGATAACCAGACGGATCGACAGACGGGCATGCGGTCGGTCGGATGACGTTTACAATTTTGCGTTAAAGTTTTTATTCCTTGTCCTAAATTCATTAGTTTTTATCCGATCTTCATGAAACTTGTCTGCATGATACCTTAGACAAATGTGAATATGGGTCATCTCTGGTCAAAAAGTAGGTCAAATCTTTGGAACAAATTTTGCATAAAAGTTTCTTATTCCTTCATAAATTAGACAGTTTTCGCATTAACCCCTTGTTTTGATTGAGATGGTTTTGTTAAATGCTTATTTGTAATATTATGTTTTCAGATATATACTAGCTACGGATCACAACTGGTCTAATCTACAGAAACCTATCTATGGTTCCAAGAAAGGTAACTCCTTCAAAGATTGGGTCAGTACATGGACCAATTATCTTTCCTCAAAGGTATGTATTACTGGTCATCACCACCCTACTCTGTGGAAAAAATCTTTAAAGAACTTGGTTTGCACAGAGTTACTTCCCCTGTAGTAATTCTTACCGCTTGTTAACTTTGATTGTCCTTGAGTTTTTTCCCTTTCTGGAACTCATGTCTCTGATCCTATACTTGGTTCCTGGCTTCCTTACCTTATGATATTACAGGGGTCGCACAGTCTTGAAAAGTACTTGAATTTGTAATAGCCAAAAGCTCCTTGAAAAGTACTTGAATTTTGAAAAAAAAACAAAAAAACAATTCGGTAAATAGCCCTTGAATTCTTCTGCTGGGAATAGAAAAAAGACAAAAAATAACAAACATACCAATAACGCTGAAAAAGTGTGAAAAATGACCGAGCTATTTTCAACAGGGCCTACCGCTGAGTAGAAGATATTATGGTTATAAATACAGAATGGTAGTCGACAGGTTTTACGCCCTATAAAAGTAATTCTCGCGCTGTGTAATCTTAACCATGCTGCAGTGATGGTCATCTCGGTGGGATAAACTTAAAAAATACACTTGATCCCTTCTTCTCTATACCAAAAATATAAACATTTTTAATCCTTGAAAATGGGGCAAAAGTACTTGAAAAGTCCTTGAAAAGTACTAGAATTTCTTTCGAGAAGTTTGCTATGAACCATTTATTACATCACAATTTTTTGCAGTGGTTCCTGCTGTTATTATGAGAGAATAAGTTACATTTAACCAATAAAATGTGTGGTTACTATTCATGTTCATAAAGGCTGGTTGTCATTGTTTTCAGAAAATGGCATAATAAGTTCAGTTATTTACAGTTAGACCTCAATAATAAGACCACCCTTGGGACTCTTGAAAACTGGTCTTCTGATTAAGGTGGTCTTAATATTGAGGTTGAATGAAGAGCAAAACAGTGGAATTGGACTAGAAAATTGTGTTCTTAATTTCAATGTGGTCTTATTATTGAGGTGGTCTTTAGGTGAGGTTTTACTGTATATTTGCTGCTGTAGTACCTTCTATGTTTTCCAGGTCAAAGCTGATAGTCGAGCATACAAAGTGTTTAAATCATGTAGTGCTGTGATCAATTTTGATATTCACATTGCGATATACATTCTGCCATATGTTGTACTGCACGTGTTACAAGATGGCAACAATCAGGACATCACTGAGGTATGGGCAATTTATTGTGTATCTAAGTTTTCGTTTATGTAGGTTGCTGTCTGTCCGTCTGTCAATAATTAGAGTGCTTACACCTTGAAAATGCCATCAGCAATTTTTGTTGCCATAGTGTGGTTTTGTGTGTATGTGTGCGTCCGTCATGATTTGCTTTCTCCGGACCATTACTCTGTCATTTGTTGGGGGATTTCCAAATTGCTTGGAGCCGTGGTCCAGTGGTTAGTGTGCTGGACTTGTAACCTAGTGATCCAGGTTCGACTCCCGGTCGCGGCAGGTCATACCCTTCCATGAAAATTTGACAAAAATGTTGATTTTCCTCCACATGTGGAGAAGTTGCCGGCTCCTTGTGGAAGCGTAAGTTAGTACTGGTAAGAATTCAGTCCAAGAAAAACTGGTTAGGAGAACCGGCCGCCGTATATAACTGAAATATCGTTGAGAAACGGCGTTAAACCTGATGAAACAAACAAAACAAATTGCTTGGCACAAATGTTCATTATGATGAGACAGAGTGTAGTGCGCAAGATCCATGTACGTAGCTCAAAGGTCAAGGTCGCACTTGGAGGTCAAATGTAAAAAATGGGTATAATAGATATACACTGTATAGCATTATATAACCATGTATTCTTTATCTCATGACAGTTGGGAGGCTCGATGTGTTGCCCTTGGGCATCTAGTTATGAAACTGGACAAGAGTATATATGACCTCTAGATCTTGGACAATTTTGTAAATTGGCAAGATTGCTCAGATAATCATTGAATTATGGCCCTTGAATTAGTACAAATAGTCATTGTCCACATTGTTAACTTATTAGACGCCATATCAAGAAATTTACATATAATGTATGTCCTTGGGATCTTGGAAAAATTGCCAAGAGCATGATTGCTTAGATAATCCAGGAGTTATGGGCCTTGAATTAGTTCAATTGCCATTTTACAAGTTAATAACTCGTTAGAGGCCACATTGCTTGTCCAATCCTTGAGCAATTTACATAAATTGTATATGTCCTTAAGATCTTGGACAAGTTTGCTGATGGGCATGCTTTCTGAGTTATGGCCTGAATAGGCGAAATCTGAAATTTGCTAAAAATGGGTTTTTACCCACGCGTTACAAACAAAATTGCGGTCAAAACAATTTTAGATCTATTTAAGTTCAGTCAGACGTTGAATCCTGTCTTTGTTTTCATTGTGATTTGAACATGACGTTAACGGTATATTGTTGTTTTTACTGCAGGGTTAGGGGGAAAACCCATATTTGTTCCAGTTTGGAGTATATAGATCTAGTACATAATTTGTGCAGATTGCCTGATTTTGACAACTCGCCCCTTTGTTTTCAGGTGTGTGCAGAAATCAATGAAGTATTGCAACAAGGAACAAGAACTGACGGTAAACAGAAAGGTTCTATAAATCATCACATGAGCGCACAAACTGTCTTCTCGATTCTGGATTATCTTACAAAGTGGAAATACTTCATGCTGTCCTTAAAAATTGTCGAAGCTGCAAAGAGGAAGGGTTTGTATTTTGGTTTTGCTATTACGTTGATACATTTGAAAGGGTCGGGTAGATGTACCCTCTATCCATCTGTCAGTCAGTCCTGGACAAGTTTTAATCTTGCATCTGTCAAAACTTGATTGAAAGAATAACTGGTACATATCTTTGGTTTCAGCCTCCGGATTCATTTCTTGCTATTATGAATATAATGTTATAAGTTGTAATGGTAAAATACAATACAATGTACTGATTTATATAGTAAAAAGTTGGAACCGGACGATTTGTCCAGTTTAAAGGGGTTTCTGGATTAAAGGTGTTCCAGCGTATATTTCTATTTCTGGGTTAATTTAATTTTTGTCTACTGATAATATGCAATATTAAATTCATTCTACATATATTTGAATATAGTTAACATATCGTGTTTTTATTTGCGACCCATTTTAGACAGTTATATATTATACAATAATAATTTAAAACATTCTGTTCTCTGTTCTTACTCGAGTACTCCTTAAGCATCCAGTACTCAGTATTTACTCAAGTACTATCCCCCAGTACTCGACCCATCCCTGCAATGTAGTGCAAATTATACTAAAAAAAGACTGTGTTTCATGATTTGATAATAATTGTGATCACTAACCGTCCCTCTGTCAGTCCGTCTGTTTGTCTTTAATTTCTTCTCCTCCTAAATTACTTGGCCAACTTTAACAAACGTTCACAGAAGGAATCCTTATGTGGTCCCCTTTCAAAATTGGTCGCAGAATTCTGTTTCAAGCAGAACTCGGGGAGCCATGGCTAGTAAAAACTTTTTGTTAAAATCTTTTTGTCTAAAGCTACTGGCCCTGTTTTGATTGACCTTCACTCAAATGTTTCTTGGGTATTTGGATTTGTCAAAAACATTGCGCTAGGGGGCAAAGTCACTTTTCATATATGTGTATAGTTGAAGATTCATCTAGTCAAAAACTACTGGCCCAATTTTAAATAATTTTACTCAAATGTTCAATTGGTGACCCTCTAACAAGTTTGTTAAAATTATTTGGATTTGTCAAAAAACAGGTCTGCCAGGGGGTGGAGCTAAGTTTCTTCCGTTGCAACACTTTGTTAGTTCCGCGAAAATACAAGCAAACAAGTATACTAGATTTTTCCGGTGCCTGGTTGAGCGATTCAGGGCCATCACTGCATTCTTAATATATTTCCACAGGCGGTTCTGGCACTGCGCCAGCACTGAGTCAGATTGATGTCGGGTACAATGCCGTGAAACAGTTCCTGGACCGTATACCGCAGGATAAGTTATCGCAAGTCTCGTTTAGTTGTAAGGCGTACACACGAGCTCTCATGCATTTTGAACTTCATCTCTGGGGAAAGACTAACTTATCCAAAGAAGATCTCGATTTCATGCAGGTAATATTTTGTTATACTTACTCTGTCCTTGAGAATGCTCTCATGCATTTTTGAGAAAAGTCCAAAACTTTGAAGATTCCATCGTTTTTTGGCAGCCGTCAACAAAGTTTGCCCTCTGAATCAATTACATATAGGGTCATGTTTGAAGGAACACGAAAAATCGGTCAATGGCGCTACCGGGATTCGAACCCGGGTCTACAGCGACCTAACGTCATTTTCGTGTAAATTTAACTTATATAAATTTGATTAAGGATAACTACACTTTGGACGAAGTATGGGGCGCATTTTTACATCCGCCACACAGCACTTAACACCAGCTGTAGTAATATTGAAATAAAGTCATGTTTGAAGGAACACGAAAAATCGGACAATGGCGCTACCGGGATTCGAACCCGCCTCAAAAATAAGACCACCATTGGGACTCTTGGAAACTGGTCATCTTATTGGGGTGGTTTTAACATTAAGGTTGTATAAAGAGCAAAACAGTGAAAATGGACTTGAAAATTGTGTTCTTAATTTCGAGGTGGTCTTATTATTGAGGTGGTCTTTAAGTGAGGTTTTTCCTGTATGAATATTTTGTCTTGTGTATGTTAGAGGTTGTATGTGGAACTGGATGAACCAGATGGAGTACAGGGCGTGGCTGCCATCAGACAATCCCCACCCACACTTCAAGAACAAATACTCACATTCAGCGGAAGAATAGGTTTGTTCAACTCAATTTATAAAAGCAACAATTCTGATGTTTCACAATTATATGGCCACATTCTAAATGGCAAACAATATTGGTTTTTCCCAAATTGAATTTTAGTAAAAAATAAAAATCTGAGGTATATTTTATTAGAAATAGGCATAGTAGATGCTTTTTCCACAAAAGCCAAAACTGAAATGGATTCCTAAATTTTGTTTGAAATTATCTCTAATATATTTTTGTATCTGATTTTCGAAATGTTGACCATTTTCACCCAAAAATCCCCAGTTTCATGAACATGTGGCATGGTCTCTCGACAGTGAGAAAAAGCTTTGAAGCTGTTTAACCTGCTGATAATTAAATTTATTTTGTGTTGTTTAGCAGTATTTGTAGATGCCTGACGCTAGAACTGAAATCAAGCATTATTTCTGTAGATCGAGAATTATAAACTGTGCAAAAGTTACATTGACGATCAGGGTTTTTAAGAAATGAAATACTGCGTTAAGTTACGTATTTTGTGTGAACTCTCATTTCTGAAACAGGTTGTCAGATAGAGTTGCAGACGTGTTATGAACAAGCTATTCAGTCTGAACCAGATGAATTCAGTAATCATCAGGGTCTTCTCAGATGCTTGATGGATCTCGGTCAGCCATCGCAAGCAATACACCATGCAACAGGGGTCATAGCTGAAAGGTACGTGGTCAAATGACATTTTCTGCTTGTAACATTCCTAAAATGGTCTTGCCACATTCCTTGTTAATCTTGAGTAAGCTCATCCTCGGTACCCGGGCTATTAATAACATATATGATATCCTGCAGGCCCCGTGTTCACAAAGAATCAGTTTTCAGGATCAGGATCAAGATCAAATATAGGATCTTTCAAACCTTGTAAAAATTGTTATTGAAAGCTAAATCTTTTTACATACTGTGACAGATATGAACATCCTGCAAAACTTTTGAGACGTTAAATTCAAATGTCATGCTTATTAAGAAAAAGGTTATAACCGATTTTGGAAAATTGATCCTGATTTGATTTAGATCAGTTTCAGTCATATGTTTAATAACTCAATTTCTCAACATCATGGTGAAGTAAAGCATGTTTTCACGATGTTTATTGGAAGATATTTATGTATTTTTTTGTATGTTTATGAGAAGTACTGGAAAAAGTGTTCAATTGCTTCGTGAAAATGGCAAATATTTTTATGGATCAACTTGATCCAGATCAGTTGATCCTTTGTGAACATGGGGCCTGGGCAAACTTACCGTAAAAATCTAGTACTTGTGAGATTAATGAGGTGAAATCCAGCCATATGACAAACACCTCATGCCATACAGAAATGGCCGAGTAGGGTTCTGAGCGATCCAATGAGATCGCGGGTTTCAAATTGCACTTTTATGGTTGCTGCCATTTTGTTGAATTTTCTGATAGCTCTTCACAAAGGAGGTTCCTTCTTTATTTTGTTATTGTCCATTTCATTGGTCAAGAAATGCTTATGAATATTCATGCAATACAAAGTTTTGCTAGCCAATTTGCCAAGGGTATCATATATGTTATGAATAGCCTGGGTACCGAGGATGGAGATAGCTGGCTACAACTCAAGCCTCTGATTGGTTGCCTCTGAGCAGAGTATAAAATATTGACCACTTGCAAAGCTGCAGTCTCGAGACTCAGTTTTATAATAGTGTTCTTAAATGTGCCAAAAAGGCATTGGTTTAAATTTTAACAAACCAGGTAAACACCTTGGCCAAATGCTTATTAGGGTCAATTTCTGATTCTAATTGTATTAATTCATTGGTGACCTTGGATGCATTCACATCACTCATGTTTGAATTTAAATGTTCTTCAGGAGCATAATTCAATCCTTTGGAATATACATGTATCTTCCATCCTCTCGGTCAGTTACAGTGAATATTTTTGATCCCATCAAAAAAAATTGGACTACACAATATGCAATACTGCACAACCTCCACAGAGAAAATTACAGCTGATATTGAGAGTTTGTTGCTCTTGAGAGGTTAAAGTAGTATTAAGTTTAATCGCCAGCTGAAAGGGGATATAGAAATGGTAGGCGTGCGTGCGTGCGTTTGTTTGTTACAGATTTTGTCCGCAGTATAACTCGAAAAGTCTTTGTGATGTCAACTTCAAACTTCATATACAGATAGATCTCATTGAGGTGTAGTGCAGTGTTTTAAGAGCTGTTGCCCTTTGTCTTTTTTTTGTTGTCTGGAGCATAACTCAAAAAGTCTTCGAGTTATCAACTTCAAACTTCATGTACAGATAGATCTCATTGGGGAGTAGTGCAGTGTTAAAAGAACCATAACTCTACCTTTAATATTTTAAGAGTTGTTGCCCTTTGTCTTTTTTTGTCATAATTTTGAGGTGGTCTTATTATTGTGGTTTTACTGTATATTATTTATGTATACAGGAAAGCGCTGGCACCTCACTTGCTGCAGTATCAAGTAGAAGCCGCATGGAAACTTGGAAACTGGACTTCTCTAGAGAACTACACCAAAGTGGTAATGTTTTGGATTCAGACTTTTCTGATTATGTCTTATACAGATATATGTGACTACCGTTTTTGATGGTAACATGAACATTATAGATAGAAAAAGGACAATTCTTACAGACTGAATTACTTAAACTCGTAATTAGTTTGTTTCTGTAATTATATAATATTTTACCTTGGTTGTTCTGTATATACTTTGGCTGTTTATTTGTATCCTCAGTTCTCGTATTCTCGGGGTTTCTCATATTCTCGTGACATAACGAAACCGGATCGAATCGACGCTCGTGACGTTCATTTATATCCAGTTGCACATCAACTTTTTTCAGCTCGTCATTTTCAACATATTTAATTTAAAATTAAAGAGAAAATGCGTAGAAAACATGTGTGAACCATTAAATATGTACACAAATGGCCTAAAAATTGCAATAAATTTGCAAAATCAACGATTTTTATACCAAAATACTGATAGAGCTGTTCGATATCGTCTACAAACACATATGACGTCCTTCTCCATCTATATCAACGGATGCTTGTAACAGCTTGGTTGTAAACAACTTATAATACAGTGCAGTTCACCATTTGCATTCTACACCTGCTTTATTTTGTTGACGCAATTAAGACCCAATTACGAAGTGTTTATTTTTCATCATGCATACGTTTTTGTAATTGAAACTACTTTTGAAATTTTGCATTGTTGTATACGAATAAAATATTTGATGTCTATGTGTTTCGATATGTTAAACAGTTGTTGTTTTTAATTGGATCTAAATTGCTGTTTATTTTTCAACTGGTTAATGTTTACTTGCTAAATGTGTTATGAAATTAAAATTTCACTCACTTCATAGTCATTAAACCATGTTTAAAAATAAACAAAATAGAAAGCTGCAGACACAAAAAGATCTCCCATGGGTTAATGATAAATGACAATAAACAACTGAAATGAACTGTAGAACATTACACGCACATAGCAACCACCCTTAGCAACCAATGAAAATTCCCGAGAATACGAGAAAGCGCACCGGTGATCCTGGATGATCATGAAGGTTAGTTTGTGTAAAGATAAAATACGCAACTCATGTTAGATTTACATCGTTTTTATTGATTGCAAGTTTTATTTGGAGGTTGTATTTATGTCTGAATACAATCACAATAATTCTATTATGTTTTCGAAACTGTGGTAGACAGTTTACTCATTAAATCCCCGAGAATACGAGAAAACAGGATAATTGTTATAAGCAATTGTATAATTCATTCACACTGTTCTAGTTCACTCAACACACATCATGTACATGTTTTGTTACATGTTTATGTGAATGGGCCGGTGGACATTATCACAGATAAACTTTGAAACCTTGACTTTCATTATTAGTTAGAAGAAGGTGTTTGTATTAAACCCACTTATAAAAATGTTAGCCCGCCCATCTACCTCAGTTGGTAGAGTGTATACTGTCACCTTGCAGATCTGGGTTTGATTCCTGGGTTTGGCAGGTTATGTTCATCTGTGACATTGGTTATGGTCATGTCCTCCACATGTGGAGAAGTTGTTAGTTGCTTGAGAAAAACCATGTTGGTACTGACTAATAAATAGTTCCTGGAAGTCTTTGACTGAAAAATTGCTGAAAAATGGTATAAAACACAATGAAATCAAAATCAAAAATTGTTTATTTGTGGTCCCCGTACTACAATTTTCGAGAACAGTTGTTATGTTAGGTTGATTTATTAGTTCTTTAAACTTTTTTAGAGTTTTAGACCCTTAAAAAATTATTGGATAATTTCAGGACAAGACCAGCAGAAGTTGGCCTGTAATGCTTGGTAGAGTATTGTTGTCAGCTAAAGCTAAGGTATGTCTTTACAACAAAAACGTTTAGTATAAAACTTGGTTTAATGAGGTGAAAAGCAGAACGTAATTTCAGGCATGTTGATTCAAGGTCATTCTGTGAGATAAAAGGTCAATGACCTGTTTTTGCATCAGTATGACCATCTTGTTCTACTTAATTGTTATGGTCATTTTCAAATATTGGAATAAAATCACTGCAGCATATTGGATATTCTTTACAGGAGGAAGAAGATTTTTCACATCAACTACAGATTGCTAGACAAGAACAGGTTGGGCCATTGTCTGCTGCCAGTTTTGAGATGGGATCTTATCAGAGGGGTTATGAATATATTGTTAGGTTAGTAACCATGGCAATCATTTATTTTCATTGATAATACAAAAACATTATTGTAAGATTTTAGCATCTTTTTTCAAGGATACCAAAAACTGTTTTTGTAAGAGTTTGGCATCTTATTTCAAGAAAAATACTGGGAAAAAATTAGCAGATTTTGGCATCTTTTTTCAAGAAAAATACTCAAAAACATTGTAATATTTTGACATCTTTTATGAAGTATAACAATGAAATATTGTACTAGTGGCCAACTTTTTCATTTTTTTTTCAAATTTGGTGTTGTACAGTAAAACCTCGCATTAAGACCATGTCAATAATAAAACTACCTGAAAATTTAGAACACAATTTTCTGATCCATTTTCAATGTTTTGCTCTTTATGCAACCTTATTATTAATACCACCTCAATAAGAAGACCAGCTTTCAAGGGTACCAGGGGTGGTCTTATTACTGATGTTTTACTGTACAATATATTTTCTATTAGTTCAATATCACTGACTTAATTGATGATTGGGTGTATTTCACTTGTTCAGGTTACATTTATTGAACGAGATTGAGGAGAACATGCAGGTGTTTATGAACATAGGACAAGAGAAATCTGTACAAGATAAAATATCCAAACAGGAACTTCTCTCACAATGGCAAACATCACTGAAAATGATGCAGGTACAGATTTTATGTTTACATTGTTCTGTGCAGAGGTTAGTTTCAGCTGTTTTTATAGCCGTTATTCGGCTATATTCCCAATGATGAAGGTATATATTTTTCCCAAATTAGAACGCATAAATTCCCAATAAATCTGAGGAAAACGTTTTGGTTAAATTAAGCCAAAAATTGACAAAGTTAGAGGCTTTTCTCTCACAGGCAGTTTATATAGATAGCAATTGTTGATTAATTAATCACTATATCCTTTAAGTTTATTCCTCAAATTTTGCTGTAATTTCTAGACTTTTTCCCAATTTCTAAGATTAAGGAGCAAAAACTCCCTATTTGAATGGTAAGGGCCATCTTTCCAGAGTAGCCAAAATAAATCCTACTGTGGTATACAGTGCAATCTCTGCAGAGCGTTCCCTCCCTGTCTTCAACAACACTATTATGAGAATCTTTAAATGGCTCTTTCCATCCGCACAGGAAAACAATGATAGATTCTTTTTTCTAGCATATCTTTTATGGAAATTAAGAAACGAAGGTTGAGATTAGATAAAACAATGAACGTTTTAAGGGCTTCTGTTGTAGCAATTTACAAATTCATTAAAGTTAGTAATTGCGGTTGTGTGGCGTCATTTGATAAATATCAGATGGCTTCCTGTGTGACAGTACATATTGACTAGACTAGAGTTTTCAAGCCCATCACAGATATATATGCAGGAAATCCCAGTCAGGTATGTGAGAAATCTGCTACAGTTTGCATCTGCTGAAAGGGTGTTGTTCTAGAGAGACTGCACTGTGTCTGTGAAATATTTTCTTCTTTTCTACTGCCGATCTTTAATTATCACATTATTTTTTTCTTTGAAAATGTGCTAGAAAAAAGTATATACATCATCTACATGTTGAAGAAAAGGGTTCTATTTTACCTCAATTCTCTTTGGAAAAATGATTTATCATTGATTCCTATGAGCTTTTTATACAAAATGCAAGTATAACCCAGATGATACATTCTTGACAGCTCTCGGATATTTCCGTACCACTTCGTTACTCTACGAACATCCTCTAGCGTATGTCAGGCGGAGCACTATGTCGCAAAATTCAACATTTTGTGCGGTCAACCAATAGTTCTCGTAAAACGGATTTAACTTCGCAATAACTTTGATAAATTCGCATAAGAAATGGATAATCGTTATCATTTCTAGTTTAAGACACATAATTCAGTCTTCATAAGCTTAAATATGTGAATCTAATCCCGTTTCATCAGCACTCCAGCGTTCACGCCGCCATATTGTTTACATGATTTACGAATGGTATTTCCGAAAGTAGTGCCTTGCGAACATCCGAAGCACTGGACGTAGTTGGCCTAGGTATTCCGAATGCCCGATAAAAGTGGAAAATAAAATGGTGGTGAAATGCTTTGAAGCTTTGTACATGTATTAGGCTAGCTATTTTTCATTATTTTAGTCATCTTTCAAAGTTCAAGAACCTGTGCTGACAATGAGAAGAACTCTCATGACCTTGACCCAACATGAAGGTCACTGTGACTTTGACCTTGATCGTGAAATAGGTCATAGTTGGTTGAGTAGTGCCAAAATTGCTCACAAGTAAGTTTTGTAAATTAACAGTTGATAAATGTATATACTGGAAACTATGAATGACATTTCCTCCTAAACCACTTGATCGATTTTGACCAAATTTTGCAGAAATTATCCTTTTGTGGTCCTCTTTCGATGTTTTGTAAATGGTTCCGGTCTATTGCATAAGTAGGTCGCAAGAGCTAAAAATAGATTTTAAAAGTGAAAACTTAGAAAATCTTCTTGTCCGAAACCATGAGGTACAAAGCCCCGACAGTGATATTCCATTTTTGTTTAGAGAATTTAATTTTTATTTTGTTTAAACGAAATACATGTTAAATACCAAATATTATTTTGTTTCACGATGCGTGCCTGCGTGATAAATTATGTACTATTGTGATGCCCTTTATATCTTGTTGATATAAATTATATTTGGTAGCTTTAAAGCTTATTGGAAGAGTTCCATTAGTTAACAAACACAAAAACACAAAAAAACAGTTCAGGGACATTTAATCATCCAATATGTTCTGAATTCAAATCATGGATCTATATGTGCTTGGTTGTAATTCATTCACAATGAACATAATTCATCTCATATAGATTCTAATGCAAATATATGGAGTAAAATTATCTATTTAGCATGAGTTACTATTTAAGGTACAATCTCATAAGTTATTTAAAAGTCATGAATTTCTATTATTTATAATATTAAAATGTGCCATGAATGCCTAAAACCAATTTTGAAAATATGATGTACCCAAAAAGAAATAATTTGACAGTCCTCCCGATCCTGCTAAACCCTGTGTTTATATACCCCAAAGACCCCCCCGCCCCCGCTCTGTCAAAGAATTACTGCGAAAGGTGCCCCACCCCCCTCTGTCACAACATTACTGCGGCAGGTGTAAAACTGCAGAAAACCACAGAATCCCAAAAGCCTGGATGAATTCTGCCGGGTTTTGCACATAAACAAATTTTTATTTTAAGGATTTATGAACGTAAGTTTGTCTGATTTTACCTAATTAATACAGACATACATAATAATGATAATAATAACGACTTTATTTAAAGAGGCTACACAGTTGGGCAAGCCTAATCTTCCCTGTGGGGAATTAAACATTTACACATATACGATCACCCTTGGGACTCTTGAAAACTGGTCTTATTATTGAGTGTGTCATAATACTGAGGTTGAATAAAGACAAAAGTAGGGAAAAGGAACTAAATTGTGTTCTTAATTTTGAGGTGGTCTTATAATTTAGGTGGTCTTAAATTGACATTTACTGTATATGTATATTAATGTTTACAATCAGGCGACATAGTTAGTGATGTAATCAATAGCACATCCTGCCTTGCGTTCAGTAAAGGCTAACAGTCGCTCACGTTATGAAACTGTGCACACGATTTACTACTGAACGCACTGTTATTCTAAAAGTGTGCGCTAGCTGTACGCCCACTCGCTAACACAAGCGAATTTGTGACCCGAAAACTGCGTTCAGTTATGGCTAACAGTTGTTCACGTTTTGTTTTGTATCCCTGGCCCACCATATCACATTGACTGCACACAGGGAACTAAATTGTGAAATGTTACAACACGTGAGCCGCAAATACCTTTTTCTGGTTCCCTGCCTTTACTGTTGTATAAGTAAATACTATTATGATATTGAGGCAGGGAACCAGAATAAAAAACGAAGCGGTCAATATACTTGTTAGCTATGCGAACTGTGAGCGGCTTCCGTTAGCCGTAACTGAATGCACAGCTGGTGGCAGCCATGTTGAATTATATGGAGCACATGTGTGAAACTCCAAGCATGTTTAACAAACGTTTATACAAGCAGAATTAAGATATACCAGATAGGCAGGAAAACTCAAATCCAGACACTTCTCAATGGAAAGGCTGAATTAAAGATGACAAATAGTTGATATTGATTTATTTCACTTGTTTAGCTGGTATCTATTAAGAGACCATATTTTGGTGGTCTCTTAGGTGATCTCTTAATACAATGTCCACTGTAAATGATTTTCCGGAAAATCGTGATGATTGAACATTCCCTAACAGCTACTAGTATGCTAAGTGGTACATCTGTGTTTAATCATATGACCCGAATTCACCTTGGATGATATCTTCTGCTCAGTAGGCCATAGTGGACATCAGACAAAATGTGTTCATACTAGGGATGTCAATATTCGGGTATTTTGCTGACCGGTTAACCGTTTAATCTTCAGGACGGTTAACTGAACATGATATTCGTTACGTGTTTCGTATTTTGTCGTGTATATTTTTACCATGACTAGACCTATACTCGGACTAGTTTGGATTTTATTTCTGCTAAGTTCTGAAAATATTTCATAAAAAAATATCAATTGTTTCAATTAATTTTAAGATAACATCATTTTTTATTTCAAACATTATAGTATGAGATATGATGAATTGATATATTCCAAATCACATTTAACTTTACAGACAGTTGCCCTCTATTCCAAAACAACAATGCTAAAACACAAACATTAGCGCAATAACAATGTACTTTATCTGTCTATTTAAATATGCCTAAATTCTCGAACACCCAAACGAGTATTAAGACTGTCATTTACGACAATAAACTGACCTTTTCATTTAATATGTGTAGCAAATGCATACGTGTCAAGCTGTGAGGTACGGATAATCGATTTTGCCCCCTCACGGCGGGGTTTCAGGGACAAAGTATTGAGATTTCTGACTACGGATATCTTGCGAGGTTTTTTCGTTTTTTAGATGTAGATGTTTTCATAAAAAATGAACGATTAACGCATGTTCGAACGGTTAACCTGTTAGTCGTTTACATCCCTAGTTCATACATTATATTTTTTCCAAAGTTTCAACAGTTGTATACACATTAAGAATCTGGCAGCATTGTTTGTCTCACGATGTAGGAGTGAACGTATGTAACAATCTAACGCTACTGCTTGCAGGTTTTCTTGTTCCATACATTGTCCAATTACATTTAGAGATGTCTCTTCATGTTTAAGATCAGGCTCATATCTAATACTCCTTGTAAGATTGATTAGAGCTTCTAGTTGCTCTGTCCTTCTCTGTAGACGTCCGTATGTCTTGTACTGTAGGAAGTAAAGATATGGGACAGAATCAACAGCGATGTAATCCATCCACGTAGAATCTTCCTGCGTTCTCATTTCTCTGTCTTCTTCAATGTACGATTTCAGTATTTCATATCTAAGTTCATGTGGAACACAGTTTATTTCATTGTTCAGAAATCTAGTACAAAATGCTACTAGGAACTTGTTTGCTTCCTCATTACGGCCGTCACAGGCTTTAAAAAATTCCACCTTATCTAACACTAGCTCAACTCGAAAACATCCGCATACAGATTGAACTATTG
The DNA here is from genome assembly GCA_032209605.1 of Mactromeris polynyma. NCBI lineage: Eukaryota > Metazoa > Mollusca > Bivalvia > Venerida > Mactridae > Mactromeris > Mactromeris polynyma. Next base: position 1,840,373 of record JASFXZ010000034.1, on the reverse strand, counting down.
ATGTGTTGTACTGTATTTGACTGATTTTTAATTCACTCTCTGCTGTCTCCATGTCTCCTGTACAGTATAATACAGAGACAAGTTTCAGTCGACCTGATAATACATCAGACTCTTTCCCAGCTTCTAGATAGGTGAAAGCTTCATCAGAGATGGCTGATTGAGCATCTATGTTTATGCTAGCCATCACTGAACCCAAAGCTGATGTCACTAAAGGTATAAGCAGGTGACAAGCATTTATCAAGTTGCCTTCAGCTCTGTCTTTTTTCAGATCTGATAATGATTCAGACATATTATGTTGTGTTACTTCTAAATTTTCATTGTACATTTTCATTAGAAAAATCTTGAAGTACTCGCTCTGTGCAATGGCAATGTTAATAATAGCGTTACCTGAAATCAATGAGGCGATGTCTGTAGCTGATTGAAGCATTGGACTGAATGGTATTATGTTTAGCTTCATCCTCAGCCTGCTACCTAGATCATCAATCTGTATCTTGTACAATAACTCTTCCTTACTTTCCATCAGACTATCAATGATGTCTAGTAGTTTACCTCTCTGTGCATCTGTCATACGTCCGGCCAGTAAGTTATTTCCTGGTATCATTAAGTGCGGACAGTTTCTTTGCAGAACACGTTCCTTTAACATGAACAAACATAAGTGTAAGTATGATAGTAAATTTCCTGTATGCCATTCATGTGATGAATCATATACACAGTACAACAACACATTTTTACACATGAAACTTGACAGAACATCTTCAACATATGGTTTGATGTGAGTTTTAAGAATCATTTTCATCAAGACATAACATCTTAATTGCGAAATATTCAAACTGAACATAAGACATCTCTCTTGTAGACTGGTTGATATTCTCCACTCATATTCGGGCATATCAGACAACTTACTGCCGACTGATACCACAAAACATCCAGCATTTCTACAAAACGTTTCGTCATCTTCAGATGGCCATTTACTTTCTGTTAGTTTCTGTAACCATGGTGCAGCCTGAAGGGGTGATGATTTACAACAGAAACTTGGAACTAAGTCTGTTTCGAGTTCTCCTGGAATTCCTTGCGTTGTTATAGCTGGACCATATTCTGGTATAGTTACGGTATCTGATGTCCAAGTATTCACCAAGAGTATTCTCCCTTCACTATCAATGACGTTCTTCTCCATAGTTTCTATATCATCGACAGGGGCTGGGATTGGTATGTCAGATCTTAGAGCCTGTAGATAACAGTAAGCAGGTGATATGTTCTCATTTTGTATCATCATTACTGTCACTATACTTCCTGGTTTCCACTCCGACATATGTTGTATAACATTCACATCATCTACACTATACAACATGTCAATGTCTGAGCTAAGTCCTAATGTCGTTGAACCTTCAATTTGGCTGCCAAAGTTGAACGAACTAAATCCTTTAGCACAGAATGGTTCAGTTAGTGTCTGGACAGCCCCTCTCACCAAACATGATCTTCTTCTTTTCATCACAAGCTTTTCATTCACTCCAATGTCATCCATCACTTCCGACAGTATCTCTGACACCCTGTACGTATAGTCCGGTGGTCTAGACATCCTGTAATCATACATGGTATGTTCAGTCTAGTATAAATAGCCGGATTTTCAGAGAAAAATTTCGGCTTATAGATTGGCTGAGGATGAAAACTGATCATAATCAGGACTCTAGAACTTTTTTTTAAATCACAGTTGTCCCAGACAAAAAAAATGCAAGTTACTGTGTTTATGAGGTTGACACTCGCCGCGGACATTTTTCCTAATGCACTTTATGGTATTTCAATCGACCCGGTATATACCCCACACACCATAAATGGACTTTTTGAAGCCAAAGGGGGGAATTTACCTGCCAGTAGAGCAGTATAGACCAAACAGATAATTTTGAATCCAAAGACGGTCCAAGCATAGTGGCAAAGAGACCCATCATACAGTTACAGTTTTCCTGGCATCTAAAACCAGTACTTTCCAGGAGTCTACGCTGTACTTTCCTGGTTACATACCAGTACTATGATAGGTGGGAAACACTGAAAAGCATTTCAGTTTTTACCCGGGCTGGAAGAGGGATCAAACCCATGACCTCCAGATTCGTAGTCAGCAGCATTAACCATTGAGCCTCTCGGCCACCTACTTGTCCCGTACTAACTTCAACCCAATTATTTGTAGCCTGAATCATCAAGTAGACTTGTCCGGGACGTCAGCCTAGTGGAATTCTAGAGCCCTGTTGATAGTACTTTCCTTTTAGAAACATGAAAAACAAATATTACAAGTATATTTACTTTCGTTTTCGGAATTCTAGAGCCCTGTTGATAGTACTTTCTTTTTAGAAACATGAAGAACAAATATTACAAGTATATTTACTTTCGTTTTCGGAATTCTAGAGCCCTGTTGATAGTACTTTCTTTTTAGAAACATGAAAAACAATATTACAAGTATATTTACTTTCGTTTTAGCTTGTGATACAGATACATGTTTAACCAATAATTGTTTGGTACAATTTTATCTCAAATATATCAGTAACTTAACAAGTGTTCTGTACAAAACCAAAATTAACCACAAAAAGATTGAAAATTTAAGTACCTGATTTGGTTTAAATTTACTTCACAAGTTACAAGTCATGCTCTGTGTAGACGATTACTGCATAAACACTCATCGATATACAATGTTGGAACATTTAGGGGAATTTTGTGACGCAATTTTCAGTCTGTCAAGGTTATATAAAATACCTTAACATTGATATAACTCAGTTAGTTGTAATAGTCCGTTGTCTTAGGACAAAAACATTTGATTGTTGGTTGCAAGTGCTTTGTAATAACTGATTTAGTATATACAGTAAAACCTCGCATAAAGACCACCTCAATAATCAGACCACCTCAAAATTAAGGCCACAATTTTAAAATCCATTTTCACTGTTGTGCTGTTTATTTAACCTCATTATTAAGACCACCTCAATATAAAGACTACCTCAATATTAAGACCACCTCAATATTAAGACCACCTCAATATTAAGACTACCTCAATATTAAGACCACCTCAATATTAAGACTACCTCAATATTAAGACCACTTCAATATTAAGACCACCTCAATATTAAGACTACCTCAATATAAAGACTACCTCAATATAAAGACTACCTCAATATTAAGACCACCTCAATATTTAAGACCACCTCAATATTTAAGACCACCTCAATATTAAGGCTACCTCAATCTAAAGACCACCTCAATATTAAGACTACCTCAATGTAAAGACTACCTCAATATTAAGACCATTATTGTGGTTTTCTGTATCATTACATCGGAAAAAGAGAAATTATTGTAACAGAATTTACTGACTTGTTTTTTCAAGGCAGCAGACAGTTTTGGGGAACTTATACCAATACCAATTATACCAATGGGGATTTAGTGTAAATACATGTGTATGAAAAGGGGAATTTTGAGCTGAAGTTTAACCGTTTTATATCAGTTTTAATCAATTATGACAATTATATCGTACAGTAAAACCTCACTTAAAAACCACTTCGATAATAAGACCACCTCAATATTAAGACCGCACTTTTCAAGTCCATTTTCACTGTTTCACACTTAAGGGGCTCTGGTTTAAGCCTAGAGGTTTGGTATTAGGTGTGTCGCATTGTCTAGTGATCCTCTTACAAGATTGTATAAATTATTAAGTTCAGTCAAAAAAATGATTGCCAGGGGGTGGGGCTTGTTCCCTATATGTATATACTGGAAACTATACACAACATCTCCTCCTAAACCACTCAATGGATTTTGACCAAACTTCGCAGGAATGCTCCTTAGGTGGTCTTCTTTTGAAGTTATATAAATGGTTCCGGTCTGTTGCATAAGTAGGTCACAGGAGCTAAAAATAGATTTTAAAGTGAAATTTCTGACAATCTTGCCCAAACCATAAGGTCTAGAGCTTTGATATTTGGTGTGTAGCATTGTCTAGTGGTCCTGGGGGCGGGCCTTGTTTCCTATATGTATGTAGTGGAAATTTAAACGTCATCTCCTCTTAAACCCCTGAATGGATTTTGACCAAACTTACAAAGTTACATTAATAATTTTGGTCTGTTCATAAGTAGGTCACAGGAGCTAAAAATAGATTTTAGAAGTGAAAACTTTGAAAATCTTTTTGTGAAAAAACAATAAGGTCTAGAGCTTTGATATTTGGTGTTTAGCATTGTCTAGTTGTCCTCTTAAAAGATTGCATAAATTATTAAGTGTGTAAAAAAACGTGGCAGTGTACTCAGGTGAGCGATATAAGGCCATCATGGCCCTCTTGTTTTAAATGCCCGGAACGGGACATATTATAGTTTCACTTGTGGCGTGCAGTCGGTCGGCATGCAGTAAGTTGTTTGATCAATAACTTTAGAAGCAGTTGTCCAATCATCACTTAATTTGGTCAAAATGTGTATGGGCATGATATCTCTGACAAGTTTGATAACCAACCATAGCGCTCGAGTCACTCTTGAGTTATCGCCCTTTAATTATAGAAATTACCTAAAATAGATCTTGTCCGGGCGTTTTTTGCAATGGTCATCGCTGTTGTTTAAACAAATTAACATGAAGGTCATCTTACATTAATAAAAATTCATCTCTCTTGTTTGATAAATCAAACCAATTGACCTTTCTGCAGATATTGATTGACAGCTCGCGTTAGCCAATCGCGTTGCAGTATTCGCTCACACCTCCGACGTTGGATAAAGTACTTACCCATCATTAAAATGTTGTCAGCGTATGAACACTTCAATATTGCTGTGTGCTGTAATGTGACCGGTTTTAAAAGTCTTTCCAGTTTGATGTTAAAAGTAAATTTTTAAGATATACCATATACAGTCAAACCTGTCTGTAAAGACCACCTATGGGAACAGAAAAATGTGGTCTTTGTTTACAGGTGGTCTCTATTAACAGATTAAATATCATTGAAAATGGTCTGACGGGAGATAAAAATGATGATCTTTGCAGGCAGGTTTTGCAATAGTGGTCTTTGTTCGCGGGTGGTCTTTAACACAGGTTTGACTGTAGTTTAAATCATGTTGCTGCTCTCTTTGACTGTAATTGTCTGATGATATGGTATGTAAAACGACGAATGTTCAGCCTTATTCAAACTGATCAAAAATATTTCTGTGAAAGTCAATGATGCTTTAGAAATGCATTCATAGAACTGTTCATTTTTAGATGGTTCATTATTGCCTCATCTTACTCATGTTACTGTTTTTGTAGAACTGGATACTTGCAGACAGCTTACAGTTTCCTTCTTCAAGCCAGTGAGTTCAATCTGCCAGAATTCTGCTTGCAGAAGGCAAAATGGAATTGGGAAAAGGTAAGATATACATGTACATTCAATGTAGAAAATTTTGATTTTTTTTGTAATTATTGAATTCAATACTTATAACAGAAATCCAGCATTTACTTTTATAGGCTGCGAATTGAGTTTGAAAATGCTATATATTGAGTCAGTCTTACTTCCTCTAGGTCAGTCCATTGCCTAAAAGTTGTGATGCAGACTACAACAACACTCAAAGATATTCCAATGACACTTCATTTACATACAGTCTTGGCCGCCATCTTGGTTTCCATGGAAACTGACATCATGTGAACTGTCCACCCTCGCTAAAATTGAACTTTAAAAATCCCTCTACGCAAATATACAAAAAATACTCGGGACAAAAAATTCACACAAATAAGTCCAGGGACTGTTCTAATGGTCACCAAGTATAGATGTGCAGGACATTTTTGTAAGGGTCGGTCTAAGAGATTAGAACCCTTGTTACCTCTGACAACGAGGTATTGTTGGGATTTTAAAAATTAATTAACATAGAACATCCCTAATGGATTCCCGCCAGAAAATTGATACATCAGCTGATATCGGTAAATTTCATGACAAGTCCGTTGAATGCCCTAAAATATTTGGTAAAAAAAATAAAATAACGACTGATCTTAATTGTTTATCCGTACCCTATTATATTCTCGGACAACTAGTCTCTTATAACTGTTTCATCGGGTTTAACGCCGTTTCTCAACGATATTTCTGTTATATACGGCGGCCGGTTCACCTAACCAGTTTTTCCTGGACTGAATTCTTACCAGTACTAACTTACCCTTCCACAAGGAGCCGGCAACTTCTCCACATGAGGAGGAAAATCAACATTTTTTGTCAAATTTTCATGGAAGGGTATGACCTGCCGCGACCGGGAATCGAACCCAGATCGCCGGGTTACAAGTCCAGCGCACTAACCACTGGACCACGGCCGCGGCTACAGTCTCTTATAACATACAAGTCAAATTAAACATGTACACTTGTCCAGGACAACTATATTTCAAGAAAATTTCTAGAGCCCTATACATAGTTCCCACATCTACAATATTTACCTCTGTTCTTAACTGTCAGCCATTATGATAGGCAAAACTGATAAGCCCCTATAGGAGTAATTTCCAAATATGTGATAATTGAGAAAATACCAAGGGAATTTGCATGTGACAACCACTTTGTCTTCAACTTACTGAGCCAAATGCCAACATGAGCATAATGAATAAGTTTTTATATAGCGGATTAGTTTATCATAGTTTACATTATATTCCCCATAAACTTCAAGGACATTTGTCTATCAAAATGACCGACAATTCAGAACAAGGGAGGTAAATATTGTAGATGTGAGAACTCTCTGTGTTTAATATCTATGATTTATCATTCAGGGTGAACATGACCAAGCGTTATCTCTGTTAGAACGAGAGATGGAGCATCATTTTAGTGACATCGTTGCACTGAAAGCTGATAAAACTGAAGCCGGTATCACGAAAAGAAAGGTTTATGCTAAAGTAAGTATGATAGTGTTTGTTCAGGTGGTGAGAATATAAACCAGGGCCCTGGATTATAATAAATTTTAATTTGAACATAACACAGGATGTTAAGTGGACCCTACTTTTTCTACAGCGAGCATCATTATTATCTTGTGGAGTCTTAAAAGTCCCAGCAATTTTGTTCTAAATTGTACAGTATAACCTCAATAATAAGACCACACTTTGGACCATTGAAAACTGGTCTTAATATTGAGGTGGTCTTAATATTGAGGCTGAATAAAGAGCTAAACAGTGAAAATGAACTTGAACATTGTGTCCTTAATTTTGAGGTGGTCTTATTATTGAGGTGGTCTTTAGTTGTTGTTTTACTGTATATTGATTTAACTGCTTGTCTTTACTTCAGGCACGGTTACTATATGGACGTTACTGTGAAGAAACGTCTAAGATAGAAAGTAACGCTATCGTGAAGCAGTTTAAGGAAGTGATAGATATTGCTCACGATTGGGAAGATGGATGGTTCTATCTGGGGAAATATTTCGATAAAATCATGACAGCACTCGTTGATGACAAAGATGACATCACGAAGCAAGGGTATATAGTTATAAAAACTGTGTAAAATATTGTTAAACTTATAGTGATAATTTGGTACATTCTCAATATAAGCTCTATTATCATAGACGACTTTTGTAAACATTTTAAATTGTTATCTTCACGTTCAGTTGATTAATCCGTACAATATGTTGCTAGCTCACCTGGGTAAGAAGGACCAAGATGAGGTTTTAAAATCATCTGTCTGTTTGTTTGCCTGTCTGCATTTACTTTAATGAACTTCTTTACTAAAACTGCATGATGAAATGGTACCTTATTTGGCAGCAAGTGTCTTCTAGTGGTACAATTTAAAAAGAATTGAAAAAAGGAGCCATACAGGTCACTTTCTGGTTGAGTTAGTTCAATATTTTTGCTTTTTATTGATTTATTAGAATTAAAGACACTCATACATACGTCGGGGAGACATATGGTTTTTTTTGGTCAGGGGAGACATATGGTTTTTTTTGGTCAGGGGAGACATATGTTTTTGAAAAAAACAGGCTCTAGTTGCATCTTATTTTCCAGGGAGTTTATGATCCATGTAGTTAAGAATCTCGGAACATCATTATACTACGGCAGCCAGTTCATATACCAATCATTGCCTAGACTACTCAGTCTATGGTTGGACTACGGTACGTCCGTCGTCGAGCAAGAGAAGAAGCTCAAAAACGCATCTTCTTCAGCAGCTGCTTCTCTTCAGAAAAATCGGACTAATCTGGCAAAGTTGAATTCTGTAAGTATACATTAGAACTTTACTGGTAACTGCCTTCTGTTGTCTTCGAATTGAGAAATAAAGTTATCACTTGTATAAATAAAAAGGTATTAATATCATATCAGTGATTTAATGAATACTATTCATACCACTGTGTTTCTTCCATTGTGTTAGCTCCACATTTCTTTTCAATGCAAAGTCTAGAACAATTTTGAAATGTGACCTTAAACGTTGTTTATATACTTAACACCATTAAAAACGCGACTGTTTTTATTAGGCCTCATTTTGTACATGGTGTTAAAAGCTACAAACTGTTACCAATGTTTAAAACATTGTTAAAAAAGAATTGAAACTATGGACCAATAATTCATATTTCATGATTGAATAAGTTTAGGAAATTATTTTAGTGACTAAATACAGAATTATTTCTTCTTTATGTCATGTTTAAGCAGACAATTTTCGGTTGCGTATTTAATGGCTTTACGTATATATAGCGAAACAGTGAAAATGGACTTAAAAATTGTGTTCTTTATTTTGCGGTGGTCTTTTTATTAATGTGGTCTTTACGTGAGGTTTTACTGTACACAATATAGTTTGTTATCTATTGTTTTCAGATGATTGGTACATTTGGAAAGAATCTGGCTCCTTATCAGTTGTTCTTCACGTTTTCACAACTTACATCTAGAATATGTCATGCTCATCCTGACGTCTTTGCTCAGCTAAAGGTTGTGTTTGATTTTCTCTTTCTAATACAATTGTATAGTTTATAAACTTTGATACATTAACTTATCACTCGAAAGGTGAATTTTGAAGGGGTATATAGGATTCATTTGAGTCAGTCCATTTGTTGCAAAATTATTGCCACATTTCTTAAGGAAATTTCATTGGAGCTCTTGACATAGGATCACCGTGAAATGTAGATGTTTGTGACTTGTTATTTTCAGGGGCCTTATTCATTAACACTTTAAACTCGGACTTTGCGAAGGTTATATTAACAAGTCTTTCGTTAAATCTAAATGGATGCAATTTTGTCAGAATAATCGTTGTTACCTGCTCTAAACTATTGCCGATTTTTATTAAAATCTACCGGTATACTGTAATAACAATGTAGGTGCAAAAAGTACATTTAACACTTTAAAGTCTAAGTCTATGTTTTAGTCTTAAAATGTATGTGAATAATGCCCAGGGTTAGTTCAAGAAGTGAAGAGTTAAGGGCCTTTGTTTCCTGTGACATAGTAATATTGCAGGGATATGTGATAGCTTTAATTCAAGGCTATAAACCCCACATACGTAATTCTGTTCATGTATTCTCTTTATTTTAGTCCATTATTGCTAGATTAGTGGTCAGCTATCCCAGACAAGCATTGTGGTTATTGATGGCAGTATCTAAGGTGAGTGCAGTCTTTGGCAAGTTAAAGATTGACTACTAATTATGTCGGTGGATTACTTCCCTTTGTTGGAAATTTCATTTGTCTTTGTATTTGCGTTTATTTATCGTCGCCACCGGTTTCCCGTATGGGTGACGCCTCCGGAAGAATGTTAGTCATATTAGATTTTTGGAGGATAGTGCATGATACAGGAGATGCACCAGTTCCAGAAGCACCCCTGATTCTTTTACGTGCTCGATGTAAAGCATCATACACAGGACCTCGGTTTTTAAAGTCTCGTCCGAAAGACTGTTAGTACGGTCAGTGATGGAGCGGGGAATCGAACCTGCGATCCCTGGATAACAAGTCCAGCGCGTCACCACTGGACTATGGATCTGCTACGAAATTTCATCAATGGATTAGTTGCCTTTGTAGCACATTTTATTTGTGGATTACTTCCCTTAGTAGAACATTTTATTCATAGATTACTTCCCTTATGGTAGAATCAATGGGTTCTGTGATGCTGTAAACATAGTTTTCCTAACTGCAAGTATTAATGGACATTGAATAATGTAATGTTAAAACGATTATAATAGATTTATCCAAATTATGTCATGAAAACTTGCTCTCGTATTTCAGTCATCGTATCAAATGAGGGCTAAAAGATGCCAAGAAATATTTGCTACAGCGAGGTATGATTAAAAAGTTCACATATTAATATTTAAAGCCATACTTAAAATTGTTTGTTTGAAGTTACACGACAAACTCCTGAAAAATGCTGCTACTCATTTTATTTTTTCAAGTTCACCGATGAAAAGATTTTTATTTGGTCTTTAAGTCATTACAGTACTAAACTAAAAAAGTCCTACTGTTAAAAATCCGGGTCGTGTAACTGCAAACAAACAATTTTTAAGGATGGCTTAATGTCAATTTATTTTTTATTTTAAAGATAGTCATACTTCTCATGATACAAGGACGCATTCAGATATTGAAAAACTATGCACCCATAATCTTAATTCAAAGATTGTATGTATATTTCTTATTTAATCAATTTACCAATTTCCTAAACTAATTAATATTTTGTGAATTGTTTTTACATTGTATTTAAAATCATCTGGGGACGTACATGAAACAGTTATGAAGATTTGAACAATTTATTGTGACAGTATATGATTATTTCTTGCAGAGAAATGGATTCCAGCTTGACAAAAGTCATTCAGGTACTACTAGTTGAATTCATTTTGAATAATTTTCAAATGTTTGCATTGTAACTGATCTACATGAATGTGACATACTCATACATTTGTTTTGGGCTGAACTGGCCAAAGGCTAGAGAGCTTATGTCAGGGCAAATTGTCTGCCGTATGTGCATGCGTCAGCTTCTTAACTTTTCATTCAAACAACATCTCCTCTGAAACATCATGGCCAAATTTAACGAAACTTGCCGAATAGCCTCACCCTCCCTCAAAATTGTTCAAATGGTTCCACTTAATCGCACAATATGGCCACCAGAGCTAAAAACAGAAAAAGCTTTAAATGACTTCTTTTCATGAACAGATTTGCATTAAACTTGCTCTGTTGTATCCTTGCATGAACCTACCTTAAGATTTCTGACATCCATATGCACAATAAAGCCAGTATAGCGTCAGGCCCTCTTTGGCCTCTTGTTTCCTTTTATTATTCCTGTATTTTGCTACTGTTGAAGTTCTGGAAATCTTTTATTTAGGTTGAGGATTATAAAACTAAGGTTTAGTGACCAAACTCAATTCTGATTCTTATGCTGAACTTTTCTCTTGACTGTTGTGACTAGATTATGAAATAATTCATAAAATACGGTACCCCCCAGTGTATACAGTGTGACCACTCCGAACACAAATGGTAGCGGATCCGTAGTCCAGTGGTAACGCGCTGGACTTGGAATCCAGGGATCGCAGGTTCGATTCCCAGCTCCATCACTGACCGTACTAACAGTCTTTCGGACGAGACTTTAAAAACCGATGTCCCGTGTATGATACTTTACATCGAGCACGTAAAAGAACCAGGGGTGCTTCTGGAACTGGGGCATCTCCTGTATCATGCACTATCCTCCAAAAATCTAATATGACTAACATTCTTCCGGATGCATCGCCTATGTGGGAAACCGGTGGCGACGATAAATAAACGCAAATACAAATACAAGTCACAAACACAAAATTTGGTCATTGTTGAGAGGTTTTTGCTCATAAGATTATAAACTCATATTACAGAAAAAAGTTGATACTTCAGATGAAAAGGGGTTGTTGCATAAGAAAGGGCCCATCTGGAGAGGTCACGCTGTTTTTTCAAAGTTGATACTTCAGATAAAAAAGGGGTTGTTGCGTAAGACAGGGCCCATCTGGAGAGGTCGCACTGTATTTTCAAAGTTGATACTTCAGATGAAAAGGGGTTGTTGCACAAGACAGGGCCCATCTGGAGAGGTCGCACTGTATTTTCAAAGTTGATACTTCAGATGAAAAGGGGTTGTTGCACAAGACAGGGCCCATCTGGAGAGGTCGCACTGTATTTTCAAAGTTGATACTTCAGATGAAAAGGGGTTGTTGCATAAGACAGGGCCCATCTGGAGAGGTCGCACTGTATTTTCAATGTGTACTACAATTAATATTCTACCTATCGATCTGATATATTCTTATGACTGGTCATTAAACTTGGTAGAATGGTCGATCAAGTTTGTATTAGACTAAAGTATTTTCCCTTGTAAGAAGTATGGAATTGTTAGAAAATTAATTGTTTCATTTGTAGGATTACATCAAATTGACTGAACGACTTCTTGAACTGTGTGAGAAGGACATTGCTGGGTCCATAGCTAGTGTGGATAAAAACTTCCGTCCCCTCAAACGTCTGCTAGATGACAAAAGGTGTGTATACATTACTTACGACAGAGTATTTTTTGTGTACAGTCAAACCTGTGTTAAAGACCACCTGTGAACAAAGACCACTATTGCAAAACCTGTCAGCAAAGACCACCAATTTTATCTCCCATCAGACCATTTTCAATGATATTTAATCTGTTAATAGAGACCACCTGTAAACAAAGACCACCTGTAAACAAAGACCACATTTAGCTGTTCCCATGGGTGGTCTTTATAGACAGGTTTGTATACAGTAAAACCTCAATAATGTGACCACTCTTGGAGCCTTGAAAAATTGTCTTATTATCGAGGGTGGTCTTAATATTGAGGTTGAAAAAAGAGCAAAATGGATTTGAATATAGTGTACTTAATTTTGAGGTGGTCCTATTATTGAGGTAGTCTTTAAGTGAGGTTTTACTGTTTTTCATTCTGACTCATAGTGTTGCCTGATGCGTTAATTTTTACAAAGTTTAAAGGGAGTAGGTAGGGGTCATCTTAAGGTCTGTCCATGGCAAAAAAGGTGTGGCTTAAAGGACTTCAACATTTTTTAAGGGGTTCCAAGGAAAATTCATATATGTAACCAATTTGAATTGTAGATATGCATGACAATTTTCAAGGTCAATCCAAGCATTGCAGAGTTAAGGCCCTTTGTTTCCTCCGACAAAGTGATATTGTGGGTGGGGGTTTAATCACTTTCAATGATAGCTTTAATCTGCTTATCATGGTGTTGTATATAATGATGTTCACAATTTGATGCCTGGAAGTTCCATTCACATTATAAGAATGACACATCCAAGGTTGGAGTGGTCAAGGGAGTGTGCGAATGATTACCGACCTGATAGTCGTGAGTTTGAATTCTGTCTTAAGCAAGGTTGAATCTCGTACCTTACATTGGTAGCCCGGGAAGCAGTCATCCAGAGTGATTGATATAAGGAGCCAACTGGTATAACAATCAATGGGAAATCATAAAGTTTAAAGTTAGATAGTCTTATTATTGACACAATATCCTTGGTCATAAATATGAGAACATTTTTGAGAATTGTCTTCATACAGATGCACTCGACAACACTGTATTGTCATTTTTCTTGCATGTTTCCCAAAACCACAAATACAAGTGTCCGATACCAGTGTTTTCTATCTTAAACTACACGCCAAGATAGCGCTAGCCATGGGAATGTATCAGACACGTGTTTTGCAGTTCTAGCAAACATTAAGAAAAGTTACAATACATTGCTTTAGAGTATGTCTGTATGAAAGCATAAACACGACATTTTCTAAAAAAAAATATTACTTCGCAATTTTTGATAAACTAATCTAAAGATTTATAACCATTAAAATAATATTTTTTTTCAAAATTTACCAATTTTTAAAAGTATTTTATCTGTCATGTTGCTTGTTTTATTTTTGATATTTTATATTTCAGTTTCACCCAAATTCTACTACCCCTGCAATCATCTATGACAGTGACCTTACCAAATACAATGGACAAAAGTGCCAAACACAATCCGTTCCCTGGTAATCCTGTCTACATTCGTGGGTTCGAGGACACGGTTTGTAACTCATATTTCTATTTATCATTATTCCGATGTAAACAAAGTTCAAAGAACTTCGCGATCTGTTGGTCGGTCGGTCAGTCTGTTGCTTAAGAGTTTATGGCGCCAAGTACAGTGAAACCTCAATAATACAACCACTCTCGGAACCATTGAATATTGGTCTATATATTGAGGTGGTCTTAATATTGAGGTTGAATAAAGCGCAAAACAGTGAAAATGGACTTGAAAATTGTGTTCTTGATTTTGAGGTGGTCTTATTATTGAGGTGGTCTTATTATTGAGATGGTCTTATTATTGAGGTGGTCTTATTATTGAGGTGGTATTTAAGTGATGTTTTACTGTATTTCCACATTTCATATAGATTCCTGTCAAATGTTATACTCCCAATCAGCATGAAGTGAAGAGCTCTCATAGGGTTAGGCTGTCTTGACTGGACAAATAAATTCTGAATAAAATTCACATCATACGATAACATATGAACTTAATAGAAGAATACCATTTAAGAAGATAGAAATAATTAAAGTAATTAATCCATACAGTCAAACCTGTGTTAAAGACCACCTGTGAACAAAGACCACTATTGCGAAACCTGTCTGCAAAGACCACCAATTTTATCTCCCATCATACCATTTTCAATGATATTTAATCTGTTTATAGAGACCACCTGTTAACAAAGACCACATTTTGCTGTTCCCATGGGTGGTCTTTACAGACAGGTTTTACTGTACTTATAACTGCACAATTTTATATTATACTGTCAACATTTGAAACGAACTATCCACTAGAACACTGTTTAACAAGCAGTCGACTACAAAGCGATGTTACACTATTTGGCACATTTTTAGACTGTACTCATTCTCCTTTATTAATAATATCGATATTTGTATGTGTGTATCGAATATCAATAGATTGTTCCAACATTTACAATATTTACCTCCCTTGTTCAGAATGGTCGGCCATATTGATAGGCAAATTTCCTTGTAGTTTATAGGGAATATATTGTAAACGATGGTAAAATAATCAGATATATATAAATAACTTATGTATTATGCTCACGTGGGCAGATAAAGTGGTTGTTATATGCAAATTTCCTTTGTTTTTTCTCAATTATCACATATTTGGGAATTACACAAATGTACTCCTATAAGTGCTTACCAGTTTTGCCTATCAAAATGCCTGATGACTATGAACAAGGGAAGTAAATATTGTAGAAATGGGAACTATCTATCGACATTAAAATCTTTGATATATTCATATGGATTGTATTAAAGACAGCCCTAGGTACAGTAAGTGTGCACCAGACTCTGGAATTAATCAGTTGTTTGCTGGGGAATGTTCCATACAGTTATATCGTGTATCTGTTGCAGATCGAGGTGTTGCCATCGTTACAGAAACCCAAAAAGATAACATTGAAAGGAAGTGATGGACGTTTATATGTTATGATGTGTAAACCAAAGGTTTGTAAACAATAAGATTAATAATAAATATAAACTGCCTGTGAGAGAAACGCCTATATCTTTGTCAATTTTTGGCTAAATTCAACTTAAAACTTTTATTATGCCCCCCTTTGAAGAGAGGGCATATTGGTTTGCACATGTCCGTCTGTCGGTACATCCATCCGTTTCCGATCAATAACTCGAGAACCTCTTGACCTATCATCCTCAAACTTGGTCCACACATTCACCTTGGGTAGCAGAGGAACCCTATTGATATTGGGGTCACAGGGTCAAGGTCATAATGTTTTACAAACATCTCTTGTTTTAGATATTATTTCGTACGTAATGCAAGCCGTTGTATTTTGTATTTCTATTGTCAGTGTACCGTCCCCCTTTTCTTGACTGGGACTTTATTCACGAACATTATAAGACTGAAACTCAGACTTAGACTTTGCAAAAGTTATATTTAATAGCTTTTCGTTTTGTTAAATAAAAACATATGAAATGTTGTCTGAATACTTGTTGTTTCCATATGTACATTTTGGCCAAATTTTATTTAAGTTTGTACTGTTATAACAACGCATGATCAGAAATAACATTTCACATTTTAAAGTCCTACCTTGCGTTCAGTTACAGCTAACAGTCGCGAACATTTTGTATTGTATAAATTGCCCACCGTATCTCATTGACTGCACATCGGGGACCAAATTGCAAACCGTTACGAAACGGGAGCCGCAAATACCTTTACTGAACGAAGGGCTGAGGTGCGATTTTTAGAGGTAGGGGAAGAAAGCGAGAAAAACTAGCCAATGTAGAAAAGGTAGCGGTCTAAAAAATGCTTGAACGCTTCGCTAGCCACAAAATGGCGCGCGCCAGACCAGACGACACTGTTCCGCATGGATGCCATTTTGTTTAGCAAAGCTAGCACTGTCAGATCACGCTACATATCTAAAGATAGGGACTACTTTTCCTACGTTTAAGAAACGGCACAGCCACTTTCACTATGTAGCGCTAGGTAGAATTCTATTTTTCCTACCTCTAAAAAACGCGCCTCTTTTAACATAAAAAACAATTCAATCAGTATCATGTCTGTATAACTAAAAATTAGACCAAGAAAGAGAAAATTAATGTTTAAATGTATATTTTACAGGATGATTTGAGGAAGGACTGTCGACTAATGGAATTCAATGGAATTGTGAATAAATTCCTACGAAAGGATCCTGAATCTCGGAAAAGATATCTGTACATTCGTACCTATGTAAGCTCTAGATAAGGACATCCATAACAATTGTTTGTTTTAGTGACTCATTTTTTGGTATTTGGTAATTATCGTCACCACCGGTTTCCCATATGGGCAAAGCTTCCAGAAGAATGTTAGTTTTTGAAGGATAGTGCATGATACAGAAGATGCTCCAGTTCCAGAAATACCCATGTTTCCTTTTATGTGTCTGATGTAAAGCATTGTACACAGGACCTCAGTTTTTGTCTCATCCGAAAGAATTTCTGTGTAATGCCGCCAATAACGGGGACCGCATTGGAAATATGAGGAAAATTGTTTTCTTTTTGTGTTATCCTCTGTATTAGTGTACATTCTATGGTCAATGATAGGGGTGAAACGTTGTGACCGACATGTCATTGTTCTTATTTTATGCGTCATGTTGTGTACATTTTTATGCCCCCCTTCGAAGAAGAGAGGGCATATTGGTTTTCACATGTCGGTCAGTCGAGAGGGCATATTGGTTTGCACATGTCGGTCGGTCGGTATATCCGTCGGTCGGTTCGTTACCTTTTCGTTTCCGATCAATTACTCAAGAACCCATTGACCTATCATCCTCAAATTTGGTCCACACATCCACCTTTGGGTAATAGAAGAACCCTATGGATTTTGGTCACAGGGGGGCAAAATGTTTTACAAACATCTCTTGTTACTAGTAAAACCTCAATTATATGACCACCCTTGCGACCCTTGAAAGCTGGTCTTATTATTGGGGTGGTCTTAATATTGAGGTTGAACACAGAGCAAAATAAGAAATTGGACTTGAAAATTGAGTTCCTAATTTTGAGGTGAGTCTTATTATTGAGATTGTCTTTCAGCAAATTTTAACTGTATATACATTTTGTAAACTAGGGATGTCAACGAATGGCAATTTTGGTATTCGAATATTCGATCAACCTTCCGAAGGAATATTCGAACATTTGACCTTATTTAATAATAATTTTGTCAGTCCCGACATGTACCAGCCAATGGGATTCCACTATATATTGAAAAGTTCTGACATGTTCAAGCCAATGGGATTCCACTATATATTGAAAATATATATTTTATAGAATATTCGAATGCCGAATCAGTATTCGAATATTCGGACTTACAAACGAATATTCGAATATCCGAATATTCGTTGACATCCGTACTAAAAACTGATCTAGTAATTTGTTGGATGGAAAATTAACCAACATTGCACTCGTATTTCAGACTGTAATACCATTGAATGAAGAGTGTGGGTTGATAGAATGGGTTAACAACACCAGTGGTTTACGTCATGTTCTGGTCAAACTGTATAAAGAGAAGGGACTATATACCAGTGGTGCCGAACTAAAATCTATGATGCCTCCTCTACAGTCGCCCAAGG
Source organism: Mactromeris polynyma (assembly GCA_032209605.1). Classification (NCBI taxonomy): domain Eukaryota; kingdom Metazoa; phylum Mollusca; class Bivalvia; order Venerida; family Mactridae; genus Mactromeris; species Mactromeris polynyma. The sequence continues at coordinate 1,822,380 of JASFXZ010000034.1, read as the reverse complement.
AGTATGTGAATACATTATTATGTCTATTGTACTTTTTTCATATCTGATTCCAGACAAAGCCGTTTTTGAGAACTACCACTTTTTATTTCAAATGAATCGTACATCATTTTGTGGTTGGTTATTGTGTTTTGTGATATTCGTAACTCGTCGTTTATCGTTGTATAAATACAAAATAATCTAATTTCTGATCAGTTTTTGTCCGTCTGTCCGTACGTCTGTCAACAATCATTTAAAAAACATCTCTGAAAACACTAGGCATAATTTCATGTAACTTTGCTGGAAGCTTTTTGTTCAGCAACAACAACAACAACAAAATGGCCGACTTCCTGTTTTACTTCTTGAAACATCTTCTCTGAAACCATTTTGCAGAATTTCAATATAGTTTAAGACATTATGTTTGAAAAACGAAATATAACTATTTCTTTATAATGTTGCAGACAATATTTTGTTGCGTTATTAATGGTGTAGAGAATATATACATGTATATACATGTACATATATATATGGTTACATTAGCTTCTGAGATGTCCATTTTACATTTTTCTACATTTTCAGGACAAAGTTACAGGTATATAAGCAGAAGCTATTGCCAAAACATCCTCCTGTATTTGGTGAATGGTTTCTGAGAACATTCCCTGATCCAACCTCCTGGTTTGTATTATCATTTAAATGTAAATCTGTATTTGTGATTCATTGATAGGATGAATCTATCATTATATCTGTAAACATGGTTTGAGGGGGGTTATATAGGGGTCATATTATGGCCAGCCATGCCAACTGTCGGTCAGCTTCAACAAAGTTCTATACATGTTAGGAATTACCAAAACAGGGCTGCGTTTCATCAAAAATCCTAAGTATGAAAAGATGGGAGTGAAACTTTCTGGAAGGAATAAGTCAGTATGTTTTAGACATTTTGAAGTGTAAATATCTTTAATAGTTCACATTCTTTAAGATTAAACTAAAATTGGGTTGAATCTTGTTTTTTAAATTCATGTAACAAAACATGCTTAAATTGGCTTAGGTGCGAAAAGCGCACCTAGGACTTTTGATGAAATGCATAGTTGTGCGTGACATTTTTTTGTCTGGATTGGTTTTGCACGGTTCTGGCAGAGTTATGGGCCTTTATTTCTTGTAGTAAATGTTGTTGCAGGGGCCTTAATTGCAAACATATTAACACTGAAACTTAGACATAGACTTTTAATTTGCAAAATTTTGTCTGAATAATTGTTCTTACCCTCTCTACACTTCTGCCAAGTTATATAATACCACTAGGTCGGTCCAGTACTACTGGCTTGGTCCAGTTCCACTGGCTTGGTCCAGTACCGCTGTGTCGGTCCGGTACCGCTGTGTCGGTCCGGTACCGCTGTGTCGGTCCGGTACCGCTGTGTCGGTCCGGTACCGCTGTGTTGGTCCAGTACCGCTGTGTTGGTCCAGTACCGCTGTGTTGGTCCAGTACTGTTGGCTTGGTCTAGTACCGCTGTGTTGGTCCAGTACTGTTGGCTTGGTCTAGTACCGCTGTGTTGGTCCAGTACCGCTGTGTTGGTCCAGTACTGTTGGCTTGGTCTAGTACCGCTGTGTTGGTCCAGTACCGCTGTGTTGGTCCAGTACTGTTGGCTTGGTCTAGTACCGCTGTGTTGGTCCAGTACCGCTGTGTTGGTCCAGTACTGTTGGCTTGGTCTAGTACCGCTGTGTTGGTCCAGTACCGCTGTGTTGGTCCAGTACTGTTGGCTTGGTCTAGTACCGCTGTGTTGGTCCAGTACCGCTGTGTTGGTCCAGTACTGTTGGCTTGGTCTAGTACCGCTGTGTTGGTCCAGTACCGCTGTGTTGGTCCAGTACTGTTGGCTTGGTCTAGTACCGCTGTGTTGGTCCAGTACCGCTGTGTTGGTCCAGTACTGTTGGCTTGGTCTAGTACCACTGGGTTGGTCCAGTACCGCTGTGTTGGTCCAGTACTGTTGGCTTGGTCTAGTACCGCTGTGTTGGTCCAGTACTGTTGGCTTGGTCTAGTACCGCTGTGTTGGTCCAGTACCGCTGTGTTGGTCCAGTACTGTTGGCTTGGTCTAGTACCGCTGTGTTGGTCCAGTACCGCTGTGTTGGTCCAGTACTGTTGGCTTGGTCCAGTACCGCTGTGTTGGTCCAGTACTGTTGGCTTGGTCTAGTACCGCTGTGTTGGTCCAGTACTGTTGGCTTGGTCCAGTACCACTGGGTTGGTCTGGGTACAGCAAACAAATCACTATTTCAGAAATTTCTTACTCTGGTATTTTTTGTGATTTCAGGTACAATGCTAGACTAGCATACTGTAAGACAGTGGCTGTGATGTCTATGGTGGGGTATATACTTGGTCTAGGTGACAGACATGGAGAGAATATCTTGTTTGATTCAACTTCTGGCGATTGTATTCATGTCGATTTGAACTGTTTGTTTAATAGGGTTAGTGTTGTATTTATTATAATTATATAGTTTCCACATTTACAATATTTACCTCCCTTGTTCTGAATAGTCGGCCATATTGATAGGTAACTTTCCTTAAAGTTTATAAGGAATATAATGTAAACAATGATAAGATAAAATCAGATATATAAAAATAACATATTCATTATACTCGTGTCACATGGCGCAGGAAGTTGAAGAAAAAGTGGGTGTCACATGCAAATTCTCTTTCTCAATTTATAATAGCACATATTTGGGAATTACTAATTGTGTGCTAATCAGCTTAGCCTATCAAAATGACTGATTATTAAGAACAAGGGAGGTAAATGTTGTAGATGTGGGAACTATCTATTATTATTTATGAATAAATTGTAATTATTTAATGTGAAGTATGCATGTTTATTGAAGACATCAGAATTGTGTAGATCAGTTGGTAAAAATGTGGCTTAATGTTCACAGTAACTAGGAAATGTGATGAATGCAACTTTGGGCCTAGTTCAAGTCTTATGGTGCTATCGAAATCAAATGAAGGTGAAACACACAGCATTGTGTTTTGTGTAGACAGCCTGTTTGTTGTTTTGGATGCCATCATTTTAGCTTCAGTCTGGGAAATGTGATCAGTTGGGATGGCATAAACCATTTACAGAATATGGGAATAATGAAGATCCATTGCCTTTCTATTTTCAGGGAGAGACGTTCGAATGGCCAGAAAAAGTACCATTTAGATTGACACACAATCTGATACATGCTATGGTGAGTATAGCTTATTATTTCTGACTTATTTCTTTAATTTGTTTGTCTCAATGAGTGCAGAAAATCACTTCAAATAGGATTCTTTCCAGGTCTGGAAAAGCTCGACAGTTCTAGGAAATATTGTACTGTGCACTATCTCCCAAACAACTCCTATTGGGAGATGCAAATTTTGATTGTTGTTGATGAGAGGTTGGTGCTCTAGAGAGGTGGAAATGTTTTTTTTACGAGGGGAAATTTGATAATTCTCTTGAAGAGAGGTTGCTGCTGACGATAGGGTCCCTCTGGAGAGGTTGCAGTGCATCAGTAATTAGATGAAAATTACTATCAGTCAGCATCAGTAAATTACTTTCAGTCAGCATCAGTAATTAGATGAAAATTACTATCAGTCAGCATCAGTAAATAGATGAAAATTACTATCAGTCAGCATCAGTAAATTACTTTCAGTCAGCATCAGTAATTAGATGAAAATTACTATCAGTCAGCATCAGTAAATAGATGAAAATTACTATCAGTCAGCATCAGTAAATTACTTTCAGTCAGCATCAGTAATTAGATGTAAATTACTATCAGTCAGCATCAGTAAATAGATGAAAATTACTATCGGTCAGCATCAGTAAATAGATGAAAATTACTATGGAGTAACTCGGTCAACTTGTTAATAAATTATTACTATGTGTTTTATAGGGACCACTAAAATTGGAAGGAATATTTCGGAGAGCGTGTGAGGTTACTTTGCGAGTTATGAGGAAAGAATCTGAACCTTTAATGAGGTAATGTTTATATAGAATTCAACTTGTTTTGTCGTTGCACATAAAACCATTTAGGATTTCAACAGAAAAAATTCAGTGAGGGCCTCAAAGTTATGCTTCTATTTGTTCATAACAATGTGTTTGAATTACCGCCCGACCTCTTCATTCGAATTCATCGCATCCGAAATTTTATTTCGTAAGACGTAGTTGCGAATAGCCCTTTTCAATTGGAAGTGCATAAGAAGATTCATCAGGACCGGATATCTATCTCTGATGATAACAAGTATTCACATATGTTGTCGAATAAAAGATGTCCGACTGTTATAATAAAGGGTAATCATAATTTATCATAATTGTCAATTTTAAAATTTTAGTATTTTATTTTATAGTAAGTTTATTTGACATTGTATAGCAATTTTCTTAAAATATTTTTTGTCAATGAATTATTCAGTATGTACTTTGTTGTAGTATGTTGAAACCATTTGTGTATGATCCGCTGGTAGAATGGAGTAAGCCATCTCGTGGACACAGACAGAGTCCTACAGAATCTGGTGAAATAACGAATGAACAGGTATTGTCTTGTTTCCATATAATAAGTTTCTAATAAGTTTTACCTTAATAAAACTATTGCTGACACATATTGAATTGATCGTTGAAAAAAATGGTGCTTTATATTGACCTCATACAAGCAATTGGTATTATGTCTCCCTCCCCATATCATTCAACGGGGTAGCAACCATTTTGTTTCTATAAGCAACTGGCGTAACTTAGCACCGAGAGTGAACTAATCTAAATGAATTACGCATCAACTTTCAATAATCAGAAATACTGCTCTGTTAACAAAAGAATTTTTTTCGATTGTATTAATATTTCAAAATCGATGTCAGATGTATCAATATGGTATCTGTATTGTTTCTATGGATGAAACCATCTCTTACTTAAGACATCTGCTGTAACTGCTAGCTTCACACTGATCTATTAATCTGTTCGTTATAGGGAAGATCCCATGTACAGAATATTGAGCAGAGACTTCAGGGTATACTGAATCGCGGTACCAAACGTAGTGGACTTGCTCTCTCTGTTGAAGGACATGTGAATCACTTAATACGAGAAGCTACAGATGATAGTAACCTGTGTCAGATGTATATTGGTTGGGCTGCGTATCTGTAACTTTGTTATTCGTGATGGACAGGACACTATTATCATGTGTTATTCATGATGGACAGGACACTATTATCATGTGTTATTCAGGATGGACGGGACACAACCATTATGTGTTATTGGTGATGGACGGGAGACAGCCATCATGTGTTATTCATGATGGACGGGACACAACCATTATGTGTTATTCAGGATGGACGGGACACAACCATCATGTGTTATTCATGATGGACGGGACACAACCATCATGTGTTATTCATGATGGACGGGACACAACCATCATGTCTTATTCATGATGGACGGGACACAACCATCATGTCTTATTCATGATGGACGGGACACAACCATCATGTGTTATTCATGATGGACGGGACACAACCATCATGTCTTATTCATGATGGACGGGACACAACCATCATGTGTTATTCATGATGGACGGGACACAACCATCATGTCTTATTCATGATGGACGGGACACAACCATCATGTGTTATTCATGATGGACGGGACACAACCATCATGTGTTATTCATGATGGACGGGACACAACCATCATGTGTTATTCATGATGGACGGGACACAACCATCATGTGTTATTCAGGATGGACGGGACACAACCATCATGTGTTATTCATGATGGACGGGACACAACCATCATGTGTTATTCAGGATGGACGGGACACAACCATCATGTCTTATTCATGATGGACGGGACACAACCATCATGTCTTATTCATGATGGACGGGACACAACCATCATGTGTTATTCAGGATGGACGGGACACAACCATCATGTCTTATTCATGATGGACGGGACACAACCATCATGTGTTATTCAGGATGGACGGGACACAACCATCATGTCTTATTCAGGATGGAGGGGACACAACCATCATGTCTTATTCATGATGGACGGGACACAACCATCATGTGTTATTCATGATGGACGGGACACAACCATTATGTGTTATTCAGGATGGACGGGACACAACCATCATGTGATTTTATCCAAATGTGTTAAATAAAACTTTACATCTTTATATATTTTTGTTTAAGTTGATTGTTTAGTTGATATTCAGTTAAGTGCTAACTTGTTATGTTATTCTTGTAATGCAAAAATAATTGCATGAAATGTATGATGTTGTAAATGTTTTGCTATGCTATGCCATCCGTTAAAAAATAAGGATTTATCGTTATTTTTTCTTGTCTGTCAGTCTGTTTATAGACCATTTTGCTTCCTATCAATACATTCAGAATTCATAGCTTTATAGTTGTCCAACTACCTAGGATGACTCTGTTGTTAATAGTTGACTTGTATAGTTTATGGTCAAGGTCACCATGATCTCAAGACTAAAACCACTTCGGATCTTGGAATTGAGTGTGCATGGCCTTGATGATGTCAAACTCCATGCTTATGGTTAGCAGATGTTCCTATCTGTCAGGAGAAAAAAACAATGCAAGCTCTATCTCTTTTACATTCTGTAACATATTCTGAGTTCAGAACTTATGCATCTTTGAATGAGGGTTTAATTCTTTGCCAACATATCTGTTGTGGTTTATTTGATAGACTCACTGTTGAACATCAATGGCTAATTTTGTTGTTAATGCCAGATCTGATGTGTCTTTTTCAGGATATATGACTGTAAATTCATAGTAGACATATTACTCTGACTGTAAATTCATAGTAGACATATTACTCTGACTGTAAATTCATAGTAGACATATTACTCTGACTGTAAATTCATTGTAGACATATTACTCTGACTGTAAATTCATACATGTAGTAGACATATTACTCTGACTGTAAATTCATAGTAGACATATTACTCTGACTGTAAATTCATAGTAGACATATTACTCTGACTACCTTTCCACTACAGCTTGTTACATGACCTTGTTCCAAATGTGTTCATGCTATGTATAAGTGCCTTAATTTTATACATGAACTTGTTACTACAACTGGTCAGAAGTGCTTACCTGTCAGATGTTTGAATACAAATTGGCAGGTGAGCAGTTTTGTCAAGTATATTTCCAGAATTTGTTGATGATAAAAAATGTCTTATTAGATTCTAGTTTCATTTTCTTTATTCCCCAGTGTATTACATATAAAGTTGTTGGCCGGAGTTTTCAGTGAAAAATTACAGCTTATAGGTTGGCGAAAAACCTGCATGTGGGCAGACAATTTTGCGTTTAAGATTTTTTCATAAATTCAACAGTTATTATCCAATCTTCATGACACTTTCTCAGAATATTTGTCTGCATGATATCTTGGACAAATGTAAATATGGGTCATACCTACATAATGCTCCAAACAATACAATAAATGGTAGTCCAAAGCTACATTTACTTACTCCTCTATAAACATACATCTTACTGCAAAATTGCCTTTGAACAATCTGGCTTTAATGTGGTTTCTGCATCAACCCCTTGTTCTTGACTGATATATTGTCTGTTACTGTTTTATGAAAATAAAATCTGCATTTTGGTCACCTCATTGGGAGGTATAGGTGGCCTGGGGTTAGAGCTACTAACTTCTGGTCTCTATGTTGCGAGTTTGAGCTTAGTGTGAGCAGGTTTGATCACTTAATTACACAATCCCTGAATTAGCTACAGTTCTAGTTAGTAAACCAGGAAGTAGACATGGAAAGTGACAAGAAAATGTTTGTGGTATCAATAAGAAATTAGTATTGAACCTGAAGTTTCGATAACATTACAACCTCGCTTAAAGACCGCCTGAATAATAAAGACCACATTAAAACTAAGAATGGAATTATCAAGTCCATCTTCACTGTTTTGCTCTTTATTCAACCTCAATATTAGAACCACCTCAATAAGAAGACCAGTTTTCAAGGGTCCCAAGGACGGTCTTATTATTGAGGTTTTACTGTGTATTATACATGGATAGTTCATTTTTATTTTCCTGAGAATGGTTGTAAATCAGCCAATGAAAACATGTTTGTTACATATACAAATGCTGACAATGAAAACATGTTTGTTACATATACAAATGCTGACAATGAAAACATGTTTGTTACATATACAAATGTTGACAATGAAAACATGTTTGTTACATATACAAATGCTGACAATGAAAACATGTTTGTTACATATACAAATGCTGACAATGAAAACATGTTTGTTACATATACAAATGCTGACAATGAAAACATGTTTGTTACATATACAAATGCTGACAATGAAAACATGTTTGTTACATATACAAATGTACATATGTTGATTCAATTGTTTAAAGTACAATGCGCAAATGCAGTTGTGAATAAGGTGTGAAATGCCCCATGGGATTAAGTGCATGTGGTCGTTTAATGGATTATTTAACTATCTTTTTTACCTGCTGGGACTGGTTTAATGCGGTCGCTGGTCGCATTATAAAAAAGTCGTTTAATAGATACTATTTATATAGTAAAAACAATCGGGCGGGAATTTAAGTGGTCGTTTAATACAAAAGACGCTCAATACAGGTGGTCGCTCGAGCAATGTCGACTGTATACCAATAGAAATAGTGAACCTGTTTATGGGTTGTAATTACACTTCTATGATATCAACAGATTATTGCATATCAATATATGTCTTAGATTAGTTATAACAAGAGTTAAAACAAGATATAATTTTATTCGAGTAACAAAAATAAACATGCACATTAAATGTAAAATAGTATATGACAAAGACAACATTATGAGTAATACATAGTACATAATCAGAAAATATATAAGATTACAGAAGTAAAAATATACATGTATACTAATGTTTCACAGCTGATGTGATACTAACAGAAAATAATTATTTGTTCAGTAAAGCTGATTGAAAAATAGTTTGGTTCTGATTAATCACTGAGCTTCCATTTGAATTCGACCACCTCCGATAAGCAAGACAAAACCTGCGTTTCAAATTACTTTTTAAGGTAAGGTAACGTACCCCTTACTTAGAAGTTGGTTTAGTGGTTAACGTAAGATTTGGTTGATTTACACAACACTGATATGCAAAAAAGCCATGTTAGTACGGCTGCGTCATAAAACAAGGATATTTTAAGATGAAAGAAACATGTACTGGAGTTATTTGTGGGCAGATTTATCTTTTTTCAGATGACTTCCGCCAGAATATTCTGCGTTCTATTAAAGATAGAGATATCTTTTCAAAGTTGGCCATTTGAAATAATGCCAAATAATGACTACAAATATTTTGTGATTTAAGAGTAAAATCTGGATGCAGTAATTTTCAAATATTATCAGTCATAAATGATAAGTCATGCTGTGTCTGCACTGTTGGATACCGATCACGCCAACATCGCAATATATAGTGTATTTGGCATTTTTTAACAAAAATCGTTGAAAGGGACAGCATAATAGAGAACCCACATTAAATCTAAAAAGTGTGATTCGAAAGTACACATATTAAACTCTAATATATCTCTGCACACAGTATCTACCTCTATTGGAAAGTATTTAAATTCAGAGATATTGTTTTAGCCCCTTAGTTCAATGTAAAAAAGGGGATCTTAAAGAACTTAAAAAAGGACAGTGATGTTGAAATCACAGAAACATAATATTTACACCATCATAAAGTGAAATGTTTGATCTCTAACACATCTTTGCACACGAAAGATACCTTTGACAGATTTTGATTTATCGTGGTTTCAAGATATTTTCCTTTAGTAATTATATTGGAAATTGGTCGGACCGCATTGACACGAAAGTTGGGTATGTGGCAGCTGAATTTTTTTTCACTGACTAACATGTACATATGTATCTAGCTGTATGATTTTATGGTTTCTACGTTGTTGCTTCATGAGACAAGCATAATTATGCTATTCTAAAGCTTCTCTGTTACAGTTTGAGTATTAATTTCAGTGTATGGACCATCAATCCCATTTTTGGATTCATCCCTCTTTGTTGGTTGAATCTCTTCCACGTCTGTTGGCCAGTGTAGACCAACACACAATTGGTAAACGATAGCTCCAAGTATAGCCCCTAAATGTGGCCCCACCACAGGCACCCAGAAATAATTGTAGTCACGGTAACTGTTAAAACAAGATATATTCATATATCAAGATTTTCTTTTGCATCAAGGCATATACTATACATCGGATATGACAAAACTTATAGATATCGATGAAACAGAGTAGTCTCAAAACTTCATAAATATGTAATGAAAATTAAATATGTTTGATAATACGTATACATGTATTGACAATACGAGGAACTCCTAGATCCCCTCATGATTAAAACCCACTTATTCAGAATATGTAAATGTAGAAGTATAACAAAGTATTGAGTATTTTTCACCATAGGTACACTAAGATGGCTTCCTTTGTTAAGAATGTGCAGGTGTATAGTTTCAATGTGTTCACCTGTACTTTCCATATAAGTGACCCAGACGTTTTAAGTAGTGTATAAGATAGACTGGACTGATAATAGCAAAATACAATTTCAAATTGAAATGATAGATTGGCTGCAGGTTTCATTTGATATTGGCAGAAGCATTTCTTATATCCTCGAGTATACAGTAAAACTTCACTTACAGACCACCTCAATTATAAGACCACCTGAAAATTAAGAACACACTTTGCAAGTCCATTTTCACTGTTTAAGTCTTTTTTCAACTTCAATATTAAGACCACCTCAATAAGAAGACCAGTTTTCAAGGGTCCAAAGGGTGGTCTTATTATTGAAGTTTTACTGTATATGATGCCTAAAACTCGATCTTACTTCTACATAAACCACAGTACAATTGAACTGTTGAATAATTGCAATAAATATTATCTCACCTAAAAGGTTTTGTTCCCCATCCTGCTATAGATGTGAAAATTCTAGGACCGAGATCTCGTGCCGGGTTGATGGCGTAACCACAGTTGTGTCCGAATGTCATCCCGATGACAACAACAACGAGGCCAACACTTATGGCGAGGATTCCTTTTGATGGTTGCATGTTCTTTGGATCAGTAATTGCAAGTATTCCAATCAGTAATAGTGCGGTGCCAAATATCTGCCAAGAAATGAAACAATGAGAAATGAATAATTTACCTAATGGTAAAAGGGAGACAACTCGAACAACCTTAATGCTAAAATCTTCCGCTAGTGGTCTCCCTTTATAAGAATGTCGTTCCTTACTAAATATGTAAAAATGACTTCCTTACATTAATTGCATCAAATAAGTAATGCCACTTTAATTGTTGCTACTAAAAAGACCACAGCAAACATCCTAAGAGAAGCTACCTGAAAATTGTTCGGAAACTAACTATTTTATTCATTGAGAAAATCATTTGGTTATCACATACGCATCATTGAACACAAATAAATATATGACGTAATTTCAAATATCATAAAGAAGAATGAAACGCAACTAAGAAATAAACCAAAGACCAATGTACAATCAAGTAATAGTAAATCATTACTACAGTGAACCCTCTTCACAGCAATACACTGTGGGACATACGTAGATTCAACTTTCGGCCGTTGTAAAGAGGTTGTTGGTCTAAAAAGGTTACGGTGAATGTTTACCGGCGGAAACTGATAATGTGGTTGCAGGTAGGCATTTTCTCATGAGGGGGCCGCTTTGGAGAGGGTTGCGCTGCAAATGTAGTTTAGCTCAGTGTAACACATACAGTAAAATCTCACCTAAAGACCATCTCAGTAATAAAACCACCTCAAAATTAAGAACACAATTTTCAGTTCCATTTTCGCTGTTTATTCAACCTGAATTTTAACACCACCTCAATAAGAAAGCCAGTTTTCTAGGGTCCCAAGGGTGGTCGTATTATTGAGGTTCTACTGTATCTGGTCACAGAAAGAATATGTTCGTGCTGTTTTATAAAAACGAAGCAGTTCCAAGCAAGCACTGGTTCCACGCATTTAAGGCCCTTACCTGATCACCAAAACAATTCCATGTTGACACATACGAGGTTGGATATGTTGCCCATATACCCGCTGTGGCTGTGTCCCCATCTACTGCACGATCACCGCCATCAAAATGGTTCAACGCATCTGTAAATAAATGAAATTTCAAATCTTCCATATCAGTTACAAGTACTTCTTTTGTGATAATCGAGCTCATTATTCAACGAAATGACATATACTCGTTATATAGTGTGTGCTCGATCCTTACACCGGGAACAGGTTTGCGTTCTAGATAACGGGCGTGGAACTGCATGGCTTTTAAACTGTTCAAGTTTTTACACCGTATCCATACAATACTAAAAAAACTCAAACCTCACTCAACCACGTTTTGTGATAGAGATTGTTCCAATTGTCTCGTTATTTTCTCGTATAAGCGTTTACACAGATGAATATATTGTTTCTTTAATATTAATTTGCTGTACATTAAAATTCAATCCAACCGTTGTTGCTAAGCAACCAAGAAACTTTAGACCATATGCATTTACTTACCCAAATATACTAGATAGACACAAGCGGAGGCCGTAAATGCACCAAGATATTGCGCTAGCATAAACACCGGTGTTTTCTTCCAGGGGCATCTCCCTAAACACGCTAGGGCAATAGTTACAGCTGGATTCAAGTGTGCCCCGGAAACCCCTCCTGCTACATAGATACCTAGAGTCACCCCTATGCCCCACGACCAGTGGATAGACAGTGCTGATCCATGTTCACCATTGCTTAATACTGCCTGCGCAACGGAACCCGCCCCAAACGTCTGGAAAAGAAAGACATGTTAACTTTTAAGTCATCCTGTCAAATCATTATTCCAGTGTTTATTATTAATACATTGTAGAAGCATTAAAAATCACTACACTGCAACCTCACCAGATCGACCCTCACTTGACCGTGAACCTCTCTTCAATAGCAACCTCTCCTGCACGGCCCTCTCTTGACCGTTAACCTCTCTTCAATAGCAACCTCTCCAGCACGGCCCTCTCTTGACCGTTAACCTCTCTTCAATAGCAACCTCTCCTGCATGGCCCTCTCTTGACCGTTAACATCTCTTCAATAGCAACCTCTCCAACACGGCCCTCTCTTGACCGTTAACCTCTCTTCAATAGCAACCTCTCCTGCACGGCCCTCTCTTGACCGTTAACCTCTCTTCAATAGCAACCTCTCCAGCACGACCCTATCTATAACGACAACCTCTCTTCAACAGCAATCTTTTGAGCGGACATTATAACGATATTTCGGCGAAGCTTACATTTTCCCAAACCGCCACAAAAACGTGATGTGGCAATTCATGTCTAATGCTCTATTAAACATTTTTACTGCTACACGTTTCCACTCACACAATGACGAATTACCTCACTAACCGCTGTCTGTAAAAAAATATAGTCTACCATTAGATAGCATGTACGAGATAATTCAGGGGGAAGTGATGTACTTAGCAGACGAACTTTGCCCTTAAATCGGATCATCTCTTGGCCATAAACAACTACCCACAAGTTAGACGGCTGTGACCCCAGACGTTCTGTCGTTATTGATCGAAAAGCATATTCAAGGTCTGAGACATGAACCCCTGTTTTACTCACACCCAAACCATCTACATGTCTTCATCCTATGAAATTTGGCGACCGTAAGGCATTCATAGCGTTCGCCAGTTATTAAGCAGAAATCCCTCAAAGTATCAGGGTCACCATGACCTTGATCTTTGACCCCCACCAAAAAAATCCGCGAAACAATGGGAGTCATAGCATGCTAACTTAGAACACTGCATCCCGAACTGTTTTCCTATATACATGTACTTGTATGATCAGCAACCAAAATGTAATTGGTCAACCGACTGATCGAAAAAATCGAAGATGATAGTACTACTTCAGATAATGACTGATTAATATTGCAAAATGCTTATTGCACAAGTTGTCCTACTTGCCAACCGATATCAACTCATTTCCTATCGTTTTTAGGTGTTATCAGCCTTGTGTGATAAATCATGATCTGTGTACACAGTTTTATTGAGGGTTAAATCAATAATGGAGTATCTGTATAGACTGTACATGTACTTGAATAGATAATTTATGTGCTAATTCGGTCAAAACACAATCAGTCGGTCGTTTAGACTGTGAGTACAGACATGCGGTAAGATCCTACCGTAAACAATGCCCTGACATATTTACGGAACGCCGGCGGTGACATCTTAGTGGAAGTTGAAATCGTGAAGGTGAATTAATGTCACCTCCGGTCTTGCGTACATATCCCGCGTAACACGAATTTCTTAGCAGAAACACCATTCATGAAATACATGTATAGTAAAACCACGATAATGAGACCACCCTGGGGACCCTTAGGAACTGGTCTTCTTATTGAGGTGGTCTTAATACTGAGGTTGAATAAAAAGGAAAACAGTTACATTGGACTTGAAATGAATGTTCTTAATTTTGAGGTGGTCATATTATTGAGGTGGTCTTAATACTAAGGATGAATAAAGAGCATAACAGTGAAAATGGACTTGAAAATTGTGTTTTTAATTTTGAGATAGTTCTATCATTGGTGGTCTTAATATTGAGGTGGTCTTTAAGTGAGGTTTTACTGTATACAACATTTCGTGGAGACCGTAATTTTCGGGGGAAAAACTTTCGTCATACCAATAAAAATAGAAAGTTCAAGGTCATACGGATATTGTTAATTGTTGTGTTATATTAATTATATGTTACGCACCAAATCAATGTTTTTGCCTACGTTTGTCAGCCTTAGTATTGTTACTTGTAACATTTCGTAATAATTAGTATTTGGATGCAGGCTTGAAACATTTTCACGAAAAATCAAGTAACCTTCGCATGCAATGTTACAACCCGTTTGTAATAAAAACCCGTTTTGTAATAAACGTCAAAACGGATTGTAACAATGCAACATGCGTTTTCATTATTTTAAAGTAGTACTTTGCTAATTTTTGTTCATTTGTTTACCTAAACAAACATGAAAATATGTTTCCCAATGTTAAAATATCAATAAACATGCATTATCAAAGAATGAACTCATAATGTATTGATTTGTCTGTGTTGAAGAAAGGTGTTTGAACATCATAAAATTAAAAAAATTTTTTTTAACAATCATTGACAAGTTTCGTCTGTCAGTAATATGGTAAAAAATTATATTTTCAATCAGTTGTACAATGGTTTTTATTAGATATGTTTAGCCAATGTAACAACAATACTGGATGAAACCAATTTAAACATTTTATGTTCAGATGAGCATTGGGGCCATTGAAAACTTATCCTCTTATTAAGGTCACTGTTGTCTTAATATTGAGGTTGAAAAAAGAGCAAAACAGTGAAAATGGACTTGAAAGTAAGAATGCAATTTTCAAGTCCATTTTTTCAGTGTTTTGCTCTTTATTCAACCTCAATATTAAGACCTCCTCAATAACAAGACCAACTGCCAAGGTTCTAATAAAACCCAAAGGTGGTCTTATTATTGAGGTTACACCGTATATGCATTTATCCTGTCGACCCGATAACAGAGTGTCTGATATTTTTTGCTTTATCAGGTCACTTGGTCACATGACTTTTATCTCACGTCACATGACCACGTGACTAGCCGGACTATTTTTAGTAAACTATCGCAATCTTTTTTCCGGACTTACTAAAATAATGGATTTTTCAATTGAATACTATCACACTTTTCATATTTTTGTGTATAATGCATACAATAAAACGGTTCATTTCCCGAAAATTGTTCTGTTTTCATTCAAACAGTGCTTAATATTATCCGTTTTTAGACAAACTCGGTCTGCATTTTGACCCGAATGTAATTTATGATAAGATTTATTTAAAGTCGGTGAGATATACAACAAATGTATCATAAGCTCAAGCAGTAAGTGCTTACTGGAACACGTTGTAAACAACGTAGTCAAACAAATTATCGACTGTTTACACCATTGGAACAACATCATGTCGGAAATTTGGGTCCATCTGCGTTTGAACGCATCAGGGATGACCGAGCGGGCAAGTTTCTCACAAAAACAACGTATTTATCAGTAGCAATAGCAGTAGGCCTACGTACCCCACCCTTCTTCTCAATGTTAGAACCCCTGTCCGGTTTCATCCATTTGTGCCGAAAATTACTTTGCAACCGTATATGACACTGCTAGACTGAATCCACAGACTAATTCCTTGTTTTCTAGTGCAGTTTTAAATGTCCAAATATTCATCAAATAAAAATAGAATACTAGGTTATATAGTGACGTCAAAGCCCTAAATACCAAATACTAAATATGGTATTTAAGTCTTTGGTGACGTGGAATGAGAAAAAATATCAGGCTCGGCTCCGGTAGTTATCGGGTTCGCCTTCGGCGAACCCGATAAATTCCTCCGCCCTGCGTGATATTCATTCTCATTCCGCGTCACTAACCTAATCTTCTCTATACGCAGAGCGTGAGTCATGAATTATTATATCAAGTCATTATAAATGTTTGTAGTTTTATGTGTTGTCAGGAAATTGTTCATATATTATGCAAAAAAACATATATATAGAAGTTTGTTTATTTGGAAAATCGCAAATGCGCCAAAATTTAACACTCCCAAAAAGGAGAACTAAAAAACCCGCCGAAATTTGGAACCGCAGAAATAAAGCGCTATACAGTAATTATATTAGATATAGTGGTACGCCTTTAAATGTTTTACAGTTTAAAGAGTACACAGACTGATGCAACCACTCCTGTATAAGGACACATTTACATCCCAGTCTTCAGATGTCAAATCTAACGAGAATCATTCGTCTTTGTGTCACGTGACTGACATAAAAGAGTTCACATTCAATTGATAGCCAATAGTCCAAGACTAACAACATTGTCTGTGTAAAACAAAGACGCAGCAAGAAAACATCCTGAATTTGTCATAGTGATTAATAGTGCAGTTTGACGTATGTTTTGTCCCACGTATTTATAAGACAAGTTTTCGTTTTTGCTTTATAAAGTATGTGTTCATCTTTCACGTTTTCTTGTCGTTAAAACAGTAACATTGTTTACATTTTCAGCGAATTTGAATATTCTAGTGCACACAAAATTAAACTTATAAAAGTAAATAACAATGTCACCACAGCTTAAAGAGCCAGCAATTTCTGACTTCTTCGACACATGAGACTTTCTGAGCACATTTTCTTTCCGATTCCTATCCTTTAATGCCAGGCACCTGGCCGGTAGGCACATGGTAACCATTATTTAACTATCTCACGGCTCACCAACCGGCCATATCAGAACGGACCCCTACCGGGATTCAAATCTTACGGATTCCTTAACCACTCGGCCAAGGGGTTATAACTATTGAAAATACAGTGCAATCTCTTGAGCAACAACCTATCTCTATACCCGGTAAATTTAACATCTATAGAGCAATTTCCTTTCAATTACCGTAAAATTCTATTTAAAATATTAGCGCCGAGTTAATTCAATTGATGATTATATTTTTCAATTCCGCATGTTTTCAGTTTATTACACATACGTACAGAAAAATCAGGACTCAGTGTTATAAAACTGATTTGGAGACCAGTCTCAAAATGCAGCCTTGTCATTGGTCAGTTTTATATCTGTGATCAGAACCAACCAATCAGAGACTTAACTATTGAGACTGGTCTACAAGCTGAGAATTATAACAACAAACTCGGGCGCCAAAGGTCTTCGTCTTGTTATCCTGTCTATCGTCTGATGGCTGATAACCCCTGGGCTATCAGTAAGCAACAGAGTCCGCCCGGCTAGCTCAGTTGGTAGAGCGTTAGACTGGCAGATCATGGTTCAACTCCCGGGTTGGGCAGGCTATGTTCTTCCGTAACATTGGCTACGGTCATCACGGTCCTCTGTGACATGTTGGGTTCCAATTTGTCATTTGGTTGCGGAAGAGCAAGTTAGTACTGTATGATAAATAATTCCAGGAAAACTTATTAGGTCAACTATCCGTCGTATATGATTGAAAGATGTGTGGGGAAATGGCGTAAAACCCGATGAAAACAAAATAGTCAGCAACGGATTTATGTTAGGGCCTTCGTAGCGTCGTACTCGTGTTGCTTAGTTTGGTAGGACTACCATCGCGTATCATATGAGCGCTGCTTTGTGATTTACAACCTCTTGTAAATGACGTAATTTCAAGAAAACGCAACATGTAGGCTAATGTCACTATTGGCAAGCAGGAAACAATATTTACTCCGTATGGTCACTTCGTTTTCATATTTCCATATGGCGCAAATATTGCTTTCTGTCAGTATATCTCCTATACAATTAAACATTTGCTTGGCCAAAAGATCATAATTCTTTTCTCAGTAAAAGACGGTATTTTACTGTCAATAGCATGCATACAAGGGCGACAACTCTCACAGATAAGAATGGAAATTATCACCGATTCAGAACATAAAGTTGTACTATCTGTAAAATGTATGCTTGAGATCGGAAAAATTATATTATTGTCGAGTCGATTAACTTACAATGTGTATATACAACTAGAACCATACTTACAATCTTACCGGTGAAAAATCGTGTTTGTTTTAAAGTGTGTACTAATAAATCATTTACAAAATCTGACAACATTAAAGACGATATAACTCGTCCCATGTTCACAAAGGATCACCTAATCTGGATTAAGTTGATCCATAAAGATATTTGCCATTTTCATGAAGCCATTGAACAGTACTTCACAAAAACATACACAAAAATACCTAAAAATCTTCTTAAAACATTGTGAAAACATACTAAACTTTACGATGATGTTAAGAAATTAGTTTATTATACTTATGACTGAAACTAATCTAGATCAAATCAGGATCAATTTTTCAAAATCGGTCATAACCTGTTAATGTCCGTCTTTTTTATGCCCCCACTCTGAAAGGGGGGGGGGGGCGCATATAGATTTGCCCTTGTCTGTCTGTCTGTCCGTCACAAAATCATGTGTCACTCATATCTCCAAAGTATATGAGCCAGAGTCATTAAACTTTACAGGAATGTTCACCAGCATGTGAAGTTGTGCACCTGGGGTTTTATGTTTGGTTGTGCCTAGTAAGTGGGGGCATCTGTGTCCTATGGACGCATTCTAGTTTTAATAAGCATGACATGTGAATTTAAGTCTCAAAAGTTTTGCAGGATGTTCATATTTGTAACAATTTTACAAGTTTGAAAGATCCTATATTTGATCTTGATCCAGATCCTGAAAACTGATTCTTTGTGAACATAGGACATTTAGTAATTGGATTCGAATTAGCAAACCCAATCTCATTGGATAACTGACAATTTATTAATGATAATAGACTTAAATAATATGTATCTATTTTTCGGACTTTGTAAATGGCTAAAGGCGTAGGCCCCTATTTATATGCCGATTTGCTATCAATAAATGGTAAATGGTTGTTCGCGTCTAATATCTCTCTCTTAGCGTCTAATATCTCTCTCTTAGCTTATAAGCAGATTATATTGATATTGTATTCAAGATAACGTGCTCATGAATACATGTGAGAAACTGCATATTTTCAGTTGTTGTGGCATTGAAAATACATGTACATGTAAATACGTTTTGAGGTTGTTGATAATTACAGTAAAACCTCACTTAATGACCACCTCATTGGTAAGACCACCTCGAAATCAAGAACATGCTTTTCACTGTTTTGCTCTTTAATCAACCTCAATATTAAGACCACCTCAATAAGAAGACCACTTTTAAAGAGTCCCAAGGGTGGTCTTATTATTGAGGTTTTACTGCAAATGACATACTTGGTTATTAAAGTTTTATTTATTTGAGATAACACATGACCTTCTACATACAATGATATACAGTATGTATCTATTGCAAAGGCCGTAACATGTATACATGTGTACGCCAAAGACCGGCTGTCATTAAAATGTTAATACGTGTATAACCTATGTACAAACAGACCAAACTTAATAATGAGACCACCCCGCTATTAAGAGCAGTTTTGTCAAGTCCCGTAAGTGGTCTTATTATATGGGTTTTACCGTACATGCTTTAGTTTATGCATGCCAGTTATCCTATAATTTTATTACGATGAAATTAACTAAGGATGTCAACGATTGGCAATTCGAGTATTCGAATATTCGGTCAACCTTCCGAACGAATATTCGAATATTCGAACATTCAACCTTCATATTTAATAATAATACATTTGAACTCGAAGTTTAACTTTATGCTTATCAACTTTGTGTTTTAAGCTGATCACTTAAGTTGTAAACAACCCCATGATTACTAATATGTTCAGGGTCATCACCAGAGTGTTATATCTCTCTTGCCCCCAAATATACAACATGACATGTCAATTAACACCTGTAGATGTTATTTTCTCGGGTAAAGTGTCATTCAATGCAAATTCAAATTTAATACACTTGCATTACATGCAGCAATATTATTGAAAGAATATATTTTGTCGAATCTTCGAGTGCCGAATCATTATTCGAATATTTGGACATACAAACGAATATTCCTATATCCGAATATTCGTTGACATCCCTAAAATTAACCAATAACTTACCAACAATATAAAAGTTCCGAGGAATTCTGCAAGACATTCTCTGGCCAGTGAACTTCTCAGCTGCAACTTAGATTGTAAGTTCCGAGACATTTTTGAATTTTTCGCACATTTAAATCCGTGACTTCGTCACACGCAACTTTGCTCCTTCAGTATGAGCCACTTTCTTTAAATCATTTTTTGATTGTATCTATCGTTAAATATCATCAATTAAGTCCGCATACATTTGTAAACCGACGGTTTTTTTCCACGAAAAATATAACCAGAAAATTGCATCCTATTTTTCAACAACTTGAAATGCAAATCTTCGGATTCATTATCACATCGCCACCACCGATCAATCTCGCTTCCTTAGTTAAAACACGGACACATTAGTTTAAGTAGAAAATCAGCGTTCAAGTTATATAGTATGTTCAGTTTTATCTCAGTGCGTTACACACATAGAGGTTGGTATGTTCGGCTTATCAGCTAGATTTCTAGGTCAAGATCAATCTCTCTACTGGTCAGAAGTGCTTACCTGTCAGATGTTTGAATACAAATCGGCAGGTGAGCAGTTTTGTCACTATTCTCCCAGAATTTGTTGATAATAAAAAATGTCTTATTAGTTTTGTTTTCTTTATTCCCCAGTGTATTACATATAAAGTTGTTAGCCAGATTTTCCAGTGAAAAATTACAACTTATAGGTTGGCGAAAAATCTGCTGGCGGACAGACAGGCTTTTGGTCGGATGTCGTTAACAATTTTGCGTTGAAGTTTTTCCCCTGTCATAAATTCAACAGTTTTTATCCAATCTTCATGACACTTTATCATAATACTTTTCTCACTGATATCTTACACAAATGCGAATATGGGTCATACCTACATAATGCTCCAACCAATATAATACATGGTAGTCAAAATCTACATTTACTTACTCCTCTATAAACATATATCATACTGCAAATTGCCTTTGTCATGATTAAAAATTCAGGCTTTAATGTGGTTTCTGCATTAACCCCTTGTTGCTAAATGAAAATTTGTTGTCCGGTATGAAAATAAAATCTGCATTTTGGTCACCTCAATGGGAGGTATAGGTGGCCTGGGGTTAGAGCTTCCAACTTCTGGTCTCTAGGTAGCGAGTTTTGAGCTTAGTGTGAGCAGGTTTCATCACTTATCTACACAGTCCCCGAATTAGCTACAGTTCTAGTTAGTAAACGAGGTAGTAGACATGGAAAGTGATAAGAAAATGTTTGTGGTATCAATTATAAATTAGTATTTTTATTTACTTGAGAATGGTTGTCTACAAATGGAAACATGTTTTGTTACATATTTACCAATAGAAATGGTGAACATGTTCATGTGTCGTAATTACACTTCTGTGATGTCAACAAATTATGGCAACAATAGAGTATATCAATGGATGTCTTAGATTAGTTATAACAAGAGTTAAAACAATGAATAATTTTATTCGAGTTACAAAAAATAACATGCAGACTAAATGTAAAATAGTATATGACAAATACTACATTATGAGTATCACATTGTACATAATCAAAAACTATATAAGATTACAGAAGTAAAAATATACATGTATATCAATGTTTCACAGCTGATGTGATACTAACATAGGAATAATTATTTGTTCAATAAAGCTGATTGAAAAATAGTTTGATTCTGATTAATCACTGAGCTTCCATTTGAACTCGACCACCTCTGATAAGCAAGACAAACCCTGCGTTTCAAATTACTTTTTAATTTGTAAGTTATGAGTAGCACTTGGGCAACTGACCGCATTGCAGTGACTGAATACATAGTTCCCACATCTACAATATTTACCTCCCTTGTTCTTAACTGTCGGCAATTTTGATAGGCAAACTGATAAGCCCTTATAGGAGTCATTTCCAAAAACATGTATGTGATAATTATGAAAATTCTAAGATAATTTGCATGTGACAACCATTTTTTCTTCAACTTACTAAGCCATATGCCATTATGAGCATTAATAATAGGTTATGTTTTATACAACGGATAAGTTTATCATCGTTTACATTATATTCCCCATAAACATTAAGGAAATTTGCCTATCAAAATGGCCGACAATTCAGAACAAGGGAGGTAAATATTGTAGATGTGAGAACTATGTATAACATAATCATAATACAACATGGTTATCAACATAGTTCATGCACATGCATAACATTTAAAACCTCGTTGTACAAATGTGTATGCTTTCATAAAATAACATTTCATAATAAACTTAAAAGAAAAACAGGTATTCATGTGTCATCTGCCCAAAATTGAATGACTTTCAAAACCGAAAATGCTTACATGAAAATCTCGTGCACAAGCACCTGCTAACGACACCTATTGGAGATATTCAATTTCCCCATTCAATTTTCTCCTAATTGATTTATTTCAGACGGAGAAAATTACATTAATTACAGAATCAGACAGACGCTTGCTCCTATAAATAATTATGTTAAACTATTTAGTAAAACTTTGAAAAATGACCAAAAACTTGAAGGTTAATATTGGTTGTGCTACATAAAAAAGTTTTACGATTGCTGGTCACTCCAAATCCAAAATGGATTTCGGTAAACTCACTGAAATTAAGTGGATTTCGGTAAGTAACATACCCTTTAAGGAAAGGTTAACCAATCCGCTTCAAGCTTACAAACATTGTTCGGTTGAAGAGAAGTTGGTTTAGTGGTTAACGTAAGATTTGATTGGTTAACACAACACTGATGTGCAAAAAGCCATGGTAGTACGACTGCCCCGAAAAACAAAGATATTTTTAGATGAAAGAAACATGTACTTGAGTTAGTTTGTGGGCAGATTTATCATTTTTTTCAGCATGACTTCCGCCAGAACATTCTGCGTTCTATTAAAGATAGAGATATCTTTTCAAAGTTAGCCATTTGAAATAACGCCAAATAATGACTACAAAAGCAGCTGAAATTTTGATCACTGACTTTCATGGTTTCTACATTAAAATCACATGTGCTTCCCAAGACAAGAATAATTATGCTATTTTAAAGCGTCTCTGTTACAGTTGAGTATCGATTTCAGTATATGGACCATCAAGTCCATTATTGGCTTTATCTCCCTTTTTTGGTTGAATCTCTTCCACATCTGTAGGCCAGTGTAGACCAACACACAATTGGTAGACGATAGCCCCAAGTATGGCCCCTAAATGTGGCCCCACCACAGGCACCCAGAAATAATTGTAGTCACGGTAACTGTAAAAACAAGATTTCAAGATTTAGTTTCGCATCAAGGCATCTGAGGCCTAATTCATCAACATTATAAGTCTGAAACTCAGAATTGGACTTTAAAATGTTCTCATTTGTAACAATATAGATGTTAATAAAAGTGTACAGAGGGTAACAACTATTTTATAGACACAATTTTGTTCGCTTAGATGTAATGAAAACGAAATGACGGTAAATATAATCTTTGGAAATTTAAAGTCTAAGTCTGAAACTTCTAAGTCTGAGTTTCAGTGAAACTTAAAGTGCTAATGAATAATTCCCCAGATGCCAAAACTTATAAACATCAATGAAACAGAAGAAAAAACTTTAATTTTTTCCATAAATACGTACTGAAAATGAAATGTGTTGATAATACGTATATTGACTATACTTTATAAATACGAGGAACTCCTAGTCCCCTGATGATTAAAACACTGAATATGTAAATGTAGAAGAATATATATCTAAGCATTGTGTATTGTTCGCCATAGGTGCACTAAGAACGCTACCTTTGTTTAAACGCACTTATTTTACATCGATTTTGAAACAAGTTCTTACATCTTCTACTAATCACTCCCCATAAATGCTTCCTGGCTACCAACCAGTACTCGCGCCTAATTCAGCGATTATGATTTTCGCGACCAAACCCCTTCACTTAAAGACCGCCTCAAAATTAAGACCACAATTTGCAAGTCCATTTTAACTGTTTTACTCTTTATTCAACCTCAATATTCATACCACCTCAATATGAAGACCATTTTTCTAGGGTCTCAAGGGTGGTCTTATTATTGAGGTTTTACTGTATATGATGCCTAAAACTCGATCTTACTTCTACATAAACCACGGTACAATTGAACTGTACAATATTTGCAATAAATATTATCTCACCTAAAAGGTTTCGTTCCCCATCCTGCTATAGATGTGAAAATTCTAGGACCGAGATCTCGTGCAGGATTGATAGCGTAACCACAGTTGTGTCCGAATGTCATCCCGATGACAACAACAACGAGGCCAACACTTATGGCGAGGATTCCTTTTGATGGTTGCATGTTCTTTGGATCAGTAATTGCAAGTATTCCAATGAGTAATAGTGCGGTGCCAAATATCTGTCAAGAAATGAAACATAATGAGAAATTAACCAAATTGAATAAGGGAGGCAACTCAAACAACCTTAATGCTAAAATCTCTTACGCAGTGGTCTCTCCCTTTACAAAGTACAGTGGCTAATGTGCCGGTAGCAGAGACGTTCCTACTATTTTCTTAAGATCAGGAAGGAAGAAAACATCTTAAATTGCTGCTACTAAACAGACCACACTTAACTGCAAACACTTGCTCTGAAAATTATTTGGAAACTAACAATTTAATTCATCGAGAAAACTGTTTGGTTATTACATGCGCATCATTGAACACAATTTAAACTTATAAGTACATTTTGTAAATATGACGCCATTTCAAACATCATAAAGAAGAATGATACCGACTTCGTAAACGGAAGTAAAACCCAAATGAATGTACAATGAGTTGACAGAAGTAATATACTAATTCAAAATAAAGAACACAATTTTCAAGTCCATTTTCACTGTTTCGCTCTTTATTGAACCTCAATATTAAGACCTACCAATATATATAAAGACCATAATATACATTAAGCCTGTTCTTTATGTCTTATTATTGAGGTTTTACTGTATCAAGTTAAAGTAGGTCATTACGGTGAACCCTTTTCAGAGCAACACACTTTGGGATATAGATTCGGCTGTTTTTGAAAGGTTGTTGTTCTAAAAAGGTTAAATTCGCAGAGAAGGTTTCTGCGAGGAAAGTGATAATGCGGATGTAGATAGGTGGTTGCTCAAGGGACTGCCGGTTTGGAGAGTTTGCGCTGCAAATATAGTACAGCTCAACGTAACACAAACAATAAAACCTTACTTAGAAGACCACCTCAACAATCTTAATAATAAGACCACCTCAAAATTAAGAACACAATTTTCAAGTCAATTTTCAGTTTTTTTTGCTCTTTATTCAACCTCAATATTAAGAACAACTCAATAAGAAGACCAGTTTCTAGGGTCCCAAGGGTGGTCTTGTAATTGATGTTGTACTGTATCTGGTTATGGACAGAACTAGTCCAGCCACGGACGTCACCCCTCTATACTGTCGCTGTTACGAACGACGCGTGTAAAAGTCGGAGTACAAAGAACATACTCGGGTTTTTTTATATAAAAAACGAAGCAGTTCCTAGCAAGCATGGGTTTCACTCATTTAGTGTCCTTACCTGATCACCAAAACAATTCCACGTGGACACATACGAGGTTGGATATGTTGCCCATATACCCGCTGTGGCTGTGTCCCCATCTACTGCACGATCACCGCCATCAAAATGATTCAACGCATCTGTAAATAAATGAAATTTCAAATCTTCCATATCAATTACAAGTACTTCTTTTATGATAATCGAGATCATTACTCAACGAAATGGCATACGAGATACTCCTTACATAGTTGTCCTTATACGCAACAGCTTTGCTTTCTAACGGGCGTGGAACTGCGTGGCTTTTAAACTACACCGCTTCCATACAACATTCCTTGTTAATTGGCATACTTTGTCATTTTTATCAATCTTTCTGACACAAATACATAAGGTCTATCTTCCGCGAACTTCCCTCAGAAAGAAAAAACGGAGTCGCGTTTTGTGATAGAGATTGTCGCATTGTCTTGTTATTTTCTCGTAAAAGCGTTTACACGGATAAATGTATTGTTTCTTTAATATTAAATTGCTGTACATTAAACTTAAATGGCACCGTAGTTGCTAAGCAACCAAGACACATTAGACTACGTGAATTTACTAACCCAAATATACTAGATAGACACAAGCGGAGGCCGTAAATGCACCTAGATATTGCGCTAGCATAAACACCGGCGTTTTCTTCCATGGGCATTTCCCTAAACACGCTAGGGCAATAGTTACAGCTGGATTCAAGTGTGCTCCGGAAACCCCGCCTGCTACATAGATACCTAGAGTCACCCCTATGCCCCACGACCAGTGGATAGACAGGGCTGATCCATGTTCACCATTGCTTAATACTGCCTGCGCAACGGAACCCGCTCCAAACGTCTGGAAAAGAAAGACATGATCACTTTAAGTCATCCTGTCAAATCATTTTATCGGTGTTCACTGATCAAATTTTCTAATATAATGTAATGTAATAAAATACAAATTTAAGAAAAGTTTTTAATGCCGACTTAAAATTTGGCATTCTAGTATAATACATAGTGCTCTATCGACTTTCACAACGAAAATACCTATTTATCGTCATGGTTGATCACGCGTGACGACGAGTACGATTTTCAACTTTTGGCACGAGGATCACGTGTACTGTGTAGTAAATGATTATTTCTATGCAATCCACGTTGTACATGTCCAACACGAAAAACAGAAAAGAAGCCGACAAAGACGACTGAAGAACGCTACGACCGTCGGTATGATTGATGCTGGTACTCCGATTCGACAGGTATGACTAACTTTATAAATTAATTAATCAATTCAAATGGAATTTGGAAAATAATTATAAGATAAATATTTTTGTATTATTGAGCAGTTTTTATTAATATTTCTGGTTGTCCTACTGTTCAATAGGCGCATGTGTGTACATTAGTTTCTGTTCTTATATTTCGACGAAGTGGACGTTTAGAAATGTTGGTCAGTGTACACGTATGTTAACATTTAGATAATAAATTTAAACGTTGTCATCAATTGTATACAGTGCACTGATTCACGATTTCACAATTCTGACCGTATTCGAATTTACTTCTCTTTAAACTATTATCATTTCCCACCGTGTAATTTTAGCGATTTACTCTACACAATGCTTGACCGAAGCTGACCTGATTCCGAGATTACTCCATTTTTGCACCCGCCTTAATCTGATGGTTAAAATTTGGTTTTGGACGGTACCGCTCAGGTACCGTCTATAGTAGTGTGGCAATTTGAGAGGCATACAACAATTGGTCCCCGTTTTCAAAACACATAAAAGACCGAAAGCCGGTAACATGTCAAAAACGTCCACATCCTAATTAATTACTACGCAAACAAAATAGTTCCAAAGTTCACCGAACGAAATAATATCATAAACGTTTCTATAAAATGAAATGTTGAAAAGGTGACCTGCTAAAGTGGTTCGTGAACTAATTAGCTGTTTCTGTTGAGTTCAGATGGGGTTTAAAGCAATGTATTAATACACACGAGTTTGTTTGCAATTTTGGATTTATCGTAGATATGGACTCGTTGTGCACGACTACGAAAATTATCGGTGTCATCTTTCTACGTACATCTCACTCTGTGCTTGGAAAATTAATTGGAAAATACCCCACTAGAACAAGATAACTCATAACCTATGACAAGCTAGTGATGTCATAACATTATGCCTGGGCATACTGATTTTACTCTAAGTTCGTGCTGATATAATTTGATATGTCATTTTATAATTAAATATTCACAAACGTGCTCCAAAGCTCTCCGGCGTCCACGTTTGATCCATAGGAGGCCTTGAAAGAACGTGAAAAACGCATCAGACCTGGATGAAGACGTGAACAACGTGAGTGATCCCATCAGAACGCATCGGACCGGGAAGCAACATACATGCATCCCTGGTAGACCGCGGCCCGAACCTTAGTGCGCCTTGGAGGAACCGCTACTTCGCCCCAACGGCCTGTCAAGGATATCGTGAGGAAACTTAGTACAACCTAACAAAACTTGGATATGGAGACAAAAATGGCCAAAATCCCACGGCGCAATACGTTTCGGGCAAACGGGGCTGCCGTGGCCGCCGGGAACATAGTGTAAACGTAGCATAAAGAAATTCCCTCAAGCAGCAGCAATCATTGTATCAAGATACTTCAATGTTTCGTCGTCGAGTGTTCAGACTGAAATGAAGCTCTCCTGCCTGGCGCGGCCTTTTTAAACACCTTTTAAGTCCGCGTGCACCGTGTCAGACCGTAATAGAACTCAACGTACCGTAACGCACCGGCCTGCAAAGCGTCACACACTGGGACGCACCGTAATTGAAACGTTACGAAACGGCTATAGTACACCCTAGCTTGCCGTGAGAACCGTGACAAAACGGAGCACAACGTGACAAAACTGGAAAGGAACTTCAGATGCCGGGGAATACATATGATTCCCGTCCCACTACGGACCACTTCCAAGTTTTGTAACGGCCTATTACGTACTGTCACGTTTTATAGCGTTTACCCCGTTTTACTACGGTCTATTACGTTTCTCATCCGCACCGTGGCTGCCGTGGCAAATTTTTTGACAGTTTAAAATTCTGGCCCGGCATCCACGGCAATTACGGTCTGTAACGTTTGCCTATCCCGTCCCCCCGCGTTATATCACGTTCATCCCGTTTTCTTCACGGTGGCATGAACCGTGATTGCCGTGGCCGCCGGGAACATAGTGTAAACGTAGCATTAGCAGACGAACTTTGCCATGAAATCGGATCATCTATTGGCCACAAACAACTACCCACTACTTTGACGGATGTGGCCGTTACTGATCGATACTCGTTTTAACTGATTCTTAGTTATGGCCGTTACTGATCGATAATCGTTTTAACTGATACTTAGTTGTGGCCGTTACTGATCGATAATCGGTTTAACTGATACTAAGTTGTGGCCGTTACTGATCGATAATCGTTTTAACTGATACTTAGTTGTGGCCGTTACTGATCGATAATCGTTTTAACTGATACTTAGTTGTGGCCGTTACTGATCGATAATCGTTTTAACTGATACTTAGTTGTGGCCGTTAATGATCGATAATCGTTTTAACTGATACTTAGTTGTGGCCGTTACTGATCGATAATCGGTTTAACTGATCAATACTTAGTTATATTAACACACGGACATATAAACCATGGTTTTATATGTCCGTGATTAACACCAGAATTACATTTGGTCATCTACTGATCAAATGTTCATCATCCTATGACGTTCGGCGGCCGTCGGCGTCAGTGTTCTCCAGTTATTGATCAGAAACCCCTCTAAGTATCAGGGTCAATATCTTGATCTTTGACTTACTTACCCCCCCCCCCACCGAAATAAAAACAATAGGAGTCATAGCATGCTAACTTCATTCTGAAATGTTTTCCTATATACTTGTGTATGACAAAGACCTAAATACAAATGTACCATGGTATTTTAGGTCTTTGTGTATCATCAGCAACCAAATGGTCAAACGACCGATCGAAATAAGGCAAACCTGACAAAGAGGCATAACAACGATTAAGAAGATGATAGAACAGACTATTTTAGACTATGACTGATTAATATATTGCAAAAATGCTTAGTGCGCAAGTTGTCCTACTTTCCAACAGAAATCCCCCCATTTCCTATCGTTTTTAGGTCTCATCGGACCTTGTGTGATAAATCACGGTTTTATTGAGGGTTAAAACAATACTGGAGTATCTGTTTAGACTGTACATGTACTTGAACAGATAATTTATGTGCTAATTATGTCAAAACACAATCAGACGGTCGTCTAGACTGTATGTACAGACTTGCGGTAAGATCCTACCGCAACAAACAATGCCCAGGCACTGACATACTTACGAAAGGCCGACGGTGACATCCTAGGGGATGTTGAAATCGTGAAGGTGAATTAATGTCACCTCCGGTCTTGCGTACACATCCTACATAACACTAACTTCTTATTGGCAGAAAATCCTTTCACGTTACATGA
The DNA here is from genome assembly GCA_032209605.1 of Mactromeris polynyma. Taxonomy (NCBI): domain Eukaryota; kingdom Metazoa; phylum Mollusca; class Bivalvia; order Venerida; family Mactridae; genus Mactromeris; species Mactromeris polynyma. The sequence continues at coordinate 1,791,919 of JASFXZ010000034.1, read as the reverse complement.
GTAACATGAACAGTAAAACCTCAGTAATAAGTTCACCCTTGGTATCCATGAAAACTGATCTTCTTATTGAGGTGGTCTTTATACTTATGTTGAATAAAGAGCAAAACATTGAAAATGGACTTGGAAAGTGTGTTCTTAATTTGAGGTGGTCTTATGATTGAAAAGAAATCGTAGGCGCAACTTGTAACTTTTTCACGAAAAAACAAGTAACTTATTGAACTTATCTCGCTGCGTGTATGTAGAAATATGTCGCCTTTTGATTCTTTAATAACTCCGATTCTAGTATATGGATGTGAAATCTGGGGTGTGTATAATTATTGTGAAGTAGATAAATTACACCTCAAATTTTGTAAACGCATCTTAGGAGTGCGTTCCCAGACCTCAAACGCCGCGGTTCTGGGAGAACTAGGACGTTATCCATTATCTGTTATTTGTATTGAACGTTCTTTGAAATACTGGATAAAAATTATGAAATCTCCATATTTAATGATGTTTCGTATTTTTAATGATCAATGTAATATACACAACTGAAATAACCAGACACGGGCTAAGTTAGTGCTATCCAAAGTGGAACGCCTAGGTTTTGGATATATTTTGAATAATTTTGATATAAATACCATTATTTATCTAGCTTGAGACAACGACTAAGTGATCAATATATCCAATCATGGCATCATACATTAATTAAATGCACAAACAAAAATGCAATAACGTATATAAAATTCAAAACTGTTTTCGAATATGAACAGTATATAATAGATTTAATAGCACATGAAAAAATTAGACAATAAATGTCCAGATTTAGATTAAGTGCACATCATCTTGAAATTGAATCTGGTAGGTTTAACAATTTAGATAGATCTAACAGAAAATGTAAAGTATGTTCTCAAAACGTTGTAGAATCAGAGTATCATGTTCTACTATGTTGTTCTTTATATATTTGAGATCTAAATACTTACAAAATTTAGCATGGGTCTCATTGCATAAAATTACTGATATTCTCTTTTCTAAAAACAGAAAAGTACTTGTTAACATGGCCAACTTCATTTATCATTCCATGAAACTTCGACAGGAGAAACAGTCAAATATTGCTGCTTCGTAAATGCTACCTGTTACATTTGATATTGAATATTCATTAATGGCATATGTATACTTGTATGCTTGCCTTGGCCTCTTTTTTGGACTTTGTAAATGGCTAAAGACGTATTTATATGCCGATTTGCTATCAATAAATGGTAAAAATGGTATATTAAACAAACTGGACAAATGTAACCTTATTTCAAGACTCATTTCAAGGTAAAAGAAGTGATTCGGTCCGTTAAAGATAAATTGTATAGCTCAGTGTTAGATCTATATAGATTCCACGGTAACCTTATAAACACAAGACGATTAAAGCTGATCGCTATCGGTATGTTTATTTTTTGCACGTGAAGTTTTATTTATTGTGTTTTCTATCCCAACAATGGAATTTGTATTTGACAAGTTTTCCATGTTCTGTAGTAAGTAGGAAATAAAGCCATTAATTAAATACGCAACCGAAGTTGTCTGCTTCAAAACATGACATAAAGAAGAAATAATTATTTATTAATTCACTAACATAATTTTCTATACTTATTCAATCATGAAATACGAAATATTTGTCCATAGTTAAGATACTTTTTTAACAATATTTTAAACAGTGGTAACAGTTTTTAATAGCTTTTAACACCATGTTCAAAATGAAGTCTAATTTAAACAGTTGCGTTTTTAATGGTGTTAAGTAAAAATAGCAAAACAGTGAAAATGGCCTTGAAAATTGTGTTCTTAATTTCGAGTTGGTCTTTAAGTGAGGTTTATACAGGGCAGGCGCAGTGGCCGGGGGGAGAGCCTGACTCCTGATCCGCGGGTCGCGTGTTTGATCCCCGCAATGTCGGGGTTTTATTACGAATTTTGACCCGAGCCCTGGTTAGTAACCCAGGAAGCAGTCATCAGTGACCAGAGTGATTAGTATAAGCTGTATAAACATTTTGCTGTTACACAATGGATGCAAAATAATAGGTTAAAACTACAGTAGAACCTCACTTAACGACCACCTCAATAATAAGACCAACTCGAAATTAAGAACGCACTTTTCAAGTCCATTTTCACTGTTTTGCTCTTTATTTGACCTCAATATTAAGACCTCCTTAATAAGAAGACCAGTTTCAATGGTCCCAAGGGTGGTCTTATTATTGAGGTTTGACTGTATAGGCCTATGCATATACACATAGCGTGATTTATGAATTAATGTTTGTATTTTATGTGTTAACACGAAATTGTACATAAGACTATGCAAAAATGAAATCTATGTAGAAACTTGTGATACAAGTAGATTATACATTCTTCTTGAAGCTGATTTATATTTCCGAAACTCGTTCATATTACGATGGCAGGAAATTTGAAGTTATAACATACGTGCTTGAATAAACGTGCACAGTTTTCGAACATTTTATATGTTGGGGCAACCCTCAGTAGTTCATACTGTCGGACCTCAGAGTACAAAGACTGATGCATAGATTATGCAAAAATAATATATATATAGAAGTTTGTTAATTTGGAAAATCGCAAATGCGCCAAAATTAAACACTCCCAAAAAAAGAGAACTAAAAAACCCGCCAAAATTTGGAACCGCAGAAATGAAGCGCTATACAGTAATTATATTAGATAAAGTGGTACGCCTTTAAATGTTTTACAGTGTAAAGAGTACAAAGACTGATGCAACCACTCGTGTATAAGGACAAATTTACATCCAAGTCTTCAGATATCAACCATAACGAGAATCATTCGTCTTAATGTCACGTGACTGAGTTCTCATTCAATTGATAGCCAGTACTAACAACATTGTCAGTAGAAACCACAGACGAATTAAGACAACAGTATTTGTCATAGTGATTAATAGTGCAGGTTGACGTACATTTTGTCCCACGCATTTATAAGACAAGTTTTCTTTTTTGCTTTATAACGTATGTGTTCATCCTTCGCGTGATCTTGTCGTTAAGTCTGTGAAGTTGTTTACATTTTCAGCGAATTTGAATATTCTAGTGCACACAAAAAGTAAAAGTAAAGTTTTTATTCTTAATAGTGTCACCACAACTTAAAGGGTCGGCAATTTCTGACTTTAGGAACATGGTTACCATTATTTAACTAACTGGCGGCTCACCAACCGGCCATATCAGAACGAACCCCTGCCGGGATTCAAACCTTCGACCTCCCGCTCCCAAGGCGGATGCCTTAACCACTCGACCAAGGGGTCATAACTATTGAAAATACAGCGCAATCTCTCCAGAGCGGCAATGTCTTGAGCAACAACCTATCTCTATACCCGATAAATTTAACATCTATAGAGCAATTACCTTTCAATTACCGTAAAATGCATCTCCCAAAAGGTGTTGCTCTGGATAGGTGGAATTCTATTTAAAATATTAGCGCCGAGTTAATTCAATTGATAATTATATTTTTCAATTCCGCATGTTTTCAGTTGATTACACATACGCACAGAAAAAATCAGGGCTCAGTGTTATAAAACTGATTTGGAGACCAGTCTCAGAATGCAGCCTTGTCATTGGTCAGTTTTATATATGTGATCAGAACCAACCAATCAGAGACTTGACTATTGAGACTGGTCTCCAAATTCAGAATTATAACGACAGACTCTGATATTGGATACCAAACTTAAAAGTGAATACATTATCGGGCACCAAACGGCTTTGTCCTGTGTCTTTTTCTGTCAGTCGTCTGATGGAATGTATCACTGGGCTATCAGTCAGCAACGGAGCCCACCCGGCTAGCTCCTTTGGTGGAGCACTAGAATGTCATCCGGCAGATTCGGGCTCGATTCCCGGTTGGGACGGCTATGTTCTTTCGTGACATTGGGTACGGTCATGTCCTCCACTTGTGGAGTTCTATGCTGTCACTTGCTTGCAGAAGACGAAGTTTGTACTAACTGATAGTTAATTACAGGAAAACTGATTAGGTCAACTACCCGTCGTATATGATTGATAAAGTGTGGGGAAAGGGCGTAAACCCCAATATAAACAAAACAAAGTCAACAACGGATTTAGTTTTGGGCCCTCGAAGCGTCGTACTCGTGTTGTGTAGTTTCGTACCGTCGTGTATCATATAAGCGCTGCTATGCGATTTACAACCCCTTGTTGTAAGAGACGTAATTTTAAGAAAACGCAACATGTAGGCTTATGTCACTATTTGCAAGCCGGAAACAATATTTACTCCATACGGTCGCTTCGTTTTCATATTTCCATATGGCGCAAATATTGCTTACTGTTAGTACATGGTCACGTCACATGTGACGTTTTCTGGAAATGACGTCACTTAAAGAATAGGTTGGAAATTTTACAGCGGCGCTCATATCACAATTACATCGTTACAGCTGACAGAAGATAGTATGCTCAGGTCAATCAAAGTCCGTCTTGGATTATCTCGATTAGAAAACATTTGTTTTCGATTTAAGTAAACGCCGTAACACGAACAGCGTGGATTAACATTCTAGTTTCTGGTCGGCCAAAAACGACAACACCCCCGAATGCATACATGTCGTTAAACGCATGACCGACTTTATGAAACAACAATTGAACGATGTATCATCATTAGGATGCTTGAACACGAGTGTAGCTAAACACTTCAGATAAATTTGCTCTTATTATAAACAACATGTTGAACATATTTCATCTTAGAAACTACTCCATGAATTGTTAAAATCTGTAACGTATACAAGTGCACAAAAGATCATAATATGAAGTTCTTTGGTCAGTAAAAGAGGGCCGGGATTCTTCTATCAATAGTTTACATACAAGGGCGACAACTCTCATCGATAAGAATGGAAATTATCACCGATTCAGAACATAACCATGTACTATCTGTAAAATGCATGCTTGAGTTCGGAAAATTTATATTATTGTCGAGTTTGGATGAACTAACTATGTGTATATAAAACTAAAACCATACTTACAATCTTACCGGTGTTTAAGTGTGAACTAATAAATCATTTACAAAATCTGACAACATTAAAGGCGATATTACTGAAGTTTAGTAGCTGGATTCGAAGTAGCAAACCCAATCGCATTAGATAACTGACAGTGTATTAATGATAATTGACTTTAAATAATATGTAAGTTGTTTGCCCCTAATATCTCTCCCTTAGCTTATGTAAGCAGATTCTGGAACCCACTATATACGGTCCCTGGCAGGTTATATTGATATACATGTAAGAAACTGCATATTTCCAGTTGTTGTTGCGTTGAAAATACATGTAGATCATTTTTGAGGTTGCTGATAAATAAATGACAAACTTAGTTATTATGCTATTTAAGTTTTATTATGCTATTTAAGTTTTATTATGCTATTTAAGTTTTATTATGCTATTTAAGTTTTATTTATTTGAGAAAACACATGGCCATCAACATACAGTCATATACAGTGTGTATCTATTGCAAATACCATAACATGTATATGTACGCCAAAGACCCTGTCATTAAAATGTTAATACATGTATGACCTTTGTACAAACAGACTAAACTCAATAATGAGACCATCCAACTATTAAGACCAGTTTTTTCAAGTCCCGGAAGTGGTCTTATTATATGGGTTTTACTGTGCATACTTTTGTTTATGCATGCCAGTTATCCTATAATTTTATCACAAAGAAATTAAGTTAACTAACCAATTACTTACCAACAATATAAAAGTTCCGAGGAATTCTGCAAGACATTCTCTGGCTAGTGAACTTCTCAGCTGCAACTTAGATTGTAAGTTCCGAGACATTTTTGTATTTTGCGCACATTTAAATCACTTCGTCACACACAACTTTACTCCTTTAGTATGAGCGACTTTCTTTAAATCATTTTTGTATTGTATTTATCGTTAAATATCATCAATTAAGCCCGCATACAATTATAGACTGACGGTTTTCTTCCACGAAAAAAAAATAACCAGAAAAATTGCATCCTATTTTTCAACAACTTGAAATGACAATCTTCGGATTCATTATCACATCGCCACCAACTATCAATCTCGCTTCCTTAGTTAAAACCCGGACACATTGAAAATCAGCGTTCAAGTTATATAGTATGTTTAGTTTTATCTCTGTGCGTTACACACATAGAGGTTGGTATGTTCGGCTTATCAGCTAGATTTCTAGGTCAAGATCAATGTGTGAATATACCTGTCTACTAGTTGAATGTTTTAATAGACCGTGGGTTATCAAAGAGCGATAGTAGAGTAAATATTCCACCTGGCAACATTCAATTACGAATCGTTCAATTTCTTCAAGTTTGAAATTTGTTGAAGGCCAATTTAGCGCCGAAACCTCGATCTCGGTGTTTACTTTGAGTTTTACCTGATAAGTAAATCACAGTATAACTATAGACTTGCTCATTCTAATAACTCAATCACCACGTTTCAACCAGCCGCTTGTAGTGAATTACTTCCCCTTAACCTCAGTATATAGATTTAACACCGACGACGGAACTTCGAGTTCAGTCAGTATCGACTTCACGTGTTTGGTTTGTATTTGCATTGATTTATCGTCGCTACCAGTTTCCCTAATGGGCGATGAAGAATTTTTGATGTTTTGAGGATAGTGCATGGTACAGACAATTTCCTAGTGGCACCGTTGGTTCTTTAACGTGCCCGATGTAAAGGATCGTACACGAGACCTCGGTTTTTGTCTCATCCGAAAGACTGTCAGTACTGTTTGTAGTGGAATGGGGGATCAAACCTGCGACCCCTGAATTACTAGTCCAGCGGGTTACCACTGGACCACACATCCGATACCCCTTACGTGTTTAACATTTCGAGTTTGTTTTATAGCTGCCTGGCTGTGGTTACAGCATCCACTTGGTTTAAGTTTGAACTTAGTTTCCTCGGCTTATATTAATTTCTCTATATGTCCGCTTCCCGAAATTCTAACCAGTTTTCGTGCCTTATTCATGCATTGTGACGTTCGCTGTTCAACTTTTGCCCAAGGTATGGTTCAAACTTAGAATCATTGAATCGCTAGTCAGGCGAAATTGGATTCATAAGTGTTTTTTCGGGATCGAAAATAAAAATTTAACCAACACTTCTTCTACATATCATTTGTTCTACTAAACTTTAGTTCAGTCATAAATGATAAGTTTTATCATTTTTGCCAAAATATGTAGCTACGCTGTCTTACTTTGAAGATAGAATATTAAAGTGAATGTATGCATACTAAAAGGATTTCATGTATATATGATTTCAATTTTGCAGAAAAACGATATAAAACTTTAAAAATGAGTATCAACCTAATGCTTTTAAACTTATTTTATGTTATGCAGGTTGTTAATAATTTTAATATCTCTGTATATATTGGTCCCAGCAAAGACCTATATACATATTTACAATATTAATAGCATAGATATATTAATGTTCACTTTTAAATATAAAGTTAAACAATGTCATTAAAATATATTTTATATATGTAATCGAGTTTCAAATTTCACACCTTTACAGATTTAAAAGTAAATCTATTGTCTCTCTTTAATTAACCACACCAATATTTCATCTCAAGGCTATTCTATAAAATGTCACATTTCCCCCAAATGTTCCCTATAAAGCGCACTACTTATTAATTAACAGCTTGTATAATCGATGCATCCGGACTTATCACTTCAGTCAGATGTCATGCTGCGCACGCACTGTTGGATACCGATCACGCGTACACCGCAATATATAGTGTATTCGAAATTATACGAAAAAATGGCATTTTTAAACCAAAATCGTTAAAAATGACAGCATAATAGAGCACCCACATTAAAGCTAAAAGTGTGTTGGAAAGTTCTCATTTTGAACTCTGATATATCTCTGCACATAGTATTTACCTCTATTGGAAAGTATTTAAATTCAGAGATATTGTTTCTTAGTTCAACCTTTAACAGATTTCGATTTATCGCGGTTTAAAGATATTTTCCTTCTGTAATTCTATTGCGGGAAGTTGGTCGGACCGCAGTGACACGAAAGTTGGGTATGTCTCGTGCCCCCCCCCCCCGTTATGTACAGGCCCGGTTCCAGAATTTCCAGACTGGGGTGGGCAAAAATAAGGACAAGTGACCGCTCACTTTATTGGTCCGGAGGATCCCCCGGGAATTTTGTACAATATAGGTATGAAATGGTGGCTTCTAATGTATTTCGGGGTCTAAATTTGAGGACTCATTCATGAGAACTGCACTGTCCATGTTAAAAATGTTCATGTAAAATTCATGAAGGGGATTTTGTCCACCTTGTAAAATTCATGAAGGGGATTTGTCCACCTTGTAAAATTCATGAAGGGGATTTTGTCCACCTTGTAAAATTCACGAAGGGGATTTTGTCCGCCTTGTGCAAAATGAGCCAAGGGGATTTTGTCCGAAGGGGATATTGTCCGTGTATACCGACTCAGGCGCATCAAAATCCGATTCCATTTACTGCAGTTTTGACCGCTAGCAGTATTGTGATTGCAGACAGATTGGTGCGTGATAAGAAAGTCAGAGTTGAGAACTATGTAACTTCGGTTTCGTTACAATTTGGCGATTTTCTATCCAGGTTCCAATTAAGCAGACATACATTTGACCTGTTTGTACGCATTAATAAAGTTTTTGATGGATTGTGCCATCGACCTTAATGTGGCGATACTCCAAAACATGTAAGTGATTTTCTAAATATATAAAGTGATCTGGGCGGCTAACCTAACAGACTTTTGTGGCAGTTTTTCACTGCGAAGATGTTGACATATTTTCACTTTATTCTTTATGTTTCAATAAGATCATGGTATAGTATCTCTGTCAGCAAAATACCCGTATTTCAATTTTATGCTGCTGTTGCATTTTCATTTGTCAAAACATAGTTTCGACCGAGGGTTGGTGGTTTACAATTACATAGCCTACATTTACTACTCTCCATACCATTCGTTGTAGTTTAATGCGCAACATATATATGCATCTCCATGTTTCACGTGGTGTAACATTACAAAATGAAAACTGTAAATCTCCAGCACATGAATAATTTAACAACAAAATGATGTAGTTTTTATTAAAATTTATATATCTGAATAACAACTAAGTTGTTATGTTTCAAATTCAAATATCTCTTTCAAGAACATGATATGCCTTATAACAATTAGTGACAAAAACATCATAAATTATGTGCACGCAACATAATACCGACCATCTGTTTAGAGGATATAATATTCCTGAAGACATATCATACTTACTCGCATTACAGTATTATGTAAAGACATTTGTTACTTTCTATACCATTCCTTGTAACTGGGACACACACATGTACGGTCCCTGGTTGTAACATATATCATATAGATGCATGTCTATGTTTCAAGTGGTCGCTATTGCTTTCTAACAGAAATTATAATGACATTGACCAAATACATGTACTTATTTTGTCAGTCACATTAATACAGGATGAACATGTATTTTTGATGATGCAATTAGTTTATATCATCGTCATATGTGCATCGATGATTATATCTTATCGATAGTAAATATTATGTATAATATTTAATTAAGTTTACCTATGTTAAATTGCACGCCTTTACAGATTCAAAAAGTATTATGTCACCCTATGATTAACCACACCAATATGTATCTCAATGCTTTTCTATAAAAAGTCACATTTCCCCCTATTTCTTCCCTATAAAATATCATCCGACAAACATACTGCGCCCAAAACTTGCGACAACTCACGTATACATTGGTCCATCATCATACCCACACCACGTACCGAGAATGAATTGTTATTGGTCTTGACACTTTTAAACAGAGGTACTGTATCAACAGTATTTGGTTTATGGAACGAGTGGAATAAAAAGACATTCATGAAGCAAAGGTCTGGCGATGTCAACTGGTTGCATGAAACAGTTTTTCCAACAATATTTTAGGTGATTATTCTGTATTCAATATTACGTGAACAGACCATGCCTACTCATGAGACCCTTGGGTTGCCATGGTAAGCGCTAACGTATGGTCATTTTCGAAAAGTTTGGCTCAGTGTTGTTTGCCGTATTGTTTTGGGAATATTCGGTTAGGTATGTCATTGTACGGACTTTCATATGTACACGCTGCATTTTTCCGTTGCGTATTTACCATTGCACCTCCTCAATGCCTGATGTTTTATGGACTGGGTGGGGAGGCATTATCTTGTGTATTTGGCATTCCCTGTACTAACTTATACTCTCTTTTTTTGTATATTTTCAAGTCTCCGTGTGCTTTTGAAATTGCTGTGTGCTTTGTTTGACATCCTTAATTCTCCTAAGTTGCCCTTTATGGTCGACCAGGCCATGCTTTGCGCCCCTGTTCCCTTGCGTAATTACTCCTGCACCTCCTCAATGCCTGATGTTTTTTGGACTGTTGTTTTCCTGGAGGACTGTGTGGGGAGGCATTGTCGTGTGTATGTGTTATTTCCCTGTAGCAACTTACTCTCTTTTACCAACCACTCCTTAGATTTTAGTTAAACAGCTATTAGAACAGTTCACTTTTCTAAAGGGACACCAATTTCTATTTCTGGTCATTGTCCTTCTTTGTTTTATATTATTATTAGCACCTGTTTCTAGTCAGAAGTTTATTTCTAGTCATTAGAAGCCATTAAACTATCAGTTATTAAGAATTTTATGTATCTCGCATGTTCATAGAACTGAACAATCGAAAACAGAAACAAAGCTGAACCATCCCAAGAGATACCTGTACCGTTGCAGTCCCATAATTCCCCGGGGGCATTGTTCACAAACACTTTAAGTTGGAAACTCAGCGACTTGAAATTTGCAAAAATTATATTTCCCATCATTTTGTTAACATTAAATCAAAATGAATGAAATTTTGTCTGAATAATTGCTGTTACCCTCTTAACATGTTTGCCAATTTTAAAGTCCAAGTCCGAGTTTCAGACTTATAATGCTTGTGAAAAAGACAAGTCCTGAACTTCCAGGAAGTATGCTCAAAATCTTCATAATCAACCCCTTTCATCACAAAAAGGCTTGAGTTAATTGGATTGTACATAATTATGAAGAACACATAAAATAAAGCAACTTTGAAATTTAAATGAAAATTTATTCTAATATATTGTACAATTTACTAGAACAGCTCAGAATGACTTCTATAACATCTATACAGTTTTACAAAATTACAACATGAATTACAAAATGGCATGCAACAAAAAACAAAACTTAATAGAATAAATATAGCAAGTTCATAAATATAAATACACCTTTGTCAGTTTAGCTTGGTGTAAAATCTTTCAAACAACAGTATGTGTAGATCTTTCAGTTGGGGCAAGACTATGGTATCTGTTTTACAAGTATTTCACAAGTTACCATTGTACAGCACAACTAAATGTTTGACAAACTGGAGTTAAACGTAAAAAAGACTCAATGTACAAGACATTACTTATGATGTAAAAACTTGATAATAAAATTAGTATTTTATTTAGATAAGCCTCGATGCTGGTGAAATTAATTGTTTGTAATGAACAAAGCAGACAAGTCCAATTTGTAAATCGACCACGTTATGATTCCATTATAATTACAACTGATATCAAATATTTATAAGTTTTCAACCGTGCAGCCCGTACAGCCCCTTAATTAAAGTTAAATATACGTATCATTGAAGCATAATGAGGTTCAGCATGTTTTCATACATGGTCAAAGGGAAACAACTCAATTTAAAGCAAAGGTAAAAACATAGAGTAATTTCCCTTACATTGAAAAACCATATTCTTTACTTGTTAAGTAACAAATTTTCAATACTGCATTATATTTTGATTGTTAAGTGAGGTAGGGACTTCCAGTTGCATGTTATCCAAAACCTGAATGTGAAAATATTATCGACATGGTAAAAATTGGTAACAGATATGCTTTTTAATCAATTATCAATAATGTCTCCATCTGCATAGAAATTTAAACAATAGACGAAATGGTATGAAACGTAAAAAAATGAAGTTTATAAAAAAACTGCATAAAATTATTGACCCCAAAACTATAGGGGGGAATACTGCGATAAGTATACATCTTATAATTATACTGGTAATTATGCATTCATTAATAAGTATATATGTTACACATCATAAAAAATATATTTAAAAACTGGGACTAGAGACAAAATGGCACGGTGAGACAAATAAATGATTAAGCACATTTAAAAAAAATGAAAACGATAATATCTACCCGAATGTCAAAAAAAATGCAATTTAGTGAGACATCTATACTATGTTTATGGTTAATCTGCATATATATTCTAGAACATAGGCGGCTTTTCATTTAGTAGCCATGGCAACTACAATGAAAATAGCGCTTCAAAAATTTGCATAGAAACAAAGTGAATGGTTGTAAAACATCAGTGTGTACAAACACATTATGTTATTACTGTTTTTTAAAAATATTTTATGTCTTTACTACATAGCATGCAATCACAATATTTTCTCTATATAATTCTATTTACAATCTATTAATAGATATGCAAATGAGATTGGTGTAGTGATTCAACATGAATATGCATAGAAATTATTTCAGTTTCTTTGGTTTCAAGACTTAACTCTTGTTTTTAGAAAGAAGAAAAAATATATGTTTGTATGATTGTTTAATGAGGAAAGAAATATTAACTTATTTTCACTCTCTTACACGTTGTGAAATTTTATGATATTAATTGATTTTACAGTTTGATGGGAAGTGTCATACTAATTACTGAGCTAATAAATGTATACTATGCAATCTCATTTGCATATGTATAAGTAACATGAATATTCACAACGTCAGATTAACATATTAATACAATTTGTTATATATTTGCATAACTTGTTAAACATAGTGTAACAAAACTGTGTATATTAACATCAATTTATATAATGTATTACTACCAAATTTCATAAACAACAAAACTATAGACCAATATTCCACAACAATAGGCCAATATACATATTTAGTACACAGTCACGCCCCTTTAAAGCACATTCAATGAAGAAAAATCTTGAAGGGTATGAAAAGCAATAGAGGTTTATCTGCATTCTAGTTGGTATATACATTTAGACCTCTCTTGCCTTTGATCCCAGAAGTTTGTCACGCATACAAAAAAACTCATACTTCTAGAAGCTGCATCTCACGCAATAAATAATTCTCAACCTCGACCTTTGACCCTTCACATCATAACAAAAACCTGAGTGATTTGGCACTAAGACAACAGTACAATACATACAAAAGTTATCAAAACAAATCTAACAAAAAGAATATACAAGTGCATAGCTTTACAAAAAAATTATTATGCATATATCTACTGAATATTCATTAGGCAATAATATCAATTTACATATTCATATTATAAGTATATAACATCGAGTATAGTCAGTTTTGGCAATTGATTATAATGATACAACCATTGTGATAAAATACAATGCAAAGCTTGATCAGTAGAAGCTGGACCATCATGAAGCAATATATAACATACTTAGGCATTTATATAAACAAATATTGAGAACAAAATCACAATACTAGTACATATCATTAATTTAATAAAAATGTGATTTAAAATAATGAAAACATATTGCATCTCAACTTGAGTAAACAAAATGCATAGGAATTTACAAAATAACATTGTTCTAAAAACTAGTAGCAAAATTTCAAAAACAATAAAAAAGGAAATGCATTGCATAAAAACTCCGTAAATGTGAAAGGCTTGATAAAACATACAAAAATCTCATAATCATTTTGATTGGTCAATTTGCATAACTCATTTGCATAACTACAAAAAAATACATAAATTTCACAAGCATTCTTACATAGCGAACACTCAGCAGTAACATAGAAGAACTTATGATAATACGAATATTTGGAATATAACTTTTTGTATTAAGATATTGCTAAATGTCAAGTTGCTGAATTTGGAAGAATTTTGACATTTTTCCAAGATGAAGGTTTTTTCGAACTAGTTTTATTGAATTTCGACAATAATTCATTCCTCACTAGCTAAATTTATGCATATGTCACGAACATAAAGCAAACATAACTCTAAAATATATCAAGGATTGGGCACAAAACTATTATGAATCATTCTTCAGGCATCTGCTCTTTAAACCCTTCATCAAAATCATGGACATACTATATTCATGTTTATATTTATTATGCTAACCACCCAATCATATAGTTCTGTTTAGTAAATTTCCATTATTCAATGAAGAGCAGATAACTGAAGAATTATCAAAGTTAATTTCCCTACTTGGATATAAATGTAATCAGGGTATTGTCACCGTGAATCAACAATAGTTTTGCACCATACCCTTGTTTTAAGCTACTACAACGGTGAATAATAAAAAACAATCATCACATTGCACTTTTTGGCCTGTTGCTAACCTATACTATGGTTGTCATGGGAGACAAAATTTAACTAAAAAAAAAAAAAATGCGTAACATATAGAAAAAAATAATCTCATAGTGAACTAGGTGTGGAGTATATTGCATGATTCCATCAAGATTTTTCATAAAAACACGACAAACAATTGCATCATTGCGTTTTATCAATTTGTTTTAAAAAATGTAAGCTTTCTCACGTTTTGTAAGTATAAAGTTCTATTATCAAAAACATGGAATTACTGGCTACTTCAAAACAATTAAACACAAATCTGATAAATTTCCATCTATCCTATCTCCTATAACTACTGATTGAAATGACTACAACTCGTATTTGGTATTATTCACACAATTTTTTGAGCTACTCAAACAGTAAGAGCTTTCTCATTTGAGTTCATCGATTTATGCAGATTGTCATGGCTTAGCTGACGACGACTCTTTCTCGTATTTGGTGAGACCTTGTCCGGAGTTCTCGCCTCATCTTTGGTGTGTTTTATCTCCATGTGTTGTTGTAACGCTCCAGCATTTAACAAAGTTGTGTCACATAAATTACAAGTAAAATCAGCCACTTCACCATTCTCTATATAGTTTTCAGGTTCCATTTCACCATTTTCATGTTCAGGTTCAATATTCACTTCAATATCCTCATGTTTGTCATTTATTTCATCATGATTGTTATCACCATTGACAACTTCTTCATCACCATCATTTGTTTTACTTAGACCCTGATTTTCATACAGCTTCTGAATGACATCTGCTCTAAAGTTTTGATTGTCGTCTGCATCTTCTGCAGAATTCTGATCTTCAGTAGTTGACAATAGTTTCCTATGTAGGTTCAAGTTTGAACTATGCCTATCTCTGCTCCTCTTTGAAGGAAACGATGCGCTACAGCCATCTACAGTACACGTATGCATTAACTTTAAATGTACATTCCTGTAATGAATTTTCACACCAAAAATGTTCAAGAATGACTTTCCACAAGACATACATTGTTTTGGATTGTCCTTATCAATTGGAATATCTCCGTCAGACACTGACTCACCATTAACCTTTGTCGCGTCTATAGATTCATTTGAGGCAACAGAAGCATTAGATTCTTGTTCAGACATATTTGAGAAATTCTCTGCTTCCATATCATCTGGCATGTGCATAGCAAAGTCCAAAACTTCACCTGTATCTTTCCCTTCATCATCATCATCATCATCATCATCATCATCGTCGTCTTCATTATCTGTGTTATCATCATCAATAACCAGTTTACTATCACTTTTATCACCTGACATTTCATCCATATCAGAACTCTGATCCTCAGTATCATTGTCTTTTTTGTAATCACCATTTTCTTGTTCACATTTTACTGTAATGTCTTCCGATTCAACTTTAGTACCCTCTGGTGGAACTTGGTCATCAGTTTGGTTGACTGGGTCCCTGAAACTCTCTGTTGGCTGTGCACATCTTGTTGGTATATTCTTCCTTCGACTCTGAGAACGCTGGAGACCGGGGGAGTTATTTCTTAATTCCGACTCTTTAGCTTCTTCTAAACTTTCCTTCATTGCGTTTTGGTATTCTTCTAACATATGGTCGGGTACCAATGAAAGACTAGCATTGCCGGGGCTTGTTTCTCTAGAATTTTGAACACTCTTTAGTAAAGGTAGACTCAGATCTTTAGGGCCATCATCATCATCACTGTCTAGCTTAAGTCTTTTAGCTGCAGTAGGGAATACAGGCATTTGTATGTTTGGATCTGCATAAAATGGTCGCTGGTTTGGACTCTCATGTAAACTTGCGGGACTGCCGGACGACATTGAAGACATTAGCATACTTGGTGGTGATACCAGTTGACGCTTCTGAACCTGCGAAGTACCATCATCAATAAGTCTAGCTCCTTCCGGTATTTTTGGTCGTTTCTGTGGCATGTGTAGTTTTGGATTAGGATTAGCGCTGTGGCGATTACGACTGCGTCTTGAACTGAACATCATAGTGCAGCCTTCCACAGAGCATTTGTGCATTTCTTTCAAATGGACAGCACTGTAGTGTATTTTCAGTGCGCCCTTATCACAAAATGTCTTATTGCAGGCAGAACAGAGTACACGTTTTTTACCGTTTGGTCCAATCATTGAGGTTCCGAAGGATGGATCTGGTATCCAACCGCGCTTCACTGGATTTGTTGACTTGCGTAAATGTTTGTTCTTTCGATCGTAAAATGAATCTTGGTCCTCTTTCATCGAGAAATTAATGGCAGAATCGTCAACATGTTGATGTCTCTGTAAGGAAGGCAAGATCATGGCAGGACTTCCTAGAGTGATAGATGAAGGCATGACCTGAAGATGAGTGACGGGAGAGTCTATATCGGAGATTTTATGAGATGAGTATGGAGTATGCGGAGGAGTTGATTGTGCTGATGCCATACTCAAATTCTGAGGACTGTCACTTTTAGGGGACCTTGACTGTTGTTTATCGCCAGGACTTACTGAAGCAGGGCTGGCTGACTCCCGTCGATAGTCAAAGGGTTGCATAGTCTGTAGACGACCAAGTGGTGAGGTTGCTATTGGACTTGTGGCAGTAACTGAGATGAGCGGGGGACGTAGATCTCTTGGACTTATTGTTGATGGGGTAGAAAATCCGGGAAGTGGCGGGCTTAGTAAGCGGTTCCCAGTGGGGCCGATGAAAGGTAATCGTGCCCCAAATAAATGTCGGACATCGAAAGGACGAATCAAATTTTGCATAGACATGTTGCTTCGTTCAATAAACTTTTTGATCTCAGATTCGTTCCTTGTGGTCTGCTTAATGTAATTGTCCTGTCGTTCTTTGGTGTCTTGCAGAATGATCTCTTGTGCAATGGATTTTGTCTCACCGAATCTCAAGAATTGTTGCATTATGATGAACTCTTCTTCTCTTGTGGCACAAATCCATTTATCTAATACTCTTCCTGATCCCTCCTGAAAATAGGAACAAAACATCTGTTTTCATTATATTTTTACTCTCAAATATCTTAAGGGAGATAACTTATCAGTCTAAAGGCTATATTATAACTTTGATTACCTCCCTTTAAATGGTAATGATATAGGCTTCAAATAAGTATTTATTACTTAGTCAAAATAGGAGGTAATCTGATTTTTAAAATGATATCTGGACATGTAATACAGGGTTGAGATTGTGTTTCAGTATATTCCTTTCTTAAAACATTGAATAGCAATTGAAAATGTCACTTTGAAACAATATAGGTACATCATTGCAGAAAAATGGCTAAACATGTGATTTTTCAACAAGATGATAATAGAATCTTGCAAAAACCTCTGACGCTTAGTACTAAGTAATTGAAATAGCAGACAGAACTGACTTGTGCAATTTTACACAATTATCAATGTAATTGACATAACTGAGGTAAAGGCCTGTTTTATTCAAGCCGGTGCACAAGTTGTGACTGTAGACACAAACATTATAAACCAGGCACTTGGCATACGTGGGCTGTTATTCATTCATGAGAACCAGCCAGATTGAAATCCAGGCCTAACTGGTACCCGGCGCATGTGTGACTGAAAGCAAGACACAAGGAACCAATCAGATGGTACCCAGCATATGTGCGACTGAAAGCCAGATACAGGAACCATCTGATTGACATGATTGACAAAGGAGTCTGCTTGTCCCCTGCACATGTGACTGTCAATGAACCATAGTAAATGTAGAGCCATCTGTTTGTCATACCGAGAGCCATGTGGCGTAAATCAAAGCATTGGATTGAGTGTATTAACTTATCAGCCTCCTATCTCCTATGCCAAGGTTGGATGAGACAACATATCCATGTTTATCACAAAATAATGATCTCAAATTTCTGTCTATACATTTTTTTGGTCAGCTTTTACAATAACATAAGTGTGGTATATTCAGACATTAAGCGTATCTTCCAGTTCATTGAACTTCACTAAAATAAAAACAGCAAACTTGATACCAAATCACAAGTTCTTGTCCAGCTATTTTTAAGTGTTTCACTGAACATTTTGAAAAATCATACATTACCCCACCCCCCCTCCTCATCTTAGCTTAGAAAATTTAAAAATTAATTATTTGCTCAAAATCTGAAATTTCTCAAAGAAAATGTTTGTACAAGTAGCAACTAGGACCTAGCCAAATAGATCCAACTTTTACCAGACCAAAACAATATTTCTATCCTGTATTATTTTAAACTTTTACCAGACCAAAACAATCCCATCCGTTTATTATTGTAAACTTTTACCAGACATGTCAGGTGGACAAACTCTGGTAGCCAAACAAAGGAGGAAGCAATATTTTGGTGAATGTGAGAGAAGCTGCCATTCAAAGGAGTGTACAGGATTAGTTTAATTTCAATTTATTCATTTTACATCATCTGACAAATGTTTACGCAACTTATTTTAATCACTCTCAATGCCTGTTTCCTAGGATGCTAACTCCAAATTGAGAGATCATGAAGTTAACAGCTCAACCTCCCTCCAGGGGGATTTGAACTCACAAGCTTTATTATCAGGGGTCAAGCACTCCACCCATCGACCACTACGCCTCCCTTACAGGGTCAGACAATTTTGCCAAGAGATACAGAACAAATATATGTTATATACAGTAAATGTGTCGTGTCTAGTCACCCAACAAAATATATCTTATACCATCATACAATAACAGATAACTAGAAATATAATCTGCCAGACAACTTAGATCTTCAACTTTCTGATTATTTTTTAATCACATATTAACACACTGATGATAATATTTCTATTCTCTGCCAGATTTCTATGAGATCATTCATTTTGATGGGAATAAAAAATTGTCAAAGCCATAAAGTAAGTGATTTTAGTGTGGCCTTTAAATTTGTAAGCAATATCTGATAAAAATGCACATGTTTAAATTTTTTGGCACTCAAAATAGTTGACAATTTGATTCAAATGGCAACTGTAATGATATTACGATGTTTATATCTCTTGAGCAATGACCTTTCCTCAACAGCATAATCAGTTGTCCTATATTGAAAATTTAACACAAATTTAACGTCTCTACAGTAAAACCCTCTACACAAACTCTGCATACTATCCCAAAGGGCGTTCCTCTGAAGAGGTTGCCCTGCATTTTCTAGATAAGTACACCCTTAAAAAATTGTTTTTGTTTGCAGTAATGCGACTGGTGACTCAAAAAAATGCTGTGACTCACTTTTATTTTTTCAGGTTCATCAATGAAAATTTTATTTTTCAGTCTTTAAGTCATTACATTAAACTAAAAAAACTTACCTACCTACCCACTGTTAAAATTTCCGGGTCACGTAACAGCAAACAAAACAATTTTTTAAGGATGCCTAATAATTGTAGTATTTTAATACTAACCTGAAGTATGTATCCTCGTGCATAATCTTCATATGTCCATCCAAACCCGTGGAGAACTTGTAAGACTTCCTCATGTTGCAAAACACTAAATAATCGGTCTAATAGAATCTTTAATCGGATTGGTGTAGCCTGGGCCCCATACAGCATTAGGGATGCGATATCGAAGACAATATTTGGTTGTACTATTTCCACTTGAAGACCCACATTAAACACATGACGGTAGCCGAGTTTGTCCAAGGCTGAAAATATACAGAAATACAATTTTCGTAATTATTTTGTTTTAAAAAGTTTTCCACTTAATATCAATAGTTTTACCACTAATGCATCAATATTTTGCCCCAGGGGGTGGAGCAGTGGGCTAATCCAGGGGAATTAGACAATTTGTTATTTTTGGGGTCGAATTCCCCCACTATAGAGCCAAGTATTTTGTCTAAATCCCAACTTCCGAGATCTATTAACAATATGATCCAAGTTTATTTCCCAGGATCTGGAATCATTTGGCATGTCAATTTCCTAACTGACAGGATTCGAACCTAGAATCATACGGCGTGTCGATTTCCCACCTGTCGGGAATCGTCTTCAGTCTAGTGCTGTGTACCCTGCCAATCCCCCTGGGACAAAACATTGATATGTACATAATTGGGGTACTACCTCATTGTATGTTACCTGTCAAATTGTATATAATATTATATGCAAAAACATTAAGAATTCCGCCGAAATGACGCAATCTTTATCATATAAAAGAAATTCAGTATAATTTATATGTCATTAATATAAATATTACGGTAAAGTAGAAATTAGAGAGGGAAGTTCAAAATCTGTAGGATTATTTTTTATTTATTTTGTAATATTCTCAGAAGACAATGGGGGTCCGTGAAGAGTTCATTCTTCTCGAAGACATCATGTATGAGCAAAGCTACAACTGTTAGCTAATGTTCTCATACATTCGTCATTCTCCCACCTCGGCAGTTCCATCAAGTACTTATGACATGTCACAGGAATAATAGGCTTACTGATTAATGCTTAATGTTATATTAACAGATGTTTGCAGTCAGATCAAAGTAATACTAGTCTCAGTGGCAACATTCTTACATTAATTCTGCCCCCTAATTGTTTTTATGCAGAACTAGATAGGGACTTAACCTTATTTACTGCAAGAATAATAACACAAATTCTATGATCAGGTTAAAAATTAAAATTTAATCCTAGTGATTTTTTTCTTAGCTTCAAACAAAACAGCATGACTTCTAATTATTTATCAATTAGTCAGAATCTCGGAAAGAATTGCCATTAATTATTTGAGATCGCTCCCCCTTGAGGACCTCTCGTTATTTTACAGGGTAGTCATCAAAGCTGATATTATGTCTCCACATTAAGCTGTTCACAAGAGACAGTTCTCTGCTGATAAGCCTTCATGTCACATTCATTACTTTTCCATTACAGTTACCATAGCAACATGGCAACTTCGAGAAGTTAGTCATAATATTTAGCTACTGAACAGTACTTGGTGTCCCAGTAAACATTGGGTGTGTATGAGAGGTTTGCTATAAATCTGTTTGTGTGTATGACATACTTATAAACAATCCTTAACATATCATCATGAGACATTTAAGTTCTTAACTGCTACTAGACAATAATACACTCGATCACAGATTCACACTCAAAGTCTCCTCGATCTCAGATTCACACTCAAATCTCCTTGATCTCAGATTCACACTCAAATCCTCTCGATCTCAGATTCACACTCAAATCTCCTTGATCTCAGATTCACACTCAAATCCTCTCGATCTCAGATTCACACTCAAATCTCCTCGATCTCAGATTCACACTTAAATCTCCTTGATCTCACAGAGTGTGCATCACAAAGACTACTCAGTACTCTTATTATCGTTATCTATTTTTTACACTTAAATCTTCACACACAAGACTCAGCCGAGTTAAGTCTGAGTTCTGAACTCTACTTGAGTGTTAAGTAACCGTTACAGTTCTAAGACTTGTTCATTATGTGTGCACTATGATTTTGTTATAGATATCAGTCTGAGCACAGCATTTCGAGGGTTCAGTGCAAGACTATCCTAACTCCTAAGTATTTATATAGGAGTTAATATAGTCTTGCACTAAACTCTCGATTTATTGTTAAAGGTACCAGTCTGGGCACAGCATTTAATCTAAAAATCCTTTACCAACAGAAGGCAAACTCTAAAATTGACACAACAATCCACATCGGAAGATAAATTATGTAATCTTTTTTATATTGAAAGTTTGGCACAATTCTATGCTAACGCTGTTTGATAAAGTAGGAGTCAAATCAGTCTTGTGACAGACTCTAGATATGTTTATCTCACTTAGCATAAAAATTTTTCTTTCTCTATTTTGGTACATGAAAACGTGACAGTAGAATAGAATTCACTATTTTGTCCAGTGCTCATAAATGAACAATTACGGTAATTCGAAAAAGTAGTCTAAAGCATTATCTAATGAAGAAATGATGACAAAAATGTGCAGCATCAGCAAGGGCAATGATCAGACAAATATCACTAGTAAGAGATATTAAGCATGGTATATAATATGTATATGTATACCATATACATAATATCATGTCCCCAAGAGTATCAAAGCCATCAAGCATAACATGACAAACAGCATGGCTGGTTTCTGTTTTTCCGCAGAATTGGGTACCGTATATCTCCTGGGATATCCTGTCACAAGAACTAATACCATTTGACACCATCATAGTAATTGGAGACATCATTGAGTGTAACCAAGCCATTGTCTTTGTTACTTGTTACTAAGGTGACAAGTCTTTGCATTATGGCAATTACAATGACTACATGTGTGAGACAGCATTTTATGAGCGGGGAGAAGTTTGGATAATTAAAAACACTTATTTCACTTCATTATCTACTGCCTTTCTACCACAGACATCTATGTGCAGAAGACCAAACCAAGTTCTGCAAGCCTGTGTATATTTAAAGATTTTATAGTCAATGGCCAGCATTTTTTCTGGCCCTTTTTGGGTTGAAATTCTGCGTCCGTTCCACACTCTGAGAAGAACATTCCTTACCAGAAGTCTGCGTTATATTTCCCTCATACATACAAGGTTGTAAATATTTTCAGTCAGAAAACCGGAAAAATTTACCAGGCCCCAATTTCCCGAAGCATCTCAATTTGAGCTAAATCTCAGATTCAAAATCGATATTACAAACAAAAAAAGATGAGGTGAAAAAACAATTCAAGAGATTCAAATGAATGGTCACTCAATGTAGGTAGTTTCAACGGTACGGCTGACATAATAAATTGCTGTAATAAGATGGTCAGTCTGATAAAGTGTGCCTGGCAATGGCTAATAAATTAGGGGTATTTATGGTCCAGTTTCAAACAAAATAAACTGAAAAAAAACACACAATCACTGATGCACTAAGACTTAGTTCAAAAAGGAAAACATGCAAGTCCTTAATTTAAACAAACAAAGAAGACATACCAATTTTATAATCGAGAAAATCTTCCATAAATACAATTTTATAAAGCATAATAAATAAGACAGGTTGTAAAATATATCCTAGAACAAACAGCTATCAGCTAATCATTTGCATCCCAATTGGGTGTTTGTCTGAAAGTCTTCCACATCAGGTGTCTTTTATTTCCTACATTCTGACAATATGTTTCTTATGATTAAATCTTGTATTCAGTATAGCCCAGCTGGTATCATAAATTATACATGCAAATTTTCCATTACTCAGTTACCGCATGAGAAAGAGCCATATACCATGTCATGAAACAATAACTGTACCACTGTCCCCCATGATTTCCAAATTGGTAAACTATAATTACCGTACTCTCCCTTGATGACAATTATTTCTGAGGCTCAGATAATTGTCTTTGATAAGCATGTCTTGTTTTGGAAATGTCGGGACATAAATTTGTTCAATCTTCACTAGAACGTCTTCAAGAAAACAAACACACTTGTGTCCAAATCAAGTTAAGTTAGTTGTCTTGCATGCATATAGAAACATCGTTGGTCCTTATGGAATTGTCAATTATATTACAACATATTGTACTAGCCATTATTTTTCTTATACTTTCCGAAATACTCAAGTCAGTCTCTGTTACTTGTCAAAACACACTCAAGGGAGGCAATTCTAAAATAATGATGGACTCGCGGGAATCCGCAAAATATACTTAGGACGGCTCGTTTTTTAACAACATCCATTGACATGCCAACCGTACATTAAAAGGCCGTTTCCTGTCCAGAATTATGATTAGTATCTGTTCATACTATATTGTTCGGTCATAGATGAATCTTATCTATGTTACATTATTTGATTGGCGGCAAATCACAAATTATTGCTATAATTTGTCCTGGCATTCGGCAATATGTACCTTGATAAACAAAATTGATTGTGTATCCATTGTAACTCTCATACAAAATGTTGATGCTGCGTTCCTTATGTTCTACGAAAGTATTTTAATAAGATTCACTTCTCACAAAGGTATTTGATTGTTTAAAATAATACCTTTTTTAGATTTTTAGACACATTTGAAGCACTTAAATGTACCTACCATACCAATCATATCTAAATATTTCATTCCAACTCTATTTCTGGTCTCAGTTAAGTCAATTTAAAAAACCATCTAAGAAGATATTGCCCATATTTTTCAGAATTTTTTCAGAATTTTTTAATGGCTTGAATTTAAAGTCACTGCAAGGTTAACAGAACTGAGACAAAATGTTTCCACTTCCCATCTTCTTATCACCAATGCAAAAGGTTCTCAAAAGTGATATACAAAGGTAGGTAGGTAGGTGACCTTTTTTTGTTGGTTATTTCTTTTTTTCTATACTTTTTACAAATTATTTTTTCACATAAAGCAAAGTAACCAAAATAATGGTTTTCAAGTAGTTGCTGGCAAAATTAAATCAATTTTTCAAAATTCAAGTACTTTTCCAGGATTTTAGGGTTTCAGCCATTTTCAAAGATTTTTCAAGACTAGCATAAAATTCAAGGAATTTTCAAAGCCTGTGCAAATCCTACACTGGCACTGTGCCATTGCAGGCCATGTGCACTAAGGGGCTCATACCATTGGTATCAACAAGCCCTTTCAGGATGATGCGCTCTATGAGGATCACATGTCATTTAGAGGCCTGTTCCTTTTGGAACCAGAGCCATTGGAGGGAAAGTCTTTATTGTGCCAGAGGACTACAGCATATCAAAGGCACCTGAAGAATGTCAGACAATATCATAAAACTTTAAATGCAACAGCACCAACGGGACAAGTGCCAATGCTTGCAGCAACATGTTTTAATCACAATATTAGACAGTGCAAGTCGGCAGCAAGCAATCTATGACTGTCAAAGTGAGAATTTTGGACCTATTTTGAGATGGTTCTGATATTTATCACACTGGTGTAAAACCAAGCTAGCCAGTTTTTGTCAGCGACTGGCAGACAGGTTACAGGTGCATTAAGAGAATAAATTCTATCATTATTAATGGAAGTTCCTGCCACAATGATTAACCTTGTCAAAACATTCAAGTAGCACCCTTTTCTAGCGATAACATTAACTATCTTTGAAGTTAAATGAAAAGTATAATTTAAATTTGAAACAAGAAATGCTGGTATTCTTTGTAGCACAGGAAGTAGTGGTATTCCTCGGTAATACATGAACCGTGTGCTGATGACTGACTTGAGTGGATGTATCTTAATTCACAGGGGCATTATTCACACATAATTCTGAATCTCAGACCTGGACTTTAAATTTGCAAAAATTATATTAGCCATCATTTTGTTTTCATTAAATCTAAACATATGAAATTTTATCTAAATAAGTGTTGTTAACCTTTTAACACTTTGGCCAATTTTTATTAAAATCTATGTTGTTACAACAAAACAATTGATACAATCAAGATTTTATCTTGTTCACAAGCAAATGTTTACCGATACATGGATTTTGGGCAATTTTTATTAAAATCTATATTGTTACAACTATACAATTGATAAAATCAAGACTTTATCTTGTTCACAAGCAATACCGATACATACATTGCGGATACATACATTGTGTAAAAATGGAAACTATTCCTGAGCATTTGGGCGGGGTTTCTTTTCAAATTTCCCATTGAACAAAATCTAACAGCATCACATTCATTAACATATGTAAATTGATTTATCACAAAGACTATCATCTTTGAATGAAAGAAAGTGGGGCCCCGATCACATCTAACTCACCCCCATTCATATAGCCTTGAATACACAGTGTATAAAACCTGTGGCATAAACATCATGGAAATCCCCCATCAGGTAAGCATCAGTAACCAAGTATCAACTTGATGAACAATGAGTGTCATTTATCCATACACAAGTGGATTTATAACCTGTGGATTTTATCACCCTTCTTTGTATCAGTAGATCACCCAAAGGCTTATCAGTTAACTCCTGTTTGAAGATCTTCAAGAAGTCCACTAAAGTTTCATCAAGGTTTGGCACTTTTTCAAGTCATCAGGTACACTAGAAATTCATGTGACTGAATATATATATCTACCAGTCAACCAACTGAGCAAAGGTTACAATGCCAAATTCCAGAGAATCTTGCCAGTATTGAACTTATGGCATATCCGAAATTGATGGTTTCAAAAGGTGTATTTACCAAATTGTAAAACATATTTGAAGTTTTGTAGCCTTGGAATAATCATTGTCAGTAAATTATAATTGTAAAACATATTTGAAATTTTGTAGGCTTGAAATAATTATTGTCAGTGTATGATGCAGGAATAGGATGGTTCTATTTCTAGAATTGGTTTTACACTGCGGGCCCTCACCAGAGGCAAAGGGGGTCCAGGGGCGTTCTTACCAAACATAAGGATATTGCAATTCCCAAGTTATTTTCAGACCAAGAAGGCTAGCGCCTCCATATGCCTTGGTGTTGTTTAAGGGCTGCACTTGATATATATAGTAAAAACCATCAGGTATAAGGTATAACAACATCATAAGTCAGGTTGAAACCAACACATGTTCATGAAATTGTCATGTTGTACGAGTTAAATCCCTTGTTCAATCTTCATTACCCATAATGCTCTTCATTACCCATAATGCACTCTGGATACCAGAAAATCAGCAAATCTGTTTGCAATATAAATAAACATATCAGATAAATAAACTAACTTGCCTTATTAACTAATTCAAGTGCTGCAGCATATTGATGATTATTTTGATTTAGCTCATCATTTCAGCACCAATTTGTGGCTAATACAATCGAAGGTGAAGGACATTTTGTTACTATAACAACCAGCTGATTTATAATGTGCGAGCAAAAAAAATCAAATTTACGACGAAACCATTAAAAATACAACAAAAGCTGCAAACGTATTCTATGTTTCCAATGCAATGTACTATTTCGAAGTGAGATTTAGATAAAAAGAAAGCTTCACTCTTAACTTGAAACAGATAAATTTGAATTTCATAATTGAAGAACTAGTTGACGTTGATATAGCCTACAATGTATGAGACATCAAGTTACTGGGCCAGAAAGTGTCATGAAGATTGTTCAAGAAATGTCGGCAACATAATGAGAAAACAAAATAAGGTAGTTTTGACTAATTTAATGACCAAATCCCCGAAGTAACTGCGATTTGTCAAATGTGGGCTGGATCTCATAGCCTAGTACAGAAAACTCCACTTATAATGATATCCCTTACTGTGATATACCGCGTTTATCTCATGGTCCCTGCGAGCTCCCTATACGTGTCTATTAAGTATTGTTTGTTTACTTCCGATTTTGTCTGCGAGTTAAGTCTTGGATATTCCAGGCAAGTTTCAGTGTTATAATACATATTCCAGGCAAGTTTCAGTGTTATAATACAAGTAAAATTGTTGATGAAGGACAATGACAGAAAAGTATACACTCTTTCGGCATCTTCCCTAGCACATATTCAGCACATCTGAAGTCAAGACTGGGCACCCTAGGAGTAAATAAACGCAGCAATTGAGTATTATTAAAGACAGGAGACTCGACTGCATTCAATAAGCAAAACCATTACATGGACATAAAATTAAATTTTATAGTCTTCTAAATATTACACAGATGGTAACACAGTACGACATTCTGTTTATGATACAGTTTATGCCAATTTTATAATGATATACCTACCCCAAGGTATTGATGCCTTCAAATCAATCAAGTCTATAAAAATACTCAATTCGAGCAAAAAATATCACTTCAGTTAAAGTCGGGAATACAAGGCCATCATTACAAAAAAACGTTTGTTTGGCGTAACCCCACCTACCCCAGAAAAGTGGCCCTTTTTCAAAAATAAAATCTAAATATTGCTGGGGTAGCGTTTTGGCAAACAAACAATTATTTAAGGGTGGCCTGATTGAAACAATTTCAGGCAGCAACAAACAAAACTGTCAGAAAATTCTATATAAATAGTTTGAATTATGCATCATGACACATTATATTTACAATTTACAATGGGCAATTAAATATCTGTTAAAATCATAGCTCACCAGAGGAAAGACAAATAAAACATCAATTTCTCAAGTGCATAACCATGGTAACTTGATAACCTTAGATATTCCTTCTCCCATTTTTTTGTCCCATTTTCTAGGATAAATTTAATCACTTTAATTTACATTTCTACAAGAAGACATTATTTTGAAATGGAATCTGATAAGATAAATATCTTTAATTTATATGTTTGCAACCAATATAAATAAAAGACAGCCATATTTAAAGATAGAGAAAAAATAAAAAACAATAAAATTTTCAGATTTATTACATTTAGAGAGTTGCACTTCCTAAAAAATGCTCAACTTTTATGATTTTGAGCAAAACCGCTTCAATAAGATTCTTACCGAAACTTAACAACCGAAGTTTTGCACCCAGCTTCGATATAAAACCTCATCTTCTCCTTTATGTATTTCGAATAATTTGTAATATATTCATAGAAATGGTAAAAGTGACTGTTGAATAATGCAGAGAGCATATTGCAGGTGAGGAAGTCTTTGAAGCTCAAGTGGGTGCTACATGAAGTGAAACAGTTAAACTATATACATCATCATAACATACTGGTATATTACGTGAAGGCTGTTCAAACAGGGACCCTTATAATACCAACAGTCAAACACTACCATCACAATCTCACACTCATATTTGTAAAAAATAAATAAATTAAGACTGATTATCGTACTCACAATCTGACTCAAACTAATCTTTTACCAACAAAAAATTAAACTCATTTTGATCAATACAATGGTCCGAATTCGACTTTTTAGGACCAATAAACTAATTCCAACTCATCTATGTAAAATACAATGGGCCAAATTCGACTTTTTTGTACCAGTAAACTAATTCCAACTCATCTATAGATGTAAAAATACAATGGTCCGAATTCGACTTTGTACCAATAAACTTATTCCAACGGATCTAGGTAAAACTACAATTGTCCAAATTCGACTTTTATTTGCCAACAAACCAATTCACCCTGAGCAGCAGCTATGACAACAGGAAGGAAGTCCATACCCTACGTGCCACCTGTGTTATTATACATAATAATGTGATGGCACTTCAACTCTATGACTGTACTTATCATTCTGTTCAAGGACATAATTACTCTGCGGAAATATAAATTGATACAGAAATATATTTTCCACAGGTGAAGACTCTGATAAGGAACAAATGCATTATTGTGTAGCCCGGAGATCATAGGGAAAAAGTGTACTCAATATTCACAAATATCTTCAAACTTTTATGATTCCAAGTGATTCTAAGTGACGCAGCCCGCTTCCAAATGTCTTTGAACATATGGCCAAGACAGGAAAGCTCTTAAAATCTGATCAAATTGTTTTCAAGAGCTGGTTAGATCATTTCAAATTTCTTCAGTCACCTAGGATATCAGAAGCCATCTGTACTCGATTAAAATAACCTACTTGTTTTAATTTTAGTGAGACTTGTCAAGATGCAATTACTAAAGAGAAGAGAGTTATAAGTGTCTTTAATTAACAGGAAGTGTCTCACAGGAAGTATGTTTGACTGGTTTACTGTTGTTTTTTTACCTATCCAGACTGTGTTGCCATCATTACACTCAATCACCGTCTCTTAGAAGCTTGACAGTTGTTTAAGCTATAATATATACATTGATTTATTACTTCTAATATTTGAAGAGAAGGTACCGTCCACTTTTGCTGGAGCTATCACAAATGTACTTCAAAATTGTGAGAATGAAAAGCATGTAATCTGATTCATCAAGCTGGTTGCTGTTGGGTTAACCATTATCTATTGCACAAAAAGTCTTAGACACATGGCAAGAGTTGAAACTTTTGTTCCTGTGAAACTGACACGAAAAAATCTTGCACATATTTTTATCAGTGCCGGCTTTGTTTGCTTCAAACTATTGATACTCATCCAATATTACTCACATCCACAAAGTCTTTCCTATGAGTAGTATGTCAATAAGTATTTGTCAATCAAAGACGTGTGTCATGGAGTACACCAGTCCCAAAAATAAATGCTTCATCAAGTACACAAAGCGAAATGACAGTTGTGCCAACTGAACACACCCATTGTCAGGGAAATACTGATGATGTCTGGATGGTTTTGGAATCTAGGAGTCAATGTATGAGTAGAAAAGGTGAGATAGAGGAGTGTGGCACAGTAGATAGACTGTGTGGCATGTCAATCAATCTCTGTTTTATTCTTCATATTTCTATCACAGCTGTTAGGCATCCTTTTCACCAAAATGGCAGCTGTCCAGTATAAGACTGAGCATCTTATGTTTCTGTTTGATTCCAACATTAAGGACCTAACTGTAACAGAGGTGGTATTGTTGGACAATAAGCTATATTTCTCACAGACAACAGAGAGTGTTTTTTTTGTATACCTGCATCTTTGATTACAACTCATAACTTCAATCAAACAGACAAATAAAGAAGTGTATGAATATTTCACAAATGATGTGCTGAGAATGTTTAAGTAACTAAAGATATTAGTGAAGCTGTCAATACATAGACAATGGTATGACTGGTGAGTTGAAGAGGTGTTTCACAGAACCAGTTCAGATATGAGTTCTGTGGCACAAAAAAACATCTTAAAAAAGCTGAAGACATCAAATTGTTTCTTTCTATGATTTTCTAAGCTTCAGAAAATTGGTGACCCATACTCAAATAATTATAATGGTGAAAATAATTATCAGAAATATACAAACAAATGTGAAAAATCAGGTGGAATAGATCTTGTTCTACACATGAAGCTTTGAACCCCATATGAGGCATATGTTCTCTGAGACATTTTGACTTATATACATATATTAATGCATCCAAAGGCATTTGTCCTCCACCTCTGGTTCATGGTGGGGGAAGTCAGTTGCTTGAGGAAGCTCAGGTTAGTACAGTGGGTGGGGAGTCAGGTACACTGGATAGGTCAACTGACAGCCATTCTGAAATTCTGATAAAATGGGGTAATTCTCGAAAATGCATTAAATATTCCACCACAATAAAATACAGATGAGTATTTCTAATGAATTTCAGGGTGAACATGCAGTGACTAAATTTAGTGGAATATAAGGACCAGTAGGTCACAAAGAAGACTTATAGTATCTATTTGATGAGAGCAAGACGCTGTGAATGTCAGGTTTTGATTATCTAGATAAAGCAGACAGGTTACTGGTCATTAACCTAAACATCATAAATTTTCTCACCGTTCACTTTTTGCTAGATGACTTCAACATGTTTCATTCATTCATCATTACAATCATTAGAGTGCTCTATGAATCATTGTCCATATCAGAACATCATCCATATTGTCAAATGTGTTTTGATTGGTCGATATATATCACATGATCAAAATTTTATCTTTTGATAGGATAACTAAAGCTTCTTCAGTGGTCAAAACCAGTAGATGTGTCCATTACTCCATGACAAAGGTAAGGATCACAATTACCTTCTTCAAACACATTACCATGGCAACCTAATACCAAGATAGGCAACTAAAAGTCATTATCTGGTTGACTTCCAGCAAACATAGCATCAAAACACATCCCATGTTTCCTTGTCTTCAATTTTTGTCAGTGATGAACCCCAGGAAGATTCAGTAAGACTTCTCCATGGAAATCATGGAACAATAAAAAAAATCTGGGCAAAGTTTCAAAAATCATAAGCTTCAAATTCTGTCCTTTCAAGTGTTTTTAATTAGGATTGTCAGCAAGTCGACTATTAGAAACAATAAATTCAAACAGTATAAAATCCGAAGATAATTAAAGGTGGCTTTCCAGTCGGGTATTTTTTGTGGAACTGGGTCATTAGCAGGCATTTATCAGCTGAATGGCTACAAATTATGTCCGTAAGTGACTGAGTCAAAGATCCTGGGGATGATGCGAAACATGAAATATTACCTTGATAAACAGTTTTATGGGGAACATGAAGGTGGATGGAAGGAAAAGCGAAATACTTCCAATCATCAAAGTTTATATCAGAAAAATTCCTTCAAACATGTGAATAAGATACAGAATTTTTTATTGAATGCTTCAATGTGTCGAAAATATGTGCTTAGTTATATCCTGTGGTTAGTTTCCTTGATTAGAACTTGACTTTGTTGCATAACTTGTGTAAGACTTTTGAAATTGTCAGGAAATCCTTGCTGTAACAGTTTCATTTTTTCGTGAATTTTGAAAGATTATTATTTCGAAGTAACATGCTGTACAACATCGCAAGAGCAACAACCTTTGGAAGATGCAACATTTTGGTTGCGGCCCCAATGAGGTTAAATTGACGTTTAAAAAATTAATTAAAGGAACCTTGATAATGTTGTTGAAGAGAGATTGTTGCTTAAGGGAGGGTCATTCTTGAGGGTTGTGCTTTAATTAGAAACACATGGTTTGCATCCTTGAAGAGGATAATTACAGTTTTGAAACAATTAACTAGTAGGTGTATACTGAAACCGGATTTATTTTAAAGATTCTGGGGAAATTTTCATTCATGCGTGGGATTATGTGGTTTAAAAAAAGGCTTCCAGATATTTCAAAACTTACAAGAAGGGGAACGGTAGTTTCATAGAAGCAGTTTCATAGATAAGATATCAGCTGCTTAGCCTGAAGGATGTTGGTTTTCAGCCAAAAGGTCACAACCACACTAGTCTTCCTACATGACACAAGTAATACCTACTTCTCCCATAAAGCAGGCTGTCAAGTGAACTTCTTTCAAAAAGTAGGAGAAAAGTCGAAATAAAATTTACTAAAAAGTAGGAAAAATAAGGAATTTGTACTAAAAAAGCAGGAGTTTTGACATACCTTAGTGCAGAACTTTGCATTACTCACAGACATAAATTGCCAACTAGAATACATCTTGACGAGACTGAGCATAGACAGGTCTTTTGACTCTTATACATATGTCATATTGGCATGACCATTAAGTAAGCAGCCATAGGCCCACAGTCTGCACCCCCCAGTCTTTACAGTCTCATCAAGATGACTCCAATCTTCTATCCACTCCCAATTGAAAAGATCCTCAAATACACAACCATTTTCTAACTATTAATGTAAGGTCTCTGTGAAGTACACATTTCTAACCCAAAAAGTAGGAAATTTCAGAAATTTTGGACCAAAAAGTAGGAAAAGGACCGCTTGAAAGCAGTGCATAAAGTGAACTCAGGAGTGATTTTCAAGAGCATTAAATGTCTTTCTCACAGTTCAGGCTATAGGTTTCTGATGGCAGCAAAATATTCCGACTTGAAAATACATCAGAAATTATTGAGCTATGTGAGGTAAATAGAAAATATAGACGATGAGACAGAAATAACGAGAAATAAAAATCAGTATTAGAATAATATTATTTCTTTTAAAAAGAATAAGACTATTGCAACAGTCTTTTCTGAAGTTATGTTATGCTAATGACTACAAGCAAAGACCACAAGAATTTGAAAATAACATTTACGATTATTGGGAACACATTACTGTTTTTTTGAATGTTGCTAAAACCTTAGATCTTTAAGTTAAACTTATTCTTACAACTTATACTAATGACTCTCGATGAATGCTTCCTGGCTACCAACCAGTACTCGTGCCTTAGTTTAGGGATTGTGAAGTTTGTGATTGAACCCCGTTCATTGCGGGGCTCAAACTCACGACATTAGGAGTCGGGCACTCGATAAGACTACCCCTCAACCACTGCGCCAGCTCCCATCATCTGTATATTTTACTCTGGTCCAAAAAACACTGAATAAAATACCATATAATATTCTGCAGAAATTTTGAACAAATTCAGGCATGTCCTGTTGCTAAAATTCAGACCTACTTTTTGGTAATATTTCATAATGTTTTTGTTTCGATTATCTGTATTTCTTTGTTTCTTTTTAATTTTAATTAATCGTTTTTATCCTAAATACTACATATTGAGTAGTCTCGTTGAAAGACTGGGTTGTCCCAAAAGGTGCCGTCTCTTGAAAAAAAGTCTTTATAATTATTATTTCATGACTTTTTATTAACTACAGCAAAGGCTCTATAGGAATAAAATAGAAATATGCTTATAAATCCTATGAGAAGAAACTCACGCTCAACTAGATTGAAAATTTCAAGTGCCGGTAATTGTAGCACTTCAGTAAGGGGAATACATTCCGATATAATTGTATTTTCATTGAGGGATCAAAACATAAGCAGGTGATTATGGGAGTTAAACACCCCTCCGCATTCCCCTGTCATCGCAGGAATCCTACAAACTTCCTCTTTATCCTACAGACTATCGACAATATAAGCAGACGAAATTAATGCACATGCCATGTAAATTGTGCAAGCAGTGCTGGTTATTTGATTTTTATTTCTTATCGTTATTTCATCTTACAAGCTGTCAAAAATGCATCAACTACAGTGAATTTCGTCATCTGACTCCTCAATACAATCAAAAGAATTGTTTAAAATAATGTTTATGGAATGTGCATCGATTACGAAGAACAAATGAAGAGGTGACATCGCAAAAAGAGCACCATACCAGTAAACAATTTTGATGCATATAAACAAATGAGAAAGATGAGTGCACTTAGGATATTGCCAAAATTTGGGACTTGTATGCTATAGTAAAATATTGTACTTGCTTTTTAAGGTGTAGAATAAGAACAAGCATATATGTGTCTTTATTTCACGGCCAACTGACTCAGACTAGCTTTGCTTTCAACTCCCCGTTTGTACTTAACGTAAAATAAGGATCTAAAAAGTTGTTGTTTCGCACTTTCTGATTAAGTTAACACAGTACACGAATTGATAATTCTGCAAACCAAGTTTGTCGCACATTTAGTTTGCTAACAATCACTGTCTTCAAAATTAAATCAAATGCATTCAGGACGGAACTTAATTTCAGAAGGGAAGGACATGTTTTACTCCATTGCACAGATGAGAATGCCTTTAATTAACCGTATAGATGTCCCAGAATAGTTCTCCTTGCCGTTAGTCTGTCTAATCTAATGAGACTGAGAGTTTTGTAGGTACTTACACTCGCAGAACATATGACAATATTTCGTTTTTCTGATTAACTCCCTTCTATAGACGGTATTCATCAAATTAACCACAACTGTCAAGATCATTTCGCACTGTTACTGTCACTTCAACGCCATTCTCTCGCATTTCAAGACAAAAGAGCCATTGTACGTTTCCTGGGACAGTCCCGATTACTCGAACCACTACATGCGACACGCCAATTTATTTATTGTGTCATTCAGTGTTCGATTTAATTACACCAAAATCTGGAGTATTTTCTATAAGCAGATTCGCATGCTTTCTGTCTATTTCTTGACAAATTGCTTCGTTTGAAATCAAATTAAACGAATGACATTGCCAGCATTTCCACAAACAGAAAATGTTAAACATTACTAAACTCCTGTTCTCAGCTGATTTTATCAAATTTTGTATGTCTAATTCAAAATGGAATTTTCAACTTTGCAGATTAGCAAAGGCATTACATTGACATTGTTTTTCTTTAAATTGGTAATGAAATAAATTATTGTTTTAGTGCATGACAAAAATGTGACGAAAAAAGTGATACGCACTAAACTATTGAAAATGCTTATTTACCCAAACTGAATAACAAATTACAGTTACTTGCCGACCAATGAAATGTTCTTTCGTGGAAAACCTCGAAATATGACCTTGACCTGACAAAAAAGGAACTGGGAGCGATAACAATAACTCATCAAAATGGATACATAATACTTTTCAAGACAGCTTATTTTTTTCTAATTAAGAACTGATTCGAGCTTGCTTTCAGTAATCAAGATGACTTAACTACGTCTTGAGGTATGCCATAAAAATACCGCATAGAAAAAGACGGAAGTAGAGACAGACAGACAGGTAGGTCATCTGGTGCGTAACAAAGAGACTCCAATCATAATTGTTCCGTTATAATTAATATTATTAAAGTTAAGACATAAGAACACAAATCCATGAAGGATTCTAAAAGCATAAAAAAATCCCGAAGACACCATAGATCTTGCGTAGGGGTTACCACATAGAAAAACATAAACCTGTTTTCAATTATTTGCCATTATTACGAGAGAATCTAACAACAGTTAACGCTTTAGAGAACTTTCTACATCAAAGACTGAAGTAAGTCTTGTTCCTTTGGATGACATAAGTTCACTTCCTGAGTCTGCCGCTGTTCTAATTAGGAGTTACATCCCATAATCCCCAAAAATATATCTACAGGATAAAACGAATGACGATAAAGAAGATACACTTTAAGTTATAAAACCCAGTCTGCACCTATTTTGAAGCCAGATACAATAAAGGACCGTTATTAACGTAATAACCGCTAGTAAACGGAGCACCGATCAATTTTGTGTTCGTTTGAAAAATTAAAACATGTCATGTGTGCCAAGTTGCACAAACGTGTTTAATCAATTACCCATATAACATACGGAACTCATTTACATCTTAAATTATTTCAGTAATTTCGTAGAGACGTAATAGTAGTCTTATGGCATGTCCCATTGTGAGGAATTGTACTCATAACACGCCATCAAGGTGCTCGTTACACCCTAAACATAATACATACCACCTATGATAGGCAAAATTTCAAAAGTTTGATTCTCTTATTAAACTGGTAATTAATTCCATACTTCGGTACACAAGCACAAAGAGACAAAGGATTCTTCTTATATCTGCACAATAATTGAGTCGGGGGATTATTCGGAGAATTGAAATTTCTTCACATACTACTTATCAAACCTATAGAACTGAATCCATGAATCAAAATTGCCATATTTTTGTAAGTGAAACTGGATTCAATCACGATGTTACAACACCTGAGGGAAGGCAACATGAAAATACTATTAAAATACCTACATTAAGATTCCCTATAACTTAACCAAGTAGACTTTAAGCCTCTCATAGTCAGACATTTACAATCACATAGCTTGTTTTGACAACAGACAAAAAACAGGAAAACTACCTGTGTGTGATTTTAAATATTATATAGATATAAACGTATAGAAAATATTTAAAACTCAAAATGCAAATTTTCGTCATTGAGACAAATGTCAATTAACAATAATCAGAGATTTTCCTGACGCAGAAATCTTTGAGTCCCTGACTCCCTTTTCTTTCTAGGGACTCCCATTTTACACTTACTGTGCATCCCTGGGACCCCTAAAATAACCTTTGTCAAGTATAAACTGAATATTTGGGACCCTACACATTTACTATGGACTCCTAATTTGTCAAACATGAGGGTCCAAGAACCCCTAGCTGAAAAGTTATAGGGAAAACCCTGAATAATCTATTTTTGCATCAATGGAATTCAATTTAATCGAAAGCAACATTGCTAGTTATCCAAAGCTAAATGTCATGCAAAATGGTATTACAAAATGTGCATTGCATTGTGGGCCGTTTTAAAAAACATAGGAAAGAAAATGGACAAGCAATGACCAATGTGGTACCGATCATGTGACTATTCCGCAATGAACAGTATCATGGTAAAATGCCTGGAATTTAGATTATCACTGGCAAGAGACAGGTACCATATTAACGAAAGCCATTCGGTGTTGCGAATAGAGCCGCCAGCAGCTACTTTACGTATTTATATATAAAAGACCTTCTAGATTAACTTTCATGTCTATATAATTCACACCAAATTGAAACATTCGCTTGTACAGTGTGCTAACAAATCCCAGCAATGATTTAGCTGGCAGACTTGGATGAATCGTCTATTCAGAGCAATGTTGTCCAATTTACAAAATGCTTTGGACTGATTTTGTCATTATGAACTGAAAGTCAATGCTAATAGAAAAGTTTTTGCTTTCCATGTCCCACATATTTGCGGTAATTGCAACATGCAACAAAAAACTGGGGTATGTTACTTCAGTAATAATTATCATGAAAAAAATGTTTCCATGGAAATGAAACGGACAATAACTGGGAAATGTTATACTGATTTATACCTCAGGTATTGTTGAAAGGTTTTAAATGTTGATGACTTTGACAATAAAGAATTAAAACATTTTTGGTGCCATGGAAACAGTAATGTCATATTCTCATAACGATGTTACACATCTTCTGATTGGTTGTTTCTTACATTCAACCAAAATTTGGACCAATCACATTAGTTGTTTCTCTTTCCCGATAAAAACACATTGCTGAAAGCAAGCACAGGAACATTGACAATATAAACTAATTGTACTCACAACATTAAATATCTATTATACATTGCACATAAGACGACAGTGAGACAAACAAAAGATTCAAAAATTAGAAAAAAATAATTGAATTGTAGTATTCATAACTTAAATTCTGGCTAAAAATATTGAGTGCATCCCAAAAAGCCATTAACAATAAAAGCAAATTACATAGACATAATTTACATTTTAAGTAGGAAATCTGATAGTCATAAACACCTTTGGTACTGCAGCATAAAGGTGACATGTAAAGGGAACAGTTTCGTAGGGGCCACAGCCTAATGTCCCAACTCATGAGACCTCCATGCTTTCATAACAAGACTTTGTGGTAGAGCAGTTATCATCCGCTGGTTCAAATTCCACCTGGGATATAGAATTTGTAAGTAAGGAAGCCATCCGGTTGGCTTTTGGAAGGTCGATGGTTCTACCAGGGGTCAATCTGGGTTCTTCCTCCATCTCAATAGCTGGAATAGTCTCTACATGACACTGACTACCTATGTGACTTAAAGCCCCGTTACATTTTATTGCATCCAGATTTCTTTTTAAATTTTAACAAAAATTACAATAAAAGTGCTGCACCCGAAAAAACACAAAATATACAGAAATCAAATTGAACACAAAAAGTTACAACCGACCACTTACCGTAAGCATCAGATTGAATAGCTAATAGAAGAAAAAAGAAATTACATTAAAAACACAAAATGGCAATAGTGAAAAATGACACGCTCAGTTACAGTGAATCAGAAAAAAAACTAAAATTGTTGGTTGTCACAGAAATGTGAACAATGATAAATGGCGTAACACAGCAAAAAAGGTAGTGAAACATTCAAGTTCAACATAAAATCGTCAACAGCTTGTAGACGACTTCCTGTTCAAACAACGTTACAATAACACCAACTGGATTTTAAATGTGTTGTAAGTCTTTTTTTCTCCGTAAATACAAATGAGTTGAAATCTTTGAAAACTGACCCGAAAAAACCTTCATTGTCGGCCCATTTCCACAATAACATGCATCCACAACATATTATAACATATCTTCTCCCCTTCCATAACCCTATATATATATATATATACAGGTCAGACCTCATTCATTCGAATTCATCGGGTCTAAAAATATATTTCGAATAGTACATGGTTTCGAATAGTACATGGTTTCGAATAGTACATGGTTTCGAATAGTACATGGTTTCGAATAGTACATGGTTTCGAATAGTACATGGTTTCGAATAGTACATGGTTTCGAATAGTACATGGTTTCGAATAGTACATGGTTTCGAATAGTACATGGTTTCGAATAGTACATGGTTTCGAATAGTACATGGTTTCGAATAGTACATGG
Organism: Mactromeris polynyma; assembly: GCA_032209605.1. Classification (NCBI taxonomy): domain Eukaryota; kingdom Metazoa; phylum Mollusca; class Bivalvia; order Venerida; family Mactridae; genus Mactromeris; species Mactromeris polynyma. The sequence goes on along the minus strand of JASFXZ010000034.1, from coordinate 1,752,221 downwards.
TTTCGAATAGCCCATTTCAATTCAACGTGCCTAGGAAGATACATAGGGACCTGATATTTATTTCGGATTAAACCAAGTTTTCGGATAGAAGGTTGTCGAATAAACGAGGTCCTACAGTATATATTACACTGTCTTCTTGTGTTGGAGTAAATCTTGTGTTGGAGTAAATCTTCGATGTTTTGACATGTATTTCTGAGGAGAAAGTCTTAACCTACAAGCATGAAGAATGTGTCGTTTGAAAGATTGATTGTTCGGGACATATCAAGCAAACAGCACCATGTACATGGCCCCCATAAACAAACACCAGTCTACAGGAGACAGTTTTATGAGGTACCTTATTTTAATGGTGCCCACTCATCAACTGATGCCATTACAGGAGGTCTCCACGGTTTAGCAATGACAAAAGACACTAATGTCAATAATAGACAATAGAGGCCAAAACATAAAAGTGTTTTATCTTGCTTTTTCTCTTATGATAATACTTTGAGTAGCACTAGGATAGCATAACAAGGCAATATTTACAATCATTACGCTAAAACAAAATACGCCAGCCATGCCAACTTTGTGTCATAAAAACAGTTAGTCCTATCTACCAAAGTCTATTATGCAAATTAGAAGCAGCACAGTCCTGGTGACAATATCGTTGCCAATGACTTCAAATAGAAGAATGATAGGAGATGATTGTCGTCCTGAGACGTAGATAGGCTAACTATGTTATACACTGAAAGCATACCGTCCCACGACACCCACACTAAAACTGATAGTACCACTGATGTTAAAGGCAATCAAACTGTATTAACTGAACATGATAAGTTTTAGTTTTCCTAATGACCTTTATGCTGTATTCCCATCGGTGACAAATATTTCCGAGGACATATGCCAGAAATATGACAGAACAAAGTTGCCATGGTTATGTGAATAGCGCCAACAGTCATTTTGCATTATAGCATTGACAAAAAACACAAAGAGAAACGTGTACATGTTCTACCAAAGGATACATTTTTGTACTTTGATGTACATAATTACTATAACAGCGTGTGTACATCAAAACATGTACTGTATTATCGGGATAAGGAAAAAATCTGTTTGTTTATCTTTAGTAATATAAATTCTGATCTGTCATACCGTAACGACCATACCAGCTGATTTATTTTTTTAAAGAAATATCGGTTCTTGTTATCCGAGAAATTAAAAAAGCGGCAAAAAGAAACTCCCGCAAATGGATTAAACGGAGATAAGTAATAACGACAGACTGACACATCTACAAAGATCTTGGGTAACCTTAGAAAAATGAAACGCCACTGTGAACAGAAAATGTCTGTGCTTAGTGCATGTGTCATTATGTAAGCACAAGATAATATCGGATATAAACTCCGACAACATTGTCCCTGAACCCTGCCAGTTTGGTTTTGTCATTTGTTCCCTAATTTTTTTTCATTTTGTAACAATTGTATCCGAATGGAGGGGGCACTGTTTTGCTACTATTTTTCCCTTATAGAAGCTTCCGTTATACAGATGTTGCCTTTATAAAGTAAACCCTCACCTAAAGACCACCTTAAAATTAAGAACACTATCTTCAAGTCCATTTTCACGGCTTTGCTCTTTATTCAAACTTCATATTAAGACCACCTCAATAAGAGGACCAGTTTTCAAGCGTCCCAAAAGTGGTCTTATTATTTAGGTTTTACTGTATATGGATTTTAGCATTTTGTATAAATAATTTGTAAACCAATATGTCTCCATTATTAGATCCTTGATCCTGGCCCAGTGCTGGTAAACTTACTGACTCATTAAACAAATGTGGCATTCATTTCTAATAAAAGACTTGCAGTCCCCATCTATCTACATCAGACATCTTTGATAACAACCATTTATTTCCAAGAACTTTAAAGGGGACAGGTGTCACCCTGGGGTGACTTCACCACAGGGAATTGAATTTATCAGGCAATCGCTAACATCAGAAATGACATCAAACAGTTTGAGCTGAGGTTAGTGCATGGATCAGCCAGTTAACTGTTAGTATCATGGCTATAAAATTCAACATACATTTCAAGGGTTTAGCATAAAACTATTGTAAATCAGTTCTGTGGAAGACACAGTTACTTTGGTTTTGTGCCAAACCCTTGATTTGGCTTTATGAACATGTTTTCAAGGGTGCTGCTTTTCAATGAATTAACCAACTTTAAAGTTTTATCTTATTGGAACAACTTTGAGAACTGTTTGAAGGAATGCTTTGTATTTGAAAATAATTGATAACCACATACAGAATATATTGTCAAGTAGAAATAGCATCATAATAAGTTAATGAAGATGTGAAGGTATATAAACAAGTGCAAACAAACATGGTTCACTCGTAGTGGAACTATTCACTTATTTCTTAGTTTAAACTCATTTATTTTCAATTGATAGTGAAGCATACAATATTGAAATTCAATTGTTTTAAGTTATCTAATTCTAGATGAAGTTCAATATTTTTTGTGTTTAACTTCAGTATTGCTATTAAGGTCTCTGCAATGCATAAAAATATGTTGAAATAAGATAAAATCTTCTTGATCCATTCTACCCAATATATCCGGTGTCCCAGGACAGCCATTTCAATAAGATACAAAACTTCCCAAAATCAATTTCTACCCCATGCGAGTGCCTCAAAAAATCGAATCCATTCTACCCAATATATCTGATGTCCCAGGACAGACATTTCAGCAAGATACACAATTCCCCAAAATCAATTTCTACCCCATGCCAGCGCCTCAAAAAATCAGTGGCAGCTGTCTGCTTAATTTCATCTTTCTGTCTTGCTGCCGGTTTGTCAAAAGTTCATGTCGAATCTACGCTCTTCTCTAATCTATCAAAATGTACCTGTGCCAAAAATCACCTGCTTGTTAAAACCAGAGACACTGGAGCTACTTCAGGAATCTTGTTCCAATATTCTGACAAGATCACCAGCTCATTCTAATAATCAAGAACACCTCATATTTCCTCGGTCAAAAATTTTCGGGTAATTTTATATGATACTAATATATTGTTTAGTGATATCCTTAACTTGTTGACTTCTTGATTTCAAATTTGAAAGTTACATGTATCTTTCTTTTACTGGCCTTCTGCAGCATGTGTATGCATTCATATAGAAGAACCATGACCTTTATTGACATGTTGCATAAATATTTAAGAATTACCTATACATACATTTTATAAAAAAATATGATACTCTAGTACTGTGACATGAATGGCATAGTACTGTGACATGAATGGCACAGTAACTTCTATTAAAATTGTCATAAAAAATTGGGGAAAGTTTTTAAAAAAAAGTTCAAAAATGTCATAATTTCAATATGGAATCCAAAATGTTAGGTCAACACCTAATTGGAAATTGTGTCCTATTGTCTTAAAACCATAATGAAAGCATGTAATTTAAATTGTTTGATTAATTAGTCTCAATATCGGAAATGGGGAAAAAACACACAAGACATTACAGGATTTTTCTCAAAAAGTTCATCAAGGTAAGAGTGTAATTTAGTAAGTACATAATTATCTAAATGCTGAAAATATGCTAGAACTTTGTGTCACATTGGGCTACTCCCAGATACCAGCGGTTTCCTTCAATGGTACCTTGATTACTTCCAGGCAGACAGTCCCTTGTACCTTCATAAATCCAATTAACGAAAAGATTACATCATCTGTGATAGCCGTTAACCTCATTAAAGCCAGGTATGTTTCGTATACCCCGAATCATGTTGACTAAATCTATGACATGTGTGGTAGGGTTTCCTCGCGTTCAGATACGTCTAACACATGTTCCTAAATTTCATTCACAGATCCATTTTACTGGATTCTGGTATCCTAATTAACAGTTGGCCAAGGCAATGGAAGGATATCCTAGATATGACAGAAATCAGTATCTAACTATACGTGTCAGTCTTACAGCCAGATTGCTAAACCATATGGGTAACGTGCAAAAAAGCACATAGCTAGATGACTTGGTCATATCCCTGCCAATTGTACCGCTCTTGTGAGAGAGAAAAATACATTAGTGGTTTGATTAACACCTTTATTCTGTCTTAAGTATTTTTGGTAGATGCATCAAGACAGGAATTCAATTCTATATTTGTACTTTTTACAGTAGAACAACAGATATCATTCTTGTCGACAGGTAAAGGTCAAAACTGTCGATGGATGACATTTTTGCTATTCCACAGAAAAGCATAAATTTTGGCGTTCTATTTTATTTTTTAATTCATATTTGAATGAAAATCGGTATCATACATTCAAACATAATTATATGCCGTAAACTGAGCTGACTAACAAGGAATCCACAGGACATTGAAGAATTAAAAAGAAGTCTTAAGTGAGTCTGTGACAGACAAATGCCTCAGAAGTGGAGTGCCTTTTTCTGAAACCATGACCTTGGAGGCATAGACCGGACTCCTATGTGGGACATATCTGCTCCTCATGGTTGATATGTGTGTGAAGTTTCATTAGAAGCCCTGGCATCATGTATAAGTTATAGCTAAGACACTTGGTGTTTTTGGATGAACATACTGACATTTTACTACCATGGTATGGGTGGGCAGTGGGTTACAATATGCCAGACTCTTCAGGGCCATAGAAACGCATTGTTGGTAAAGTGCTCCAAAGACTTCAATACAAAATCAAAAATCCTAAGTATGAAAAGATAGGAGCGAAACTTTCTGGAAGGAATAAGTCATGTTTGCTCAATATGTTTCAAACATTTTGAAGTGTAACTATCTTAAATATTTCATATTCTTTAATATTAAACTAAAATTTTGTTGAACCTTGTTTTTTAAATTCATGTTACAAGACATGCTTTAATTGGCTTAGGTGCGAAAAGTGTACTTAGGAGGGAAAAGCACACCTAGGATTTTTGATGAAATGCACCCCTGGTGTATTAGTGAAGAATGCCTGAAGCATGTTTATAAGGAGAACTATGGTAGAACAAAGGTTTGTGTCGTTAAATCTGGATTTTAGAGTTGGCATTTGATAACAATAAAAATATACCCGGAGAATCATTTATTACAAAATGTATGCACAAAGATGCACATGCGCGGTTTAATGCCAAATTCCAAAACAAACAGCAGACATGGAATGCATTTACACTTTTGACATATACATGTATTTTCACAAATATAGCGTTATGGAAAAGCATTCAGATTTAGAATGAAGGACTGATCGATATGAAATTTCCCTAATACACATTTTTAGTCAGTTCAGTTGTAATGTGAAAATAATCGTTCCGCTCATCCACAACAATCCGTATAATAATGTCACACTCCTTACGAGGATAAAATGATATTAGACGACAATGCCTAACAAGTGAAACTAATACTAATTTGTTGTTCCGACATCTCCCATAGGGGTTTTCATGGACAAAATTCAATGACTCTTAATAGCCCTGTGTATGACAATTGACTTTAAGGCCCTTAATGACTATTCAGCCAAGAGACTTCCCATACAATGTTGTTATTGGGGAATATTAATCAGATATGAACTATCCTCTTAATAAATGACTAATTTTTTCCCATCCACAAAAATTACTGATATTTTTTGTCATTCCTGTTGCTCTCTCTCTCCCATTGAGACGCTATTTCGGATGAGAATATCGGGGAGGATAGCAGAAACAGCTAACTGCGTAACAGTCGGAGAAGTAGATACATTATTCTCGCTCTAAGTCCTTAAAAATGTTCTGAGAATGTACATAGGGCAGAAATAGAAGTGAAACAAGATGAAAAACACAGTAATTACCGGTTGTTCAAACGCAAAAAAAATTCCAGCAGGTTAATCTAGAACCCAGCTATAAATCGAAAGTAGTTATAAATATGTGACAGGCTAAGATAGAGGTTCCCATCAAATAATTTTAGACAAATCACTCAAAAGAGACATTATCGGGACAAATATACCCTAGTCAACCCATGAATGATTATCCTGACAGAATTATGGAAATCCCGTAAAACATTGAGGTACAAGGGTCACTGTCGGATGTCGTAAGAAAATTTATGACGTGACAAGCAAGATTTCGCTTCAGATGCAAATGCAAGTCAAAATTTCCAATTTGTCATATTAACACCGCTTGGCAAGCCGGGACTCAGTCGATTACTAATCAATTATATGTCATGCAGTAGTAATAGTTCCAAGACATAGATACAACTATGCCAATTTCAATTTATTATTTGTAAGAAAGAACTGTCAAAACAGCTCTACGGGCGTGTCTGCGGTCACATTTACTTATAAAAGACAATTGCTCTCTTGGGGCGAGTTTTAACGTATATCGCCCATTATTTAAAGCATAAACAAGCTTTTTGTGAATGTTATAAGAGACATTCGTGTTCTCCAGTGGAAGTAGAAGGTAAAATTCTTTGTATTTAGTGAAAGAGTCAAATGAAGAGACTGTTTTAACTATGAATTTCCTGAAAAAACTGGCAAGCTATCGCCATCTATGGTATTGTACTGCAAAACTGGGATTTAGAATGTAAGTATTTCAGTGAAAATAACATTAAAATTTCAGTAACATTTTAGTGAATTTGCTGAAATTTTGCCGATGTGACCAAATTTTCATGACTTTTCAATGCTTTTCATTGGGGTAGGCATACTTTTCATAGTCAGCAGGGTGTCACAAATTACTTGTAGCCGGTACTTGGTAACTCAAGCATCACAAACGGGCTACTTTTCTTGTATGAGTGAACATAATTAAAGTACCCCAGACCTCTTCACCTTCTTTATTATGATTTCCCTGCTAATTCTAGTATTATTGACACCCCGGTAAATGTGTTTATGTAAATTTAGTGATTCACAAGAACGCATTTGACCACAGAACATATTAAACAAAAATATCTGCGAAACAGGAAGCTGCCTTAGGTTGCCGATGCCGCAAAATCTAGGAATATCACATCCTTTATAGTTATCTTTCCCCTAAGATATTTTATGACAAGATATCATCATACACCGAATTTCTGGAAAAAGTCCTTAGTCTAACGGTGGCACGTAATGGTGGCAGGTACTGATAGCATCTTTTATAAGACAAGATCTGTATATATATATTTATGATGTATTTGCCTGTGTAGAGTGTTTATGCCTGAAGCTACAGTCCTTTGCCAAATGACCTGGCGCTGCTGATAAGCCCATGATAAAGCCAGAAACAAACCAAATCTGATACTGTCTCTGTATTTTCACATTCTTCAATCAAGTGCACTGCTTCTGGTAAGATAGACTGGCTCACTCCTTCAAAAGATTTGGTAGACATAAAAAACAGACGTACAAGGACCCAGTCAACAGGTGCACAGTCGAGATAATAACTGGAACACTTAGAGTACTTCATTTACGCAACTGTGCTCCGTTTTTGTGACTTATGCATTTCTTACCAGTAATCCACTTCAAACAGTACATGTATATATCAGTACATCTTTCATGTATAACAAGAAAAAATGTAGCGGTTAATTGTCATTCATTGAATATTTACAAGCCAAGTGTTTCCCATGACAATCCTAACATCAAATTTTGATTAGAACTTCTTGCATTATGGGTAACTTTAGGTCCGCCATGAATGTGACTTGAATGTAAATTATTTCAATTAGAAATCAATTAAAAAAACATGACCTATGATTGTTGAAATGGATGACTACGCTGGGAGTAAATTAAGGGTTTGGTGCCCTACTATAGAAACTGCATTATCATCGTTTTCCATGGAACCCCTAATACGCGCCAAATATTCAATTAAGATTAGAAGACAATATATCCACCCACTTTGACAATATTATACAAACTTATTGAGTTTACCTCGATCTAATGAAAAAATTGAAACATTTTAATCAAACTATTTGCACCCTTTTGTATCGAACAATCTCTTAATGCTTTTAATCTCCATTCAAGCAGGATTTTTTATAAACGACATTATGATGTTAGGACAATTAATGTCATCTTGAATTACATTTAAATTCGTTCTATGACCTGAACACCACTGAAATATTAAGCTCCTTCAGATAATCAAAGATTAATTTAATTTTTATGGCCAGGGTCATAAGAAGTGGAACCCCACCCTGGGTTTAAGTGATGGCTGACAATGAAATATAGCTTCATATCAAATTGAAATCTTGGTTCTACCATATGTCTTACAAATTTTCATTCAATGTCTTTTCTGTGACTGAGGAGAAAATGCATAATTTTGGTGTTTCCTTGAGTCATTTGAAGCATGTAACATACAAAGGCTACTACCCGCAGATGGGTGTGGCATGACACCACCGCCCCCCCCCAAACCATCCCTGTTTAAATATTATATTAAACATATATCCACCAAATATTTAGCATCCTCAAACAGTGCGAAAAATAAGTCCCGATTTATGGCTATCATATGAAATAATGTAATTTGAAATAATGAATTAGAGTATGGCTATCATATGAAATAATATAATTTGAAATAATGAATTAGAGTATGGCTATCATATGAAATAATGTAATTTGAAATAATGAATTAAGAGTATTATGTTGGATATTATTTTTTCCCCATCAATTCAATTACAGTTTTTTAATTCAAACTTTTTATTTTATTTCTGAGGATAGATATTTTTGCAGGATGCAATGTATGTATGTCTGAGTGATAATGCCAATGGTGTTACCGTAAATGTATCATCTTTGTATACTCTCTGAGTAAATTTTTAATGATTTAAAAATCTTTGCATTACATTCACGAGGGGGGGGAGGGGGGTTAAGCCATCCTATATAGCAGCCAATGTTGAAATCACATTCAAGTCAGATTGTAGCTAATTTAGCGGAATTTCGAGCCAGACTTTGTCAGCGGATGTCTTTTATCAGACAGATAAGGTTGCACATAAGCCCAGGACATCTACCAAAGTCTGTTTACCTGAACCACATTGATGGACGGTTGCCAGGGAAACAGAATGTAAACATAATTAGGACTTCCTGATAGAAATTTTTAACACATCCCAACACATGTTCCAAATAGTTGATGGCACAAATAGCTAGAACATAATTATGTTTGACAGGAAATTATCTGTGTGATGTTCTTCTCCAACTTCAAAAAAACCCAACAGAAATCACAAAGGGCTGGTTTTAATCACAAGCACACTAATTTCAAACAATTTGAACTTTTAAATTTATGTCACTACAGATAAACATTACTACGGTAGTCTCTGTATTACTACATGTATTAGTCACTGGTATATACCATGTGTTTAATAAATTAATTACTGTAAATTAAAAATTATTCTGAATATAAACTTAATTCCGAATTTGAATTCATCACAACAAGATTTGGAATCGAAGTTTCAATTTGAGCGGCAATATTGGTTAACTAAGAATGTGCATCTTAAAAAAAGTTAAATTTTCCAGTAAATTTCAGTATTTCAATCAAGTAAGTTCATTGACCATGTGAATGAATTGTTATTTTGTGCTGAAATCTAGAAGTGAATGCAAAATTAGCATTTAAAATCCAGAGGCAGACACCAGTGTTCTTTTGTCCAAAAATAGTACGCTTTGGACACTCGAAGAAATTGTAACGTCACCTTAATGTAAAAACTTCCAGAAAAGAAAATTTTAAGTAAGAATTTTTTCCGGGAATTTATTCAAAAATGTTCCGAGAAATTTCATCTCACGATTAAACCCATTATAACGACCGTTAATGTCACATGACCCTATCGCTATCATTACATGTAAAGTGATCAAATAAAAAACAAATATGGCTGATAGTTCCGTATCCTTAATGAGATTGTCAAAATGTCTGTAAATTTCGCCACAATTTGAAGCCGTGTTTGATCGGCTGATATGAATATGTCGCACAGTGATCAGCCTTCTGTAAACAAAATGACGATTAAGTTCGTCTTCCACTCGGTAGCGAAATGACGGATCATTTTATGATGTTGGCAAAGAAGATAGGGGTACAAGACAAATATAATTGGACAGCAACTCGCAGAAATTGATGAGGTAGCCGTCATCGTTTGGTCAAGGCATTTATCACCCCACCAGCAATTGTCAATACTCTACTGATGTTAAATATCTAACTGTATGATGGTAAATTGACCAAGATGTCTCCAGAGTGCTTTTGCTAAGTATTCCATAGTTGCCATACCAAGAATAGTGTATAATGGTCAACAAAAACTTTTCCGATCGGCGAAGTATTTTGGTATATTCAGATGATGAAAAACAGCAAACCTAGAGTTTTGGGATTCTGAACTTATCATATGTCTGACAATATCTGATACAAAAGTCGCATGCTATATAGTGCAAAGTTGAAAGTATTTTCAAACTCAATTTGATTATGAAAAACATACCCAGTTTAAAATTGGTATTTGTAAGTAAAAATAATACTGCATGCAAAACAAACATATAGATCTGTATTAATATGAACATTTTAACAACCATCCTATGTGATAAAATGACACTATTTAGAATTTGTAATTATTCCAAAATTCTATCGAAAAGTCATTATGACAATACCCTTAGTTTCCATTACCAAACTTATTAAGAAATATATTTTACTATATAAAATACCAAGCAGTCAATTTTCCTGAGATTGAAATTTCAAATTGTCAAAATTGTATAAATATGCAAATCTTGAATCTGTAAGTAATGAATTGTAGCGGAAATATTTCAGAATGTGTTTCGAGTTGAGAAAATTTCGGCGGGTTACAAGTATTAGGTGCTGTATCGAAATTATATTGTCGTCACTTTTCTTCTGGTTTCGCGATCGCCTGCCAAGTTCTAATAAAATAGCGGAACAAATGAAATCTCCACGAGTGCTATAATCCAACTGTCCCTTTCAGAGAAGTTTTCTCATCGCCAAAAATGAACAAAAATAACATGTGTCACCCCTACTATGATAAATAACGTTGTGTATTGATCCCTAACAATTTGTGATAGGAAATTAGGATCGTAGAAGTAACGACGGACAATAATTTAACTGTCTTTATATTACCAGACTGAGATATGATTCACGGACATAAGTATTGACAATTTTAATTGTGTTTGCCCAAATACGGACATGAATTACACCGTGTGTGACAAATGATAAATACCGACAGGCACTTCAATTATTGATTTCTAGTCGAACGCAAGGGAAAGTAGCAAATGTCCTTTTCTCTCGGCTTGTACACCCATCTCAATGACAATAAATGGGAACTTTGATTTTTATTTTGTCTTTGTGCATTGCAGTGGAAAATCTATTTTCTGGACGATGTCTTTTGTCCCTAGTGGGTTCAGAATCCATTTACTGAATCAATTGTTTGTCAATTCTGATGTCGTCTTTATCTTTTATATTTATCAAGAGACCTGCGTAAGTCTTGCAGTTCGTAAAATGTCACTTGACTGAAATCGACGAAAAAGAAATGTCTTTTTTATCATCTTTATGGTATTCCTCCATTTTATCAGAGGAGTTTGGAAAGCAATAAAGTGAAAGTTTAGAATAATTGCGTAAAAGGACATGTTAATTGAACTGAGAGTGCTAAAGCAATTAGAGTCATTTACTTTCTGCCATCCAACTTAATCAATTATTCTGTAATTGTTTACCATGACATTTGTTTCTATGTTTGACAACTTTCTACTTTTAGTGGTACGTTACCGGTTTGAAGTTTACTAGGTGCGAGCGTTAGGTGACCGTTGGTGCAGTCAATGGGTACATTACTAGATGCAGATGTTAGGTGACCGTGAGTGCAGCCAATGGGTACAGTTAGAAGTCGATGCATAATTTCTCCATGGTATTTGAACATAAATATAAAGTAAGGCCACTTTAAATAAGTCTTAGTTTCTTGTCTCAAAATTATATATTGTGAAATAGGAAGGCAGTTTTATATTTAGATTAAAAATTAAATCTATATATTTTTCTTTTGTTTGAAAATGAAAATAAATGTTTCCTGCAGAGGACACAAAACTTTTTGGAAGGACAACATTTTTGGCCAACAGGACGCGAGACGGCGAATGAACTTTTGTAAAATTTTGGCCTCAAAAGGACTTCAAAGGTGTAATCCTTTCCAATATTAAAACAGAAATCTCGGAATTATTAAAGATTCAGACACAGAAATCAAATACATTTTTTATCATTTACTTATCTAAAAAGAGTATAATATATTCAAAATTTAAAAGCGTGGCTTTTTCTTTGTATTCAAGAAATCTGACCTAAAATGGAAATGAAAGTAATGCAAGTCGTCTTAAAAAGCATAAAAGATTTTAGTGTAAAATCTTCAGAAAATGTTGATAGAATATATTGATAAATAACAGCATTACTGAAATATACGACTGTAAATTCTCCCATATATAATTTAATGTTGTAATATGAGCAGAAATGATAGAGACGTCTGCCCTGCCATAAAACATGACATCTACAAGCAGTAAATGGTACATTGCATTGTTTTCTATCCCTTAGTGTGATTTGCTTGCCTGTGATAGCAAACGGTATTTTATGATGTTTTCTAACTACAGTCATCGTCTGAATATTGAGAGGCACATGAAACATGATGAATTCCCTAATCTTGACATTGTACCATCTGAAATTGAGTGCGCGGCAACAATTTATGACGATCTGCGACAACTAAGTGTCCTAAAACATCCTTTATGAATTTAGTATTCCATCCCTCTCGAGGTGCGCCCATAAAATCCCGGTAAAACTACAAATTACGACAAACTTTCTTCTCAAAAATGTCCGCTATGTTTTTCGTATTGATCAGAGTATTTGAGAGGGACTGTCATTGGGAGTCATTCGTCTGACGGAGATTATAGTGCAGGCTCGGCAAATCTGGCAAATTATATCTTCTACTCGGTATATGTACGGGTTCTGTCTAATAAATATAGGGACACAAATGGGTCTTAAGCATTTAAGTGGAGATGGCGTTTATAAATAAATGTTCCAATGACGTGATGTCCTTGTCTATAAAGAAACTTCACCATAATCGCAAGCCCACTGAACATGTTTTATATGACAAGACTAATACATTGACTTTGCTAGGAGGCGTATCAGAAATGGGTACATTAATATTTTTTCTAAACATGCGCTCGAGATGATTACCATTTATGATGAACGGTTGATTGTGCTCCATTTAAACTGTAGGCATTATACCCCCCCAGCATGCAATGCATCTCGCAATATCTCCGAGGGAAAAACAAGTGGTTTGAGCATATTATGACACTGTCTCCTAGAATTACCTAATTTGGGGGGGAAGCTGAGATCTTATGTAACTATGACAAAATCGCAAAATCTGGTATATTTTGCACAGTAAATCCACACACAGACACATAAAAAATACATCAAAGAGGTCTCAAGGGTTTAAAAAAATCACAAACACTTATGCTGTAAGTAATTAAATTATGAACAAGTTCAGTTTCTCTTGTATATTTTTGTTTTGAATTTCTTAGTGACTGATAGTGAAGAATGGTGACTCAAAACCGGGGCCATGAAGTATTAAGACCCCTAAGCACCGATATTCTCACTTATTAGACACCTCAAGGTGTTGAAGTTTATGTCTCCTAGTATAAATAACTGAGGTACCACCTACTAAATGATGATTTTATTGGCTGAAGGAATATGGATCAGAAATTTAGCCAATAATTTTACCATGATTTAAAATTGGAATAATTCCTAGTGTAAACAGTGCCTAACACAAATCGAAAACCTTCTACTGAGAACAGAACCGACATTTTGAACAAAAATAGCAAGCACCTGCCTGATAATGATCAACCACGCCTTCGAAATTTAATGATATACTTATTACGTAACCATGGCAATCTGTGACACAGGAAGTGGGGGGTGGGTTCAGGAACAAATTCAGATCCTCAAGTTCAAGTCAATGATATGGTATTGCCTGCATGAATAGGGTGTATAAATATAAAAGCCAGGCATCATGATTAGATCGAGAGACCATGCAAAACGATGCTTAGTGATCCATATTTCAAAGGCTCAAACTAAAATCTGGCATCAGTACTTCAAGATAGGCCAAAACAAAGAGCTGGCATCAATATTTGAAAGGCCATACCGAGGGCTCAACGCAACACTGTCGTAACTCCTATATAAATACAAAGGAGTTACGACAGTTTTGCCTAATATACATAGGTTAGGGAACAATATTTGAAAGGCCAAAACAAAGATAAAGAAATAATATTTGAAAGGCCCAAAACCAAAGGCCAGGCATTACTATTTGAGAGGCCCAAACAAAGGACACAGATAAATATTTGAAAGGCCAAAAAAAGACAAATCATTAATATTTGAAAGGTGTAAAAAAACGTGCCACTAATATTTGAAGGCCCATACATTCATTCAAATGTGTGAGGGACAAAGATTTTTATAATTCTGTATAATGTCTCAATTTGTCATCCTTCTCAATGTTAGACAGAAGCATAAATCCTGTTTAATTTCATCAATTTTAATATTTTATAACTTAATTAGGCAATTATGTTGCATTTCACAAACTGTATATTGATTTTGAAAGAAACAGTTTCTTGTGCCATTTGCATTAAAAAGCACGACAGATTTTCAGAATATCACGAATGTATTGCGAGGGTTCAGCGCAAGACTATCCTAACTCCTATGCATTTATATAGGAGTTAGTATAGTCTTACTCTGAACCCTCGATTTGATGTTTAGTGAATATAAATGTAAAAAATTTTTTATTGTAAAAATTATTTTTATTGTTACTAAAATTATATCTAAACTGATCCATGATTGCATAAAACTACCACAGTTGACATCGTTTTCCTGTTTACAAAAGACGCATGAACAGAAGTTGCAGAAGAAATTGACAAAATTTATTGCCAGTTAATAAATTATTCATGTGTGCATTTTATCATGAACTAAGATACTAGAGAAGACAAGGAGACGTAATTAAGGTAATTATGAGCAAGATAATGCAACAGGTAACCATGGTAATGCCTTTTAATAAAAGATGATGCTATACCGCGGTAACTCGGTTTTAGTAAAGAATCAGTTACAATACTTTTGCACCAAACACTCAATTTTGAAAATCGTGTAGAAGGGTTTTCGTCATAAATGATTACATGTATTGATAAAAGTCTTTCTGACTTTTTAGAACCAAAAATAATCTGTTTCATAACTTGATTTTAAGACTATTCCCATTAAATGCTAAATAAAGACAGTTGGCCTATTTCAAAGCTTATTCAAAATTTGTTGCACATGACAAATTTGGAGTAAATCAAATAAATAAGAAAATTTACTAAAAAGATGCATAAATCCTTTTTTTTATATTTTGCCAATTCTGTTTCTTTTCAATTCATATCTCCTCACCAAAAATCCTGTGCTTTCAATGAAGTAGATTATATCGAATGAAGTAAATTATGTTGAGTTTAAATTGTTTTAAGGCCATTCTAAAAAAATATTTGTGTGCATTGTGTGTCCAAAATATTTTTGAGAGGGTGGCAGGTCGATAGAGTTTTAAAAAAAAACATGCACAAATTTTCTGTATGAACAAGTTATAATTTTTTTCCCTGGCAAATACCGTTTGAATTTGTGTCCCTGTCAATAGGGATAGGCAGATAGGCCCCATAACCGCAAATTAATATTGAAGGAATTGTCCTAATCTTAAGAAATTAATTGTCACAAAAACACAGAGTGTAAAACTTCACTATAACCTCAATATTATAACTCAAAATTAAGAACTCATCTTTTAAGTCCTTTTTCACTGTTTTGCTCTTTATCCAACCTCAATATTAAGACCACTTCAATAAGAAGGCCAGTTCTCAAGGGTCCCATGAGTGGTTGCTTTAATGAGGTTTTACCGTACAATGTTAAAATTAATATGTTTGATGATCTTCAGTAATTACTTATCTGAAGAATCAAATGAGAAAGAATCCAGTAAAACAGACATACATGTGTGAATTAAGATTGTTGGCCAGGGGGTATACATAAAAGCATAAATTGATGACTAGGATAATATTTATGAATCTATAATTATATTTAGACTATGTCAACATAAGGATTTAGGATCAACAAAGAATTTATGCAATAAGTCTGCTATAGTGTGAATCTAACACTGTTAGTGGGCCCTTATGTGCTAATTAATATTCAGTAACATTAAATCCCTTAATCTGCTTCAACAGGAAGCTTGTTGCAGCCCCCTAATCTGAGTCATCTGGAAGCATGCTGTATCTGTTTAATGATGGGATAAACAGATAGCCAGAGAGGCATGTGACACTTTGTTGACATCAAATAGTTTACACTTAAGTGTCATATTACAAAACTTGTTGCAATGCCCTCTGGGTAATATAATTAACCAATCAATTTGAACATCCTTGATACATGTGACCAATCAATTTTTTATCAACATCAATCTAAGATATCTGGGCTAAACTAACACCATTTTTATCTGTTACATCACACTGTTTGATCAAATGCATCACTTGCTTCACACTTGTTAATTGGCAATCTGTAATTAATTATGGTACTTTTTCCTGGGCACATTACACTACAATTCAATATTCAGACATAACTGTTAAGACCATTTGATGCCATTATATACATGTATGAAATTAGTATTTTATGAGCCAGTACACAAAAGGGTTTTTGCCAGTTTATTTTATACCTCTTACGGTGTATTTTAGACCTTTGAATATTTTAGTTTTGTAGTTACCAACCAGTCATTATGAGTTTTGAGTTATCAACCGGTCATTATGAGTTTTTAGTTATCAACCGGTCATTATGAGTTTTTAGTTATCAACCAGTCATTATGAAATCCCGAATTCTTTTATACATATATAATACTCCAGATTGTAATATTTTTTTGTAGTTTTACGCAATAAATTGATTGCATTGTAAAGAAAATCAAAGACCAATGCAAAGAATTACACAAATCATTAAAAATTACACAAATCATTAAAAATTACACAAATCATATGAATTACACAAATAGTCACTTATTTATCTTACAGTAGGCCACAAAATGACCAGTGTTTGAACTGGACAGCAAAGATGGAATGTTTAACAAGGAATATATAGATGGAACTAACCAGATACGATAGATGACACGCTATTCCCCGAGAAAGGCAAACATTAACTCAGGGACAGGAAATATAATTACACATGTGACAAATATCGCTGGAGATCACAGGTTATAATATTGGCGTTGTTGTTTGACCAATGAACATTGTCACATTTTCTTCGCCTGGTAAATATCATGCCGAGCAACATAGCAATCTACAGGGAATATCCATCATGGACGTTGGTGCCTGGTCGAACATTAAACCGATGATAAACGGTTAAAAAATATCAACTATGCAAACGTAGGAATTCGGAACTTTGGCAAGTAAAATATTTCCATGGAGCAGTTGACAGTGGTGTATATCCGCATTTGGCACAGCGGTATTGCGGCAACTGTTTTAGTTCAGAAGCAGTTACGTTAGTTTACCGCCAGACTCTAGTGATATTTTGAGAAAAAAAATTGAAGCTTCAATTCTGACATTCGTTCGTTTCAAATATAAAGAAGAAACAATAAAATGTCTAATATAGGAATTTAAAGAGATAATAAAATGAAACTCATCATGTTTTGAATATACAAATCATAATGAAAAACAACATAGCGATCATAAATTAATAATACCTTAAATCAAGGGTTCAAAGGCAAGAGGTATTAACTTCAATTGTTTTCTACTGAAATAGACTCCATTTATCTTTAAACTCTCAAAACAATTACATATATCATTTTAAATCTTCAGCAAAACTTAATATTTACAGCATGAAATCATTACAATAATACATGTAGTGATCATATTGTGTTGTACCAACATTTACTTGTCATTATCTGTGAAACTTAAACAAACCCAGAAAAAACAAATCTGTCAAAACATTTTCTTTCAGTCTTAAAAACACACTCAATTTCATGTAAAAATGCCACCTAGTCGGAAACTTGTAAAGCCATCATGTAGAACAGTATCGCTTTAACTAGACATGATATCAAGAGGGAGATATCACTGTATTGCGCTTATACATATTTTGTATAAATGAACGCTGCAATGACAAAAATATTAGTGACGTTGGTGATGACGTCGATAATTTGAACGAGGAAATTTTTTTTTTATTTTTTTTTTTTTCCATTTAAAGAGCAGAAGGCTTTTATTTTAAGAATGATGTACATTATGACTGGACATTGTCATTATGTAGCTGACTTGTTCTTATATTGAAATTGGTATAAAATGATTTTAATAATTTTGGTATGAAATGAAATTTGAAAAATATATCTGAAAACCTGGAAATGGATTTTTGTCATGACGCAGCTCAAATTTCTGAGCTATATTACTCAGAGTTGTAGGAATAAAGACGTCACAAGTGGGTTTAATAATAAAACATGTATTATTTACAATTCTTGATTTTTTGCACCCCCATCCTAGCAAGGAAGTATGTGTCAAAAGATTAAACCACATTAAACTTCCTTCCTACAAACCAGGTGTAAAGAGTTTCAATGATTATCTCTATAATAAATGGTAAACAATTGTTTGTTTTACACAAATAAACACCTTAGACAAGGAAGCAATTCTTGGTAGGTTTACCTTACCCACATTTTGTCGGAATTTATAGGAATTAAATATTTACTTACAAATAGTCTGGGTAAATAAAATACACGAGCGAAAATTTCGGATATCCAACGATCGTTGCGTTACTGCTTTAACCTTTCTTGGAAAAGCTGTCGTTAAACCAGTTTTGCACCAATCCCATTAATATGTACATTGTATGAGGTACATAAATAACAGATTTAATAACAGAGATTATCAAACCCAATTCATCATCGTTAAAATTTTACGGTACACATAATATCATCAGTATTGTACTTACCATGAGCGACCCATCCGTGCTTGCAAGTTTCGCACATGCGTAAACAGTTCTTGGCTGGTAAAAAGCACTCGCACAGGCAGCTTGGTGTCGTACATCGTATTGCCTGAAAAAAGAGTCGAGGTGGTGTTGAGGATATGTATTGTAAAACTCGACGATATCGTTCAGTCTTGGCAAGATCGTGTATTGAAGTCTGATTCGACCCTGTCTCCACCATTTCGGATATATTACTGATAAGTAACTTTTGTTCACTGCACTTATGGGTCTCAGGATTTTTTCAACGCTGACACAATAACTGTTAACCCATCAGATATCTATTCACCTCTCCGAAGTTCAGAGCATGAAAAATGATCGACAATTTACACAATTATCTCAGGAACCAGAGGAATCGCTGGTAATGAAAAATGTTCCTGTAAATGAATATCACATTAAAACATAACGGAATAATTACATCCAAGATTTCTTTGAAAAAACAGTCCACACACTTAAAGATATTAGTCTTGAATTTCCGATTTTATGACAAAAACAAAATATTCAATAACACTAACAATCACTGTTATTATGTTAATGTTTTTTGAACTCGGGTTATGAATTGATGTTTAATTTTCCCTAGGATAGTTCAAAACCATGATTGTCTTCAAGAATAATCAGCTGTTCCATGTGTTAACAGAATTTTTCTAAGAACTTGTTCTGACTTTTCATTTCAATCAAGAAGTCTCATTATATAAGCTCTGCTTGATTCATCATAAAAATAAAATTTCAAGTAGATTTTATTCAGTAATAGTCAATGCTTAAAATTCATCGAATGTTTAACGTTGCTTAGTTACAAATTTACAAATCAGTGCATTAGTATCATAATTAATATGTCTTTAATCTGGTATTTATTCTTAAATAGCATAATCGTTTATTTTCAGATCCACTGTCCAGATAGGAAACTTTTCATACAAATTTAATCAAACTTCAGATCTTTATCTGATGTAAGTTCATATTTAAGCTATCAAGAACAAACAGATTCTTCTTACAACTTTCACAAAAAACATGTGAGTGTTTCGCTGAACTTCAACCTTCAAGCATAACCAATAACACAACAGCGATGCCGCTCAAAATTTCTCCTCTAGTAATGTACAGTTACCTCCATGTGTTAAACAAATTATCATAATCAATTCACTATTTAAAAGCATGTAACCTGTATCGAGTAAGTCAAAGTGTTCCGAAATATATTTTGCTGCCGGAGAAAAATTTACGCAAAAATTACGAGGCATATCGGCGAGGTTACAACTAATGTCTGGTGTTAAAACTACATACAGTTTTAACTTTTTATGTTTAATTCAGAGAAATAATGACGGTGTAAGAATCCGGCATTGGTTTAAACACAAGTGATGGAATTATCCCTGAAATTTATAGAATTTAATGGATTTTAGTTGGGTGATTAAAATTGTAATTAAATTGCTAAAAAATGTTTTTAATTTTACATAGTTTTGATTTTTTAGTGCATCAAGTTTGTGTTATAAATTTTAACTGAATATTGAATTATTTTTTTCAAATTAAGATTTTTTCTTATCAAATATAAACTGAGTGCATAAAATAATAAGTATTATATGTGTTTTTGCAGATGAGATTTAATGTAATTGGTCATGAAATTAAAAAAAATCAGGTCAGAAAAAACATAAACACAGTAATTTGGCAAACTAACAGTAGCAGACGAAAAGATAGTATTCTATCAACTGGTAAAGCAGGTAGGAAGGTAGAGGGCCAGGATTTTGGGGTACCGGGATTTTGAAGGGACTGGGGTAGGAGAGGAACATAATTGGTGACTGAGGTTGGAACTTGAAACGTATCAGAAACAACCAACAAAATAGAAAGAAATTGTAAATCTACATCCTTGGTTAAATGATTATCAACAGTAAATTTCCCTATGAACATAAAAAAACAACCCCTTATACAGGAATATCTTCTGAAATAACATTATTAGTCAAATGTATTGAAACAAATTGCCAACAAAACAGGACACAATATACCCCTCCAAAATTGAAGAGTATCTCGTTAAAAATATATAAAAGCCTTCTCAACATTTGAATAAGTTATGTCTATCTATATTGCCACTTATAGACGTTTGATTAGTGAAAAATATGCATACAATTCAACCTGAATAAAAAGACACATCCGATCACGATCTCTCGGAATTCCATGAATTTACATCTTCAAAAAAGTAAAAGCAGACCGACATAATTAAATGAAACGTTTTTTTACCTTCTTGCAGGAGATTGTATCCATTGAAAGCGTCTTTTCAGGCATTGGTGGAATTTCTGTCAAACAAGTCCTACACGCATATAAAATACTTCACAGAGCACAGGTATGTCTTTGATTTACAATATAATGTCCTCGCTGATTTATTGTGTCAGAAAAAGCCAGCAAAAATGTCTGAACATTTTGTTACAAAATTTTTATTAACAAGACAACAAACGTTTTTCAGTAATTAATAAAACACCCATCATAGTTAACAGCAGTTTTAAGCATTTTTCATTCTCTCCACAGAAAAAATGTTTGTCCAAATCAATTATAAGCCACTGGTATAATCCATCCAGGTTCCTTGACAAATAGTCACCAAGTGTGTTTGTCAATCAAATATCTGTAGAACCTGCCCTAATCAATCAAGTACAGCCAACTGTCCCACATGTGTTGAAGCTATAGAGGAAGAGTATCATGCCAGGTTCCACACAGATGTCATATGTTAATTATTTATTACCCCTAACTTTCCCCATTTTCTAAGTGTCCAATAGGATACTATCACCACCTAACTGAGATGATTATCCTGGAGCTGTGTACCGAATTGCTTATCATACCAAACTGCCTGACAATCCCCCACTGTGGCACCTTGCTGTCACAACAGGAGGTATTGGACAAAAAATACTGACTGTCCTGTGAAGGAATGGTAGCTGGGAACCTAATTTATATTGGAAAAAGGCAGAAATTATGAGAGTAAATGGACACATTTGTGGACGGATAGGGTGGAACCAAACATTGAATATAAAATATCTGTTGATGACAATTAAATGTTAGTGTTTCCATTTCTACGACTGATAATGTCAATTCTATTGATGATCAATTAAAATAAGTGAGAGACAAACTAATTAAGGAATATTAATTACTCATTTTGATGACATGACAACAATAATGGGTTTGTTCCATTAGCGATATTTATTTCTAAGTACATTGTACTGTTAAGTACTTTTGTGACAATTTTGAATATGTAATAAGTTAAGATAACATTTTTAACTCGGTGATTTGTCATTTGTGTTTTACTTTTTTAAGTAAATAATTCAAATAAAAGAGACACTATTTACCTTGGTAACACAAAATGAATTTCACTAACTAATGAAAATAGTTCATAAAGAACAACAGTTTAATGGAATTTTTTTTTCTCTCACTAAAATCAATATTGATTTACATGTTAATTGGTAGAATAATTGCTTTTTTGTATATAAAAAAATCTACTTTTATGTTACTAAAAAGGTCTAAATGAATGGGTAATCAGTATTTCTATATATCAAGACCTTTTCAAATTGTTTTTTTTTATTTGTGACAAAAAGAGAATAAATTGATTAAAAATAAGTCAGAGAGCATTTATTTCCATCCACGCGCTCCTGTGATGAAAAATAACCCGATCAGCACATATTATTTCTTTAATTTAAAAACAGTACTCGATGACATAATCAAATATAATAACCGAGACCGGTCTTGTGACCCAAACCGTAGCGCCCCCTGTAGATAGTTAAAGTATTGTGTTAGGGACGTTACATGGATTCTGCCATATATGGCGAGTTTTCTATCTCATCACAGCTTGAGAATCGCATAATATTCTAATAATTCAACCAGTCTATGGTTGGAAATCTTCTTGACAAAATAGAAGATAGAAACGACTCTGCAATATTACTGTCATAACCTTAAATTATATTTATGAAATGACTATCGAAGAAGAGACGCTCTGTCTCTCTATTTTCGTATACCTAATTGTTTTTCTCGGATCCTGTTTTTCGATGCTGATGATTATTGGTCTCGGAGGGATGGCGGTCTCATCCTGTGGTTTATTTTAATGCATGATTATTAATACAAGACTCGTATGTGACCCTCGTGTAATCCTTATGGTGTCACAATAAACAGAAGAAAAATATGCTTATAATTGACAAAGCAAGATGGCACGAAGATTTCGGTGTCTGTGCCTAATTTTCATCGGAACTTTATGATTCGAAATTATACTCAAGTAGACGAATATTGTAATGCAATATAACAATGTAAGACAATGTACTGTTTTAGCGACCGTTATCGGTACCACAGGAGTTAAAATGTATAAAATGTAATAAGTTTTGTCAAAAGTAATCAGGGAAGTTTGTCTGCTAAATTTTGACTTATGCGACTCCGAGGATATAGAAAGGGCGTGAATTAGCTCGAAACATGAAAGCGGCCCGTAGTTAAACACAAAGATGAACAGCCACTCCATTTAGTGTAGTTAGGAAAAAATTGTTTTGTAATCTGATCTTTGCCATGCTAAACTGCAATTTAATAACCAGACATTATTTGAGTTTTCCCCGCATAATGGAAGTTCGACAGATTTTTTTGGACAGAAGACAGAAGGAGCTTATTACGAGAACAAATGTTTTTGATGAAATAAAAATGCCAATGAATTTCAAAAAGTCGCAACTGTAATTGAATAAGATGAGTAAAGAAATTCAGCATTATAATCAGTGACTCAAGCCGTATTCCATTACGTAATCATACGGCAAGGAAGGCCATATACTGAGTGTGAGGGGAGAAAACTTGAGATTGGCACTCAAACTCAAAATCTCATTTTCTTTTTTTTGCATTTAAATGATCTCAAGTACTGATTTTGACCCAGAATAAAATTAATCATACAGTTTTATGTATTGGACATAATTAATCAAAGTTTATAATATAAAATACATGTTAATGAAAGATATAATGGTATTCAAACAAAAAAAGTTGAAAATTAAAGGTAGATAATCTTAAATTGGTGTCAAAATGTGCTTCGTCATATATTTTTTTAAAAATTGGTGGTAAATGCCAACATACAGATGTACTGTGCAACTCTGCATTGTCACTTTTTTCAAATGTTTAGAAACACCACAAATACACGAGTCTGAGTATTTTATGTCCTGACATACGCGCGAGTTAGCACCAAGCGTAGGAAATACCTGTATCTGACACATGTTTTGCAGTTTTAGGAAACTTTTAAGAAGAAATACAATTCAGTGTTTCAGAATATGTCAACATAGAGGCATTAAGATATAACTTTCTAAAAATTATTATTATGTATATTTTGACAGAAATCTACCTTTAAAATAAGATTCCAGTATGGAGACTTTTGTGAAGTTTTATGACCTAAGACCCAGAAAGGTATAAATTTGAAAGCAAATCTTACAACCCTATTCAGCTCTAAGGTAAAAACAATTTGTGGACCTCATATCAGTACAAAGAACCACACTGCTTTCATATGGCTCTCAGACATAATAAAAGACAGGCCTGTCTCTTTTTGTTCTAGATGTTGATTTTCACAAAGTAAATAAAACCCAGCATCAGAGACATACAATGTGTGTCCTTCATTAATAGATTAGTCAGGGACAATTAGACATGTGTTAATGGCAATCACACAGAGCCATTCACAAACAGCCAAGCACATAGGCTCATTGGAAACATATGTGTAATGTTTCCCTGTCCTCTTTGAAGGCCAGACTAATTATGTGATAAGTTTCACGTCCACTACCTAATAATTAGCTCTTAACTGGAAGTTCAAAGGACAAATCAAAATATTGTCTCAAATTACTGGATTTTATTTCTTTCTACTATCCAGTATGAGGTGAAAATCCCATATTTGGAGGGGGTGGGGGGTGGGGGCGGTGGGTAGGAATATGTGGTGCTTTGTTGTTTTCAAAGGAGATGATATACAGGTATGTTTTGACTGGGCTTATCCCCTTTGATATCAGAAATACTGACTTACTGTTTGCAAGCACATTGAGCAGAATTTCTTATAACAACGATTTACTTTAAAATGTCAACATAATAATATAAATAATAATAATGACTTTACAATGTAATGCCTCTATGATATATACATGTTTATATCATTATGCATTTAACTTTCAATGCCATAGTACAAATGATTACAAGATTTTAGGGGTATGTGCCGGGCCGTCCCAATCTTAATCTGTCCATGGTTTTTCGGCGCCAATCTATCTTGACTCAGTTTTACACGAAAACCCTTGATAAATATATACATGTATTTTACAAAGAAATGTGTATCTTTATGTGATATTACATTTGATAACATGATTAATCGTTATATCTAACATGCATAAAATTAACATTACTTATAAATGAAAAACTGGCTGTTTTCAGATCTGATGGCTTAGTACTAATGCATTTGCTCTTTGTGCTGAAGGTAGTGCTTTCGAATGCCAGTCATGACACACCCAAGTCATTAAAATTGGTACTTATATCTCCCTTACCTATGGCATTGACCGATTGTAGCGCTAGTACTGACTAGTCCGGAGTAGGGTTAATGTGACCAGAGATGACATCATGTCTACAGTGTGGTATCACAGACTGGACCAGAGTACGGTTAATGTGACCAGAGATGACATCATGTCTACAGTGTGGTATCACAGACTGGACCAGAGTACGGTAAATGTGACCTAGAGATGACATCATGTCTACAGTGTGGTATCACAGACTGGACCCGAGTACGGTAAATGTGACCCAGAGATGACATCATGTCTACAGTGTGGTATCACAGACTGGACCTGAGTATGGTAAATGTGACCCAGAGATGACATCATGTCTACAGTGTGGTATCACAGACTGGACCTGAGTACGGTAAATGTGACTCAGAGATGACATCATGTCTACAGTGTGGTATCACAGACTGGACCTGAGTACGGTAAATGTGACCAGAGGTGACATCATGTCTACAGTGTGGTATCACAGACTGGACCTGAGTACGGTAAATGTGACCCAGAGATGACATCATGTCTACAGTGTGGTATCACAGACTGGACCTGAGTACGGTAAATGTGACCAGAGGTGACATCATGTCTACAGTGTGGTATCACAGACTGGACCAGAGTACGGTAAATGTGACCAGAGATGACATCATGTCTACAGTGTGGTATCACAGGCTGGACCAGAGTACGGTAAATGTGACCAGAGATGACATCATGTCTACAGTGTGGTATCACAGACTGGACCAGAGTACGGTGAATGTGACCAGAGATGACATCATGTCTACAGTGTGGTATCACAGACTGGACCAGAGTAAGGTTAATGTGACCCGGAGATGAAATAAAGTCTATGGTGTGGAATCACAGACTGGACCAGAGTACGGTTAATGTGACCCAGAGATGAAATCATGTCTATGGTGTGGAATCACAGACTGGACCAGAGTACGGTTAATGTGACCCATAGATGAAATAATGTCTATGGTGTGGAATCACAGACTGGACCAGAGTACGGTTAATGTGACCCAGAGATGAAATAATGTCTATGGTGTGGTATCACAGACTGGACCAGAGTACGGTTAATGTGACCCAGAGATGAAATCATGTCTACAGTGTGGAATCACAGACTGGACCAGAGTACGGTTAATGTGACCCAGAGATGAAATCATGTCTATGGTGTGGAATTACAGACTGGACCAGAGTACGGTTAATGTGACCAGCAGCAGTAAAGTCATGTTTACTGATGGAATCACAGACTGGACTAGAGAACGGTTGATGTGACCAGAGATGAAAACATGTCTACGATGTGGAATCACAGACTGGACCAGAGTACAATTAATTTGACCAGAGATGAAATCATGTCTACGGGTGTTGCAGCTCTATGTTTCCTTCAAGTAGACACCATTAATATGCATCAAAAGACCTTAGCTATAAATGCACCAAAAAACACCATTCATTCATTGAAAAGAATCCCTGAGAAACAAATGCTAGTATAACCAAGGCCTTAACACCCCAATGAATCTCAAAGACAGACCCAGTAATTCTTTGATGAGCAGTAATTAACTAGTTGATGACATTTCCAAGATGTCATTACTGCAAGGCGTGAGTATATACTCGAGTATACAGCCGTAAACGTTGACAACTATTTATGTGTGGTAATTTTGTTCTGGTATGCGGTTAGAACAGCTCGCACTTCCCCACCCATTTCTGCAATTGTAATGTGTCATCCAGGTGAGCGCCAAATTTCCTCCACCCAGATGTTAGTGTTTCTCACAAATGTGTAGTTCTCATGCTGCGCAGAAAATGACAAAACAAAGAATGAGTCTGTACAATACACAAATGTGATTATGCTGCCATGCTTTTTTCCAAAGGAACATCATTAATTTCATGCAAGATCTAATTTGATAATTTTTGTATTATCATATAATACGATAAAAAGATTGTACAATAAGGAAGCAGAAATGATAACACAAATGATGTATTTGCAGATATATCTATGTTCATGATAACAGTCATAAATGATTATTATTTATACTGGCCAAAAATGTGCAGTTACTGAAATTTTGGTCAGTTCTCTTTCAATATGACAGTCCACAAGCACCCATTCCCTGTCATATTTATTTATTTCTATTGCACACTTAAATATGGGGCTCATTCACTATGACACTTTTTAAAAAGTTGTTCGGACATTGTTATGGGGACTTTGAGTGAGTACCAATCCACACTAGTGTCAGAGGGGGGGGATGGGGGGGGCTACCCCAAAATAAGTCCAATAGTTGTGGTCTTCAGAGCTCAAGCCAATCAGAAGCACGTAACGAGGACACCTTCGAGGACGGCCTTTAGGTGTTCCTTTCCTTAATCTCATGCATCCTTGTCTATTGATCAGATTTCTACATGTAGTAACTTTTGCTATAACCTAGTTGCTACCTGTAACAGATACCTGATTATGTTGCGTCCCAATAACAAGGAAAGTCATTATTCCCAAGGGATTAATACAAAATCTGTTTATAAATTTCCTCACAGTTGGCAGAAAGTGGCCAGTTGTTTGAAAGATCCCTAATGACATGTTCTGACCTAATCACATCACATCAGAGGGCATGGTTAATGACAATACTTATTGCCGGTTACCTGTTGTTCCAGCCTTAACTTTATGACAGTTTCAAATCACAGTCAGGAAAACAGTATACATTATAAATGAGAGTGGAACTTGTTAATCTTTCATGCCAAAGCCACAGCCACCATTGTGGAAGTTAATCCAATTTCGTCCTAATTGCAGACTAATTTTGATGGCACTGTGATTCCAGGCCTCAAAGGACATGAATCAAGCTGGCTTGACATGCTTAAAGATAAAGATTACCGAGAAGAAAGTCTATCTTGGCTTTTAATTAAAATAAGCATGCAACATTAGTCTTTGACAATGCAGCTTTATGGTGTATTTTTATATCATTAGATAGTGTCAATGTAGATATATCTTTATCGGTGATTAAAGTTACTGACTTTGATTGAATGCATGCGGTAATATCCCATAAGTGTGGAGAGTTAGCGAGTACTTTATGAATAGAGAGAGAATACGTAGCTACAGGGAACGCCACATACATTAGACAGTGCCTCCCCACACAGACCTCCGGGGGGGGGGGGGGGGGAAACAACAATCCACAAAACACAAAGCATCCAAGGACACCAAAGGGTACACATGTTAAGGAACAGACTAAAAGACTGGTGGCTGGTGGTAATTTGTTTAATCATGAGTAGCAAAGTCATGAACAGCAATTTTCATGTTCAAGATTTCATGTTTTTAGATAAAACTGAGAAATATGAATGAGCTGTTTCATGTATTAATTACTGACCAAAACTCCATTGAGGTTTGTTCATTTTCGAACAGATATATTTTTTCACTACTTTTTCTGCAAAATAAGTCATTTAAATTCCTAACAAAAATGTAAAATGAGCCAAGACTTATTTTCCGTATTAAATGTCACTTTTTGTATTTAAGTTTCTGAAATATAAATATTATTTAAATTTTGATTATTATTCATCATCATAGCTTAAATGAGCCAAGCTCCAACAGTTTTTTTAGTGATGTCAACGAATGGCAAAGTATTCGAATATTCGACCTTCTTATTTAATAATAATACATTTGAAATTCTAAGTTTAACTTTATGCTTATCAATTTTGTGTCTTAAACGAATCACTCAAGTTGTAAAAATCCCTGTGATTACTTATAATTTCAAGTGTCATCACCAGAGTGTTATATCTCTCTTCCTCCCCCCCCCCCACCCCCTCAAATATAGGCCTACAAGATGG
This sequence comes from Mactromeris polynyma, assembly GCA_032209605.1. Taxonomy (NCBI): domain Eukaryota; kingdom Metazoa; phylum Mollusca; class Bivalvia; order Venerida; family Mactridae; genus Mactromeris; species Mactromeris polynyma. The sequence continues at coordinate 1,723,124 of JASFXZ010000034.1, read as the reverse complement.
CATGTCAATTTACACCTGTAGATATTATTTTCACGGGTAAATGCCCATCATTGAAATTAAGCTTAAATATTGACAAAATATTTTTTTATCGAATATTCGAATCAGTATTTGAGTATTCCCCTGACATACAAACAAATATTCGAATATCAGAATATCAGTTGAAATCCCTTTTTTTCCATCAGAATACAAATACTTAAAGCAATGCTGAAGAAAGTCTGAGAAGATTATTTAATAAGCGAATGATTTGAATTGACTGACCCCCTAATGTTAAAATTTTACATAAATTTTATAATCAGTTAAGTAATATTCATAATTGTTTACTGTGATATATTTGTTCAGTGCATCCTTCAACGGGAAAACCAAAGCACCACTCAAAATTTAGTCCAAAACAATTATTATTAATTACCATTCTCTTTAATTATTATTGTTTTCAGTTTTTTTGAAATCATCTGCTTTCAAGTTGATGGAAATCTTGTCTATTTCATTAGTAAGAATGGGATTAAATGTTTAAATTTCTTGGAGATCTCCGAAGTAAAATGTCAGCTGTGAGGTCCCAGATGGGATAGTCTTTCAAAATTTGAACATAGAAAAATCAACTGATATCTTAAAACTATCAAACTCTATACTCGATTTATGTCAAAACTTCAACTAAATAAATGATTTCTGTTTTATTGCAGTTGAAATATGTGCTTGTCAACTCTAGGAAATAAATTTAAAGAAGGTTTTATCGCTGTAGCAATAGTGTTTTGTGCAATTTTCCGAAAATCGATGGAATGCATTTAATTCTACCAAGCCTAAATCGTCATCGACGGGTCCTTTACGCGACATAGAATTGTTCTCCGCGGGCTAAAAGACATTTAGTGTCTGACGAGTGATTTTCTTAACTAGTTTAAAGCTTGTAAAAACGGCTATGATGCATTACATAATGACACAAAATTCAAACTTACTCTAGAAGTTGGCCCTTTGAAACATGTGTTGTATCAGACTTTAAAGGGTTATACCATGGAATAATGCCCGAATTGATCAATTTTCTTTGACAAAGGAGCTATTATAGTGCACATAATTACACTATGGGACAATGATGAAGAACCCAGTCTTCCTTTTTAAAACAAGAGCATATAAATCTTCAGATATTTCAAGTAAATATCTCGGAACAATTTTGGGACAATCAGCTTATTTTGATGCGAAATACATCAACAACGGTTTGCTACCAGCCTCTAAGTATTGCGAGGTTGAGATGAGATTGAAGAGTATTGTGTATGGCTTTAAGACGGAGCTATTATAGTAGAATGGTATGATATAAAGGAAATATTTTTTTATGAACATTTGGGAGATTGATTTTTTCCTGTTTGATGTCGGCGGTATTTTCATTGGAACTCACTTGACAAAAAGGGCAGTAACTCTGTATAAATTAAGTGTGTATTTATTTAATATTATCTGGTTCAAGTGCCAGTTGTCATAAGCTATTGTAGCTCTGTATATTAAAATGTATTTAATAGGCTGTTTTTTTAATAGTTCAGATTTTCTTAATTTTTGTCTCATTTCTCATAAGCTCACTTTATACACTAGTACATGTACACACTTTTATAAGCATATTACACAAATGAATTTTTATTACAGAAAATTAATTTTAAGATATTAATTCTTGGTCAACCCTCTCCATCTTGACTTCTAATCCCAATACTTGTGTTATGAAACAATATTTTCCTTTTTTGAATAATTTTTCCCGAATTTACCAGAAATGCTGGAATTTGTTAGGTGCAAAACATCTTGATATAAGAAATCACATAATGATTAGTTATTCAACGGTTATTAATTGAAAACAAATGTAGTTGAAATACCCATGGATATAATGAGATTAAAGCAAGAAGATCAAACAAAATACTCATAACCTTAGCGTACAAGGTACACTTCTTCTGATCTACAATTTCATTATCCAGTGCGAAGGACTGAAGAAATTCATCATTGTGTCAAAAAGAATTTGAACAAACTGTCCGAAATATTGTGGTTCAGCTAACCCAATAACGTCCCCGGACACTCACCCTCTTGGTGTTAAACAGTGACCAATCCAACCGTCGCTACGGAAACGAGTATGAATATTTTACTTAAAACACAGTTTTGTTTCCATTCCAATACATCGTAATACTTTGACATGGTGCTATAATGAAGACCAGTAACAAAATCAGGGACACAATAAGATGGAACATTTTCAGTAGCAGACAGGTTTATGTCCAAGCATATCATATCACTACGGACATAAATGTTGCTATATTTAGGTATTAAGATGATGATTACGTTCAACAAGTCGTGACAATTGACAGGTGACAAAGCCGACTGTGGTAAATTGTCACACTTACCGTATTGTATTAATTAAATACACCCCCATCTTACTTTAACAATGATCGAGGAATCACTCTTTTTCAAGCAGGAAGGTCAACTGTGAAGTACAACTGATGCACGGTTTTTCCTGGATTTTAGGAATACAGAAGAACCCCTCCAAAACATAACCCCTGAAAATGGAAACCCCTTCAAACCAAATAATTTTCTTGGTCCCGAATTTCATTCCTTTTTTCAGTTAAAAAATTCAAAAAAATCTCCCTGCATACTGGAACCCCTCACTGTTACCTTGGAAACCAAACAGATTTTCAGAATTGTTTCAATATAATTCAAAGTTTAAAGGGATTGGTCATATATTTTATAGCAATGGAAAACTATTGTACTTGCTTTTTTTCACAACAATTGTTTAGTGCCAAGCCATTTGTATCTCTAATGCACTCGCAACATCATAATGAATGTTTCTTTTTTCGCATCTGATAGCTTAAACCAAGGCGAAAGCAATTCAATTCTATGGATTTTAAAGTAAAAGAGATTTGATAAAAAAAATATTTAGCTAAGTATGGGGCATGTATAAGGAACCATACGGTAGAATGTTGATGACGAGAAAATATCATTGATTTTTAACCAATATGACATTGAAAGGATAATAAGAACGACATTGAAGGACAGAACACATGACACCATCAATTCCAAACAATTGATCATTCCAACATCTAACAAATGCATTAAGTAATCAACTAATAATAATTAACTGCAAGTAATGGTTTAGTTTAATCTTATTTTTTTATATCCATTACAGTGAAACAAGTTCTTACGGCTTAATACTAATCGCTCTCGCTGACTATACATCCTGGGCTACAACCCAGTACTCGCGCAAAATGCAGAAACTGCGAAGTTCATCATCTAACCCCGGAGCTTGAACTCACTGAACCCCATCACCGCCAAGTAGAGTACTGTCTTAAATACCGCAGCTCTTATCTTAAGCTTGAGGAAGTCACCCACCCGTAAGACATTGTTTGTTCACCGTACCCTGACAGACTCATCAAAATTGGCCCCTGACTCTTCTGTGCAAGGTTTTTTTAATTCTAAAAATTTAACGAAGATTATTGACCAACCAATATCGAGAGTAAAAATCTTAAAATATATTACTGATAGTGAGGGGCAATTCAGTCAGATTAGCCAATCGATTAATCAGCATAATTGGACAACGAAACCGATGTGAATAATCATTATTATCGGACATGATTTCTTTGAAGATTTAGAAGTCTGCCTTTCAGCAGGCAAAATACATGGTGTAATACTTGCTTTTAACAAGACACAAAGGAATCTGACTTGTAACCTTAATAAAAGAAAATAAACTTCGATCTAAATTTAAATCTCATAACTTTACGTCTTTGAAGATATTCATATTACCAGCGAAGTCAAGCTTTTACTCATAATTGTCCAATACAGCCCAAAGAAATAAATCAACTTGCTCAACAAAATGAAGTTGCCGATCGCAGTTGCAAAACTCATGCCGTCGATTTTCGATTGTAGCCGATCGTCAGCTCATCGCTAATTATTGACTTACTGACCCCAACTCGAAATTGTGGGTAAGAGTCCTGCAAACAAATTATTCTTTAGAATGGCCTTATGAAATGGATAACTGGTCACTTTAAGAGTGTGTTGACTATAAAATCAGAGAAGAGAAAAGAACACTGGTTTGACCAGGGTTTTCCCCAGGGTTTTCCCTAGGATTTTTCAGCTGTTGGGGGTCCTTAGTAGGGTCCCAGATATGCTATTTATACTTGACAAAAGTTTATTTTAGGGGTCCCAGGGATGCACAGTAAGTTGAAAATGGGAGTCCATAGAAATAAAAGGGAGTCAGGGACTCAAGACTTTTGCATTAGGGAAATCCCTGGTTTGACAGTAAAAATGGGATGGTCCCTGGTATTTATGTATTCCTGGAAATAATAATGAAAATGGTTTGGCCAAAAAACATTCTTATATACTGAAATTGCTTTAAGCTGAGATTTTAATGCACACTTTAATATAGCAGTATAGTAAAACCTCTGTTAAAGACCACCTCAATAATAAGACCACCTCAATAATAAGACCACCTCAAAATTAAGACCAGTTTTCAAGGGTCCCAATTGTGGTATTAACATTGAAGTTTTACTGTAATTTATATTTCATTCCAATCATATTAAAGTTATTGCTAACAATTCTGATTTAATTCAAAAGACAGAAAAATCACTAGCAATTTAAATCATAAATTGTCAATTAATGTAAGTGTTATACAATTATATATACATTTAAATGAACTAAAGATGTAGTTATTTAATATTCAATAACTGCAGGCAACTCTTATATCCTTGTTAGAGAAACTTCAAAATCCGGCGGCCTTGTTAATACATGTATTACACAGCTTAATTTCTGCCTCGCGATAAAACAGCCATTCACTGGGTATCGATAAAGCTTTTAAAACCCAAATTGCTGCTTATTCATCTTAAACCAAAATATTAATCATCGCACATTCATGCTTTCAGTTTTTACATCCCGAAAGAGAAAAATGTATCAAAGCTTTGGTGACGACCTGATGATAATTCGACAAAAGCTCTAGCAAGCTTATACAGACAACGTTTACGCATTCTTATTTCTCATTAGCTCTTCCTTTGCAATAACTTGACACAGTGGAAACAGTTTTCATTTCTCATCCCTCTTGTATCGTCTGAATTCTTTTTTTTTGTCATAACAGTTTTGTATCCACTGACAAAGATGAATGTTTTCTCACGACGGTGTCATAACTGCGGAGACATTTTCATCAAAATTTTGTCCCAATAACAAAAGAATCTTTGAATCATTTCAGTCCTAGATGGGACTATCTGATTTAATCTTGAAAACTTTTGGTGTCTTGATTTAATTGCCACGATTAAACACGACCAAATTCCGAAACATCAATAGCTTGGCACTAGATTGAAACACGATGCGATAGAGGCTTGAAATCGATACAATCAAGCTTCTCAGTGACAAAGGACAAGTTCAGAGAGCCATCAAAGTTGGATATAAGACATTTCCATGAAAATTGTTCGTTTTGTAAAAGACATAAGGACATAAAGAATTGAATCAGTGTTTCCTTTATCTCAATGATAAACTATCATGGCTATAGATATTTTGAGAGTGGCCCGTCTCTCAATTGTCACATAAATTGAATTGAAAAAATTTGGAGACATCGCACGGTCCATAAAAGTGTCCCTAGGAACACATAGAAACACAGAAGTTGATTAATTTTATCGGGGAAAGTAATAGCATAGAACAATTTGGCCTGTCCCAGTGCACTGTCAAACAATATCGCAAGACATTCGTTCCTGAGAAAATGTCGCCAGAGTCAGTGCAAATAAAACCAATGACAAAATTAATTTTCCAAGTTGATCACATTGCTAGGAAAACAGAATCATGGACAATAGAAATAAGCGAAGCTTGTTCAGCAGTAAAACTAGATAAATTCACGGGAAACACAGAAAAACGAACAACTTAATTGACTCGCCATTACGCATTCGATGTTAATGAAGGAGATAAGATTTTTTGCATACAAGTCCACCCTATTTCGATTGCCGTTCATCTTCGTCATTAGCGAAAACTATTGTCATTTCAGTTCCAAAAAGAAACTCATGTGAAAGTGAACTTTTCGTTGCGGGCCATGTGTGAACATACATTTTCCATTTACAAATGACTTCCAGTCACTGTCCCACGCTGAAAAGTGTTAGATAGCATTAGTGCATCGGGGACTTTGCATGTTCAAACGAAAACGTCCCTAACTGTTGACACTTATGAATCAATAACAGTAACTTGAACGGGCCGACCATTAATTTGATCAATATAATCTATTACATTAGCCATTTTTTATTCTTGAGTAATTTGTATGGGTAATATATTTGGTCACTAGAGAGTTAAGTTTGTCATTTGTGGTAATGTGTCCCGGGCTATATATCGTCTTTGATCTAGAGTTCTGTTTCTCAGACAACAACAACAAATCGAGCAGTTTATGATCAGATTGGTATTTTTTTTCGTGGAAAATATGGTTACTTTAGGGAATATGGGGGCTGTAGCATAAGGATCTAAAAACGAATATTTATCTGGGTGTGTTTCAATCAAAGCATTTGTATAGTATCGTTATAATTAGTGTAAATTCAAGTATAAATCAATTAACTTCAAATTAATGTGCAATTTTGTTTTGTGAGACAGAGACTTCAATAAAGAGGCACACATGACAATGCAAACATGTTTTGACTGTAGATAAATCGCACTTAAAGACCATCTCAAAATTAAGAACACAATTTTCAAGTCCATTTTCACTGTTTAGCTCTTTATTTAACCTTGATATTAAGACCACCTCAATATAAAGACCAGTTTTCAAGGGTCCAAAGGGTGGTCTTATTATTAAGGTATTACCATACAGTACAGAGCCACAATCTAACAGAGGCAATTGGGTTTCCAAACATTCCAGATGGAATTACAGACGAATGTTGAAATTTTCAATATACAATGTACAAGTTTTGCTTCGAAAGCGGATAGAATGAATGGCCAATAAATAACGTATTATTATTTCGGCCTTGAGCAGTAACGAGTAATTTTTCAATTTAAAGCAATCATACAAGCAGGGTGAAAGTTTTTTTATACATGATTTTGAAAGTATAATTCAAGCCATTTTATTTGACAGCTTACATATATACATTGTACGATTTAACTTAAAGATGTATCTGGCTCATCTGAACATAAAATGTTTGAATTTGCTATATCCAGTATTGTTGTTACATTGGCTAAAACATCTCTAATAAGAGCCATTGCAATGTAAAACCGATTGAAAAAATCTTTTTTTATCATATTACTTACAGCCAAAACCTGTAAAATAGCCTGATTGTTAAAAAAACTGGATTTTTTTTTTTTAATTTTATTATGTACAAACTAGTTCTTCAACAAATATGGATTAAAACATTATGAGTTCATTCTTTATAAATGCATGTTTAGTGATGTTGTAACCATAGGAAATATAGTGTTCATGTTTGGTTAATAAAACAAATGAACACAAAAATGAGCATAGTATAACTTTAAAGATAGTAGTATGTAATTTAAATAGAAACGGGGTATTCAAGGCATTTTTTTCTTGTCATGACTATTCAATTATAAAGGCTACTAAAAATTGCTAATTTGTTTCACCAAGGTTCAAGATATGGCTTGTTAGCTCACATTACATCCAAGAAAACAATTTGTTCTACACAATATCTGCCTACATTTATCACACACGACCATCAGTCAGCTGGTTATTGTAGAACACAATAAAGCATTGAATTGTGTGGACAATGACAAAACCCCGTGCAAACAAGAGAAGCCTAAGTATGAAACATATAATTGTAGATCACTGCAATGCTTTGAAAACAATTCGGTCTTTTAGTAGCCTCTCACCATGATTGGCATCTAAGCATGCTACCAGGGACATAACAGTGTACTCCCTTGTGCGAGGCTTTTTGTGTTTCTTTCGCAAGCCTAAACAGAATCATAAAGTGTTCCTCAACATAATTGTACCATTGTGCTTTACCACTTGAAACAATCATAACTGTGGGCTTTTCATTTTTGGAACAACAGATCACATTTTCTGATGTCGAAAGACAAGATTACTGAAAACTCAGTAAGTTTGGAAAGGTTTTCAATGATAGTTTGTATTGTCGGAACAGAAACAACTGTTTTTAATGTCATTTTTACGGCACCCCAGACACATCACATTCAGACTTATACAGGAAATCGTTTTCAGTCTCACCGATCACATTTACAAAATTTCAGGTATTCCCAAGTTTTCCAACATTCAGGTAAGATAAACGCGTTCCCGATATTAAAAGAGAATCTGCCATGGGATGCATACATTTTAGGTGGCTTGGCACGTCCCGGCGACTTGTCTTATTATGAAAGAGAAAATCTGGCAACAGACACAGACCACATAGTTCTTGTTTATGGTGTTTGTTATGTAGACAGTGCAAGCTTACTAACATGTGGAATGCTTCAAAAATGTGTCTCATTCATTGACCTTGGCAACATTTTTAGTATTTTACATCTCATAGTCATAACATAGGAATACCTATACACTTAATGATTTCAACAATGTTGCAGATGACCATAAATATGAAGGCTGACGTTAATGATTAACAAAACTGATCATGTAAACTATATGCACAGGAAGGACAAAATCTGTCCTTACTAAAAGCATGTCCAGGTATTTGAGTGGTTTTAGATTGATGGCAGTTTTAATGGCAATAAGTTTGTTAAATAAATGTTTTATAGTTTAGGTGTAATTGTACATATTTTTGTACAATGCTTTTAAGTATTGTTACTGATCACTGTTTGACAACTCTCACAACGAATATCATTAATTATTTTTTTTGTAAATGAACAACTCATTTTTTTCTAAAGGTGCACCATGCTGATATGTAATAAATCGCAAACAGTACATGTACATTGCTCAGAGACACCCAACTAAGATTTCCCTTCAGTGACCCCCAACATCTGTTTTCTCTCAATGCACCACTTGTCTTTTTGTCATAAGATCTGCTGAGAGAATGACATTGGATATAAGTCCCCAAGCAGGGACATAAAACAAGCCACGTGGTGTATCAGCCGTATGTATTTCTTGAGCAAAGACTAGCATAGCAGCTTGCAAAAGGCTGTAAACCTCTTTTGAGTAATGTTCATGTAGTGCTAATATTATGGTGCATAAAATTTACGCAGTTGTCAAAATCACTAGATTTACAGTAGCACTTATGAGACAGGAATGGAAATACATAATGTAAGCAAAACTGTTCTAAATACTGATATTGCTTTATATCAGCTACAGAAGTTAGCTGTCAACTCGTTCTAGTCTTGATTCTAGTTAAGATAATTCGAGAAAAAACATGTCATGGGTGTATTACTCTCACAGCAGTGGTTTTGTGTGATTCAGTCTAAAAAGTGACAAGTCCTATGGTAGCAGCAATGGAGGGCAAGTTCACACGTACACACATCTCAAGTGTTCGGTTTCATGGTTAAGGTCAAAACATAAAATAAATGTGTGCGGCTGATAAGCCAGAAAGCATGTTTATGATAAATACTCACAGGACCAGTATTTAGGCATGAGCTAGCAGGTTATAATAAATATTAACATAAAAGTAAACAGTAAAACGCTGTGTAAGATTTGTACAATATTTATAAGATTATTTCCTCACTTAACAGTAATGAATATGCAGTTGAAATGGTATCAGTGACAATTGTGGCTATATAACATCAAATAACAGCCTGGTAAGATTTTCTTCAAGTATGAACGTAACACAAAATGATGTGCAGCTTTCAATGTATAAAGTGCAAATAAATATTCCAGAAAACTGTAAATAGTGAAAAAGAGTAGAATAGCCAATAAATGGACAATCTTTAATTATTGAGACATTCTTGCCAAGCTTGAAAATGACCAAACATTTTCCAACCAGAAATCAAAGGGTAAAAAGTAAATTCAATCAATCATGGAAAGATTCTTCAAAAATAAAAATTGATGTCACTGAATCAGAAACTATGATTCTATTAATTCCAGTTTATGCACACACAAGGAACAAATTTCGTCCCAAATTAAAAAAGGCTTTTGTTCCGCAAAGGACAAACAACAATGCTTTCAAAAAGATTCTTAGATATAAATAGAGCCATTAGTGCAGCATTTGAGATGATTAAAGAGATACGGAGACTAAAGACTGCCAGCAGTGTCCACAGAAACCAGTATAGACAAGCTTTAAGATTGCCCCTCTCTCTTTGATGATCATACATCATATGTAGATAAGCTCAGAGATTAACTTAATTAATGCCTGGCTCCCAGTATGGGACCAAATCTTGTCTATCTCCTGTCAGCTAAAAACAGACTCTTCCTATCAAAGAACGACATTCACTTCCTGAAACTTACTTACCTGGTAAAAACCTAATTAGCATAATTTATTCACACCTGTGCTACTGTAGAGAGTCTCTCAGCCAATCAGATTCATTTCATTTCTGTACCCATCAGCTGGGACATTTCTCAGTAAAAATTTGCCAGGTTTGGTTACCATAAGCATTGATAATTGAACAAAAGCTACAAAGTGACTGTCAGTGGACCAGATGGATTCAAAGTCAGGTTCACAGACCATTTTGAATTCATTCAAAACTAATTCACCATAGATTGATGATCATTCAGTTTGGTGACAAATTGTAACTAAAAATGAATAAAAAACAGAAACACAAGACTCGTAGGAAATCCCGACAGATTTCAGTCTCTTATCCCATATATTCAATCCCGAATGAAATCGGTGGAGAAAATCCACGGAATATAAATAATATTTATCAATATACATGACAAATGTATTCTAAAAAGAGTAAATACATAAAATGTGTATGAATATAATATGTCACAAAATCAAGTCAGACTTAGTAAGGCTAAAACAATTATACTCAGAAATAGATAGCTCATAAAACCAATTCCAGACAATTTTCTTTCTTAACCATGACAAACCGCTAGAATTTCCTGGCATTTTGACATCTTGACATCAGCTTCCTCATTCATTTGACATTCTTCCAAATTCTTCCAAAATAATAATTTATTCCACCAAAACACATGAATGTTAATTTTTAAACTCAAAAATCTTGAACAACTAACAAACAAGAAAACTAACACGGAATTTCTGAAGTGCTATTCAAAAAACTTGGTAAAGTTTTGAAATTCCACCATTTTGAATACTAATCAAAGCTAATAACAAAATTTTATGACACAAATTGACATTGCCTTAGTAAACATATCACACAATTAACAAAAATCATTAATTAAAAGTATAAATAAAAACAAAGAAAGAAGCTTACCTCTAATGGTTTCATTATGACAATCTCTGGTACATTCCTGTGTCATAGGACAGTATACTATGTGGCACTGAAAAGACTCCGAATGTACAAGAGCTTTGACAGCCAATCACCTTCCAGTCTTCCCGCACCTCTGACAGGAGGAAAATGTACACAAAACTGTTACTATTTATAGAAACAAAGCGGAAACAAGTCAGAACTTTGTGCTACTGTGGATGATATTCTGACAAAATACAGAGATAGTGGGTATATGCCTGTGGTTCAGTTATGGATGTGCTAGTCACTGTCAGGACAGAGGGAAGATGCTGTGCTGTGACTTATCAACAAATTTTATTATCTTTCTTTACTTTGCTTCGTACACTCTGGCTGTGCTTACCTGTTTATAAGACGGAGAGCAGCTGTGTAGTGAAGTGGCTTATGGAAGGAATAAACAAACTTGGGAAGAAGTTTGGCGAAGGTTTTAGAAATCAGTGTGTATACTCTAGTATCCTATATAAATCTAAAACAGCTTAATAAAGCTTCATTTTAGATAAAGAGAAACTTGAAGTGAAATCTATTCAACAATAAATCACTGTTAATTATTGTATGTTTCATAACAAGGTTGTAAATAATACGAAGGCACACTTGCTGCAGAAACAAAAGTTACAGAAAATATTCCATTATTGCATTTGCAAACAATCTTTCTAAACAAATGTAGCCTCCATAGCGACTTATTCAAAATGTTAAACTGAACATATTTCTCAATTTGCCCCATGCAAGATGATGCGAACATCTTCTAACAACAATAAATAAAAGATCATTTAAATGTGACATTGAATTGTTGTCCTGTTTGCCAGATAGCTGCAGTCAGAAGTCAGTATAATGCTGTGTTTAGCATGAAGTGGCATACTATAGTTTCCTTGTACAAAACATTGTTTCATGAAAATTCAATTGAGATGGGAAAATTTGACCATGTGGACATATTTCTTGGACCAACTGCAGATGCAAGCCTCTTTGCCATGAGACAACCCAGACAAGCCTTTACAGCAATATTCTACTATCATCTGGTCACAAAATGTTCTTCAGTATGAGAAAATCTTTGAAATCCTTTCTGTACTTAACTATTGCTGAGTTAGTCTCCATTGGCATTGGTAGCTTATTCTGAGCTCAACTTTATCATTCAAAATCACTTTTAAAACATTGCGAATCAGTGGTTAAAAATCTCAAATGTCATATTTTAAGATACATTGTTAACATTTTTATCTTGGTACATTTGCCTTCTACCAGTAGCAGACAAGCATTGCTTTACTTCGACTTTGGACATGGAAATGCGTCTACTATGACGTAAAATGCCCAAAAGCAAAATTTGTGGCAGCCAAAGTGACCTCACCTAGTAATTGTTCTTTCATGCCTGTATGTATGGTCCCATAAATAGTGCTGTTTCCTTTTTGCTCCTAGTTCATGCCAGACACAGATCGTTCCCTCTTTGCTCCTAGTTCAGATCTGTAGCTTAAATATGAAAATTACTGAGCTTGAGAGGGTGACAAACATGTTTGTCAGTGATAGAATTGATGCTTCCATTATGTAAAGTGTAGGTTATAATTATGTAAAGATTTTCTTCAACTTGTCCCGAAAAAACGTAAACTGTTCAAGGATGTTTGTTGAGCAATAAATCAGTTTATATCTGTTCATAAACATGCAAATGGTAAGTTGTAATGATGAACAAAAGGCTGTATTATTTAAATTTGATAAATCATTTTGATGATTTAATTGTTTACTGAAACACAAAGGTATACAGTGGAAACGTCAGCCACATTTACTCACAGCATTATAAAATCTCTACCGTGCTTACCACTATCATCATTGCTTATAAGCCATGTGGCTGGGCAAGTACAGCGTTAAGTATTTTGCGCTAGAATGTAAGGTAATGAACAGTAAACGGCTGTCATTTGATCTGGCTACTGTAAGCAGTTAGGCAAAGATTTATAGCTGGACTGGTGTCTCTCAGAGGAGCATGATGAAGTAAACAGAGAGGAAATCTCATAGAACCAGTCAATGTCCCATGTGCCCCGAATGCATCCACATGTTTACAAGGAAAACTCATTAAATGGCTACAAAAATAAATTGGACAGATAGCCAGTGTACTTGCATCAGTGACTTTACAGAGGCTCCGACAGGAGAATGGTTTGATTTTTGTGCAACACGATACATTGAAGGTCACTGATAGCTGTACTATATACATTTATACCTGTTCATATGCACCCTGACCATCATGCAGTTATCTAGATCTAGATAAGAATGATACAGATAAATCACTTAGATCAAGCATTGGCATTCATAAGCACAGTGGTTAGCTTTATTATTTCTCAAAATATCCTGTCATCTGCTTCTGCAGCATTTAGCACCCTCACCATGGCAACATCACATTATTATTGTTTGACAGTTCATGGAGTCTCTTTTAATAGGATGCTTCAATCTTACTTGCATCAAGTTCGTAACAAATTAAGTAGTTAAGGGCTTTTCTGTCCAAAGCTTCAACATTGTTTTTCAAATACAGTGGATTTTTAAAAGTAACCGAAGTCATTTAAGATGTTTTTGGCAATATGACTTGACAAATTGCATGATTTTAATTGGGTTTTATACTGGTTTTTAACAATTTATCAGTCATATACGATGGCCAGTAGACCTGACCGGTTTTCCTGGAATTAATTTTTAACCGGTACTAACTTGTTATTCCGCAAGCAACCGACTACTCCACATTTGGAGGACATGACCACAGCCAATGTCATGGCAGAACATAACCTGCGGAACCTGGGAATCGAACCCAGAGCTGCGAGGTGACAGTCTAGCGCTTCACTAACTAAGCTAGCCAGGCAGGCTTTATGCAATTGAGACCTGATTCTATTGACATAAAATATTCTGATATCTCAAATTTCAAGGGAATGTTTTCATTTTTAATACACTAACACTTGATTGAAGTGAATAAACCAGTATAAACTTAGTATAAACAATTAGGATGACAGTGATAACAAGAAATATCTTGAACAAAGATGGTCCGCGTAATTTGAAGGTTAAGATTTATTGTGCAACATAAAAAAATGCTGAAGTGTTACGACTGCTGGTCGCTCCAGATCCAAAATGGATTTCGGTAAACTCACTGAAATTCAGTGGATTTCGGTAACGTACCCTTTATCTAAAGCTTGACCAATCCGCGTCATGGTTACAAACGTTGTTCGGTTGATCTTCAGTAGTCATCTTTCCATGGATAATATTACTAACAAGGATTACAGATGCATGAAGCATGAACGCACAACTTAAAATGTAAACAAACTGAATATTTCATGCCCATGTAAATAAAGAATGAACAATGAATGAGTTCAATATTAAATGATCGGTTCATGTTTGGAGACAAGTTATTCTATGTTTCCTTGCGTAGAAGGTATTAATTTAAGAATATATGCTAACATTACGGTTAAAAATAATTATGCCGATTTTTTTTATTTATTAACTTTAATGTCTTATAAATACCATCACAGTGATAACAAAACTTCTCATAGAAAACAAAACGTTGGACTTATTCCTCAATAAATCACAGTAATGCAGATTTTTGATGAAGCATAAATTTTTTATACATTAAGCATATTAGTTTGGCAATTGTCAATAAAGGATGTATTTTCAAATGTCCTCTTCTGGTAATGCGTGTTTATATGAACACATTACGTGAATTTATTCACCAATCAATTTATGTTATGGATGTATTCAGTTTTTTTTGCACAGTTTAGGTCTAATGGTGGCTATATTTCTTACTGCGGTAATTGTAACTATATTTGACAGCATTAAATTTGCGTACATTTAATCATTGTTATTTAGTGTTGAAATCGAAACCTTCATTTTGTGAAATTTCTGCGTCTTATATATCTGTTGGTATGGAGGTCGTCAAATATATCTTAACATTTACCAGGAAATATTCTTAGTGATATACAATACTTAATTATAGTGCTGTTAGATTGACCGCAAACAGGTGTATGAACTGATCCATGTCAATTTAGGTAAGGAAATGTCCTCGTGTGTAAAACTATAACTGCTGTTTGAATTATGTATCTATCAAAACACAACCGCGGCTTTTTCTATGACTAACTTACGGACAACCACGAACATTTCAATACACCTATTTGGAAATGTGATGATCCAGATAATATATTCATACGTTCGCGGTTAATAAAATCGCACTATAATTTTTATTTTTTGTTTTTCAACCATAGTTCAGTCTGACCTTATCTGTTTTCATTGGGTTTTTCAACAATAGTTCAGTCTGACCTTACCTGTTTTCATTGGGTTTTTACGCCGTTTTTCAACAATAGTTCAGTCTGACCTTACCTGTTTTCATTGGGTTTTCACACCGTTTTTCAACAATAGTTCAGTCTAACCTTACCTGTTTTCATTGGGTTTTTACGCTGTTTTTCAACAATAGTTCAGTCTGACCTTACCTGCTTTCATTGGGTTTTTACGCTGTTTTTCAACAATAGTTCAGTCTGACCTTACCTGTTTTCATTGGGTTTTGACGCCGTTTTTCAACAATAGTTCAGTCTGACCTTACCTGTTTTCATTGGGTTTTGACGCCGTTTTCAACAATAGTTCAGTCTGACCTAACCTGTTTTCACGGAATTAATTACCAACCAGTAATAACTTGCTTTTCATAACATTCATCCTAGACAGGATACAAGCAATACTTAGAGAAGAAAGGATAGAAATCTGAGATGTAAAATGGCAACCGATTTAAATTTATGATAAAACGTGGTTACTAAATTTGACCATCAATGGAAGAACCTTGTTGCAGTATTGCTTATAAACATCTCATTTACAGCAGTAGTCACTGGATCAGTGCAAAAAGTATTGATACTGCATTTTATGGATACAGAGTTGAAATACAGTAAAACCTCACTTAAAAGCCCACCTCAATGATAAGACCAACATAAAATAAAGAAAACGCCATTTTCAAGTCCATTTTAACTGTTTTGCTCTTTATTCAAACTCAATATTAAGACCAGTTTTCAAGGGCGGTCGTATTACTGAGATTTGACTGTAGTTTCGCATCAAAGCCTTGCACTGTGCGTACCTTGAAATAAGTCCAATGTTCAAAGAAGACAAACAATTAAATTCTCGACAGGTACTCCTCTGGGACGGTATAAAACCCAGCTTGAAGGACATCACATGCTATAGTGAATAATTTAAGGTAGAAAGTCAACACACAATTGGATAACAATAAAACTAATTAGTATGAATATTTGATGAAGATTTCGAGATAAGTCAAATATCTTACTAATCAACCATTGTCAAAGAAAGTCTTTGTCATGCTATCAATTTCTTTATCACATATACAATGAACCATCCCTCGTGTATACTTGTCATTCATAGAATGGCTCGACTAGCGCAGGTTGTAGGTTTTTAGGCCATCCTTAACAAGTTTGTTCGGCACAATGTTACCCCACCCAGTAAATTTTAGGTGGGTAGGCAATTAGTTTTTTATATATTATTTTGTATTGTCGTAGTAGTGTTAACTATTAATTCGCAGCTTTAAACAAATCCCACTAAGAACCCTTAATTTTTTTTCAGTAGGGGCCATTTTCATGGGTATAGGTAGGGTCATGCCAAACAAACAATTTTTTAATTATGGCCCTATATTGATGAATGTTTATTGCCAGGTTGGTGTACATAAACCCCAAGGTATTGTATTTATTTTCAAATCATGTAGTACATATTGGCATGAAAGACATAGTTTCCTGTATTTTATCACAAATATAAAAACTGTTTCACTAATTTTTAACATTCAAATACAGTCCCGGCATGTTTTAAGACTGAGAATATGAAATTATCTACAGAAACATAGAAAATGGATGTTGCTCAAATTTTAAAATTTGCTTCTCTCATTTAGTTTGCGTGTGCACATAATCAAAGCACTGTAAGGGAACATAAAATTTTTACCAATTCATTGAATCATCTTCACTAAATTAATGAAACAAGTTTTTTTAGCTTGTCATCTTAGAAGATGACAGATTTCTACAAAATTTGTCAGTATTTTGACAAGCGCAAAGCTTTGTATTAATGTTTTGACAATAGTAGAATTGATAAATTACATTTCTAGTGTAATGAAATCAAACAACTGTTACAATTAGTATTCAAAATGTACTTAATCAACTAATCAATGCTATTCCTTTGATCTAAAAACAAAATCACATCAATCATATGCAATTTTAAATGAAAAAGAGGTCTCCTCTCCCTGACAAATATTTTTCAAATTCTCGATTGCATTTTGTTTTAGCAAACTTCAGTTATAGGCAGACGTATGACATTCACTCTTATTTGGGGGAAGGGGGACACAGCCCTTGGAAGGGGAAATTTAAGCAAACTGGGGGAATTTTTCAATATCAACATTTACATCACAGATAATTTTTAAATAAAAGTACTATGACTTTTTTTTTTTTTTTTTTTTTGGCGAAAAAGTATCAGATAGTATGTCTGTTTTTCAGAAAATCATATATTTCTTAGTGATAATATTAAAAGTTTTTTGGCCCCGAGGGGAATATTGAATTTGAACAGGGGGAAAAAAGATACTATTTTTGTGGGGCAGTGGGGCTGATATTTGGCCCCAATAAAGAGTATTGAGGACACTAATTGGGTTGGTGCATCAATATTGTAACTCAGTTATGCTAAAAAAGCAATTACATCAGTTTTGTACCAAATCCTCGCTGTGCATGCGCATGATTAAAGTTTGTACAGTAAAACCTCATTAATACGACCACCCACGGGACCCTTGAAAACATCAATGTAAAGAAGCTTTGACAGAGTTTGATCAGAAATCTTATTGGTGAAGTAAAGTTCCATTCCATGACAAATATTTCATTTCTCTACCATGCTTGTCGGCCCAATCTAATACTGGCAATTACAGTAAACAACCTTGATAATAAGACCACTCTTGGAACCCTTGAAAACTTCTTATTGAGGTGGTCTTAATGTTGAGGTTGAATAAAGAGCAAAACAGTGAAAATGGACTTGATAATTGCGTTCTTAATTTTAAGGTGGGCTTATTATTGAGGTGGTCTTTAAGTGAGGTTTTACTATATACAATGTATACCTTGTTGTATATGGAACCTAATTCAAGGCTGTATATGTATTCATATGACAGTCTGTCAGGCCAAACACCTTCACTAGAATTACACAGAAATACCAAGTGATGCAATAAAATCTATTTTCTTGCAATAAAATTTATGTAACACTGACAACGTCTGTCGACAGTTTATTCTTCGTTTGATATGTTTATTTAAATCTGTGACCTCTGATCAAATTTAGGTTTACAGAACGACATTTGATTTCAATTTTAAATACTCACACTGTGATTTAATATTGTATTTAAAAAAAAAAGCATTTTTAAAATATTTATTGCAAAGCAGTTAGTCAAATATTTCAATTACCAAAAATGCGAAAAATTGAGAGAAAAAATATTATTTTTGACAATTTTTTTTATCTGCGCTGAAGCATTTTCTTCACCGGCTGAAATGGATAATCTTAAGAAGCTTATTTCAAATCATATTCACTGTCATAGGAGATAGGGAGTTAAACATTTCATCTTGTTAAATGATTCATGTTGCATTTTTTCAGAGACAATTCATGAAATGAACTGAGCGGTATGCATAACATTGCGTAACATCATGGGTACTCTATAAATCATCACCACACTCCGTCGACAACAGATTCCATTCGGATGAAACAAGGCACAAGTTACTCATTTTTTTTTCTTAAATATACACGCGCCATAGAATTATTGATATGTTTATGACTGGGCTATAATCAACAAGTCTTCCCAAGTATTGTCATAGGGCAGGAAATGAAATTCATTATCGCTCTAATAAATGACAAAATGTTATTGAAATGAATTGGAAATAGTTGATGGCTGCAACGCAAACTCAAGACGTTCTGTGACAAATGAAACTGTTTCCATAGCAACAATGTATCAATTTCATTTTCTTGCCTTGGATGGCTCCAACGGGACAGACCCCCAACAAAAATCATAATTTCCTTGTATGTCAAACTTAGACAGAGAAGTTATGAATTTTGGTGTCACATAACACGAGACTAAGAAATTAGCGTATTTTTTATGCATATTCTGACAAAAAATGGTTCATTATGTAAAAACAATTCCACTGAAGAAATTTCAATTGCCTTATCTAAATAAGCCAGCACTGGTGTCTTTACTACAATTTCTTAAACTGTATAAAATATCAATGTACAAAACGATGGCACGGTACGGTTTGTTTGCGGGGATTAGAAAGGTTCAAGCAACAGGTTCTAATGGTGTAAAAATGTTACTCTGCACTCAATACTTATACTCAAATCTGAGATTCATACTCATTGTCTGAGATTCATGCTCAAGTCTGAGATTCACAGTCAAGTCTGAGATTCACATTCAAGTCTGAGATTCACAGTCAATTCTGAGATTCACAGTCAAATCTTAGATTCAGAGTCAATTCTGAGATTCACTGTCAATTCTGAGATTCACAGTCAATTCTGAGATTCACAGTCAAGTCTGAGATTCACAGTCAAGTCTGAGATACACAGTCAAGCCTGAGATACACAGTCAAGTCTGAGATACACAGTCAAGTCTGAGATACACAGTCAAGTCTGAGATACACAGTCAAGTCTGAGATACACAGTCAAGTCTGAGATACATAGTCAAGTCTGAGATACACAGTCAAGTATGAGATACACAGTCAAGTCTGAGATACACAGTCAAGTCTGAGATACACAGTCAAGTATGAGATACACAGTCAAGTCTGAGATACACAGTCAAGTCTGAGATACACAGTCAAGTATGAGATACACAGTCAAGTCTGAGATACACAGTCAAGTCTGAGATACACAGTCAAGTATGAGATTCACAGTCAAGTCTGAGATACACAGTCAAGTCTGAGATACACAATCAAGTCTGAGATTCAGAGTCAAGTCTGAGATACACAGTCAAGTCTGAGATACACAGTCAAGTCTGAGATACACATTCAAGTCTGAGATACACAGTCAAGTCTGAGATACACAATCAAGTCTGAGATACACAATCAAGTCTGAGATACACAGTCAAGTCTGAGATACACAGTCAAGTCTGAGATTCACAGTCAAGTCTGAGATACACAGTCAAGTCTGAGATACACAGTCAAGTCTGAGATACACAGTCAAGTCTGAGATACACAGTCAAGTCTGAGATTCACAGTCAAGTCTGAGATTCACAGTCAAGTCTGAGATACACAGTCAAGTCTGAGATACACAGTCAAGTCTGAGATACACATTCAAGTCTGAGATTCACAGTCAAGTCTGAGATACACAGTCAAGTCTGAGATTCACAGTCAAGTCTGAGATACACAGTCAAGTCTGAGATTCACAGTCAAGTCTGAGATACACATTCAAGTCTGAGATACAGTCAAGTCTGAGATACACAGTCAAATCTGAGATACACAGTCAAGTCTGAGATACACAGTCAAGTCTGAGATACAGTCAAGTCTGAGATACACAGTCAAGTCTGAGATACAGTCAAGTCTGAGATACAGTCAAGTCTGAGATTCACAGTCAAGTCTGAGATTCACAGTCAAGTCTGAGATACACAGTCAAGTCTGAGATACACATTCAAGTCTGAGATACACAGTCAAGTCTGAGATTCACACTCAAGTCTGAGATCTGCACTCAAATCTGAGACTTACATTCAAATCTCAAAGACAGTGGATCACCAAGGATACAGTTAACTCAGTAAGCAATGCAATCCACTTGGCATACTCAGACTCAACAGAGTATTTCATTAAAAGTGTTTAGCAGGGGCCCTAGTCCCTTAAATTGAATGGTTTCAATCCGATTAACTGAGAAAAAAAAACTTCCAAAAAATTAAACACTGCATTTTCTGTGGTTAATCTGGTTTAAATTAGTGCCATAAGCGAAGGCCTTTCTTAATAGTTTCAAGTCCTGTCTTAATTGAATTGTTTTGCCATAACTTTAAAACAGTGGGAATAATCGGATTCCGTGGGTTATAAAAGACTTTGATGACAGTTTTGCATGTTTATTAAAGATGCATGCAAATTTGAAAAAAAAGAATTTTTTAACATGAACTTCACAGGAGTATGATTTGTCCGCTGTCTTGGATATTTTAGCTAGCTCTCTCAAGTGAGTACAGTTAATATTTAGAAACAAAAATGTAGAAGCATTTATAAAATCTGGAAACTAGTCTTTCACTCATATAATAATATACATTTTTTTGTCTTTATGATCTAAAAGACCTATTTTTTATATAAAAAGTACCAGAAACACTGCATAAAATTTCATTACTGCTATGTAAAAGAACTGGAACATTATGGCTGATATTTAACTTAATATCAACAGGGGTAGAGTTGATCTAAGTGGGTGTTTTCATATAAATAAAGATTATATTATTATTACTATAAGTTTTGGGTTCAGAAAGCCGAGGGACCTAATATTCACAAAACTTCTAAGACTGAAACTCAAAATTAGACTTAGATGTTATATGTTCTTTTGGCTCCTATGTTATCATAATAGAACAGATTTTAATAAAAAAAAGACAAAAGCGTAGAGTTGGGCATCAACAATTATTCAGACAAAATTTCATTCAGCAAGATTTAATGAAAAAGAAATGCCGGTAAATATAACTTTTGCAAAATTGAAGTCCAAGTCTGATTTTCAGTCTTGAATAATTGTGACTCGGGCCCCTGATGTTAGGCATTATACAGTAAAACCTCACTTAAAGACCACCTCAATAATAAGACCACCTCAAAATTAAGAACATAATTTCCAAGTCCATTTACACTGTTTTGCTCTTTATTCAACCTCAAAAAGGAGACCAGTTTTCAAGGGGTCCCAACGGTGGTCTTATTTTCGAGGTTTTACTGTAATAGCCAGCACTGGATTGGGCATTCGTAGGCCAGACAAGCATGGTAGAGAAATGAAATATTTGTCATGGAATGGAACTTTACTTCGAATTCACCAATAAGATTTCTGATCAAACTCTGTCCTAGCTTCTTTACATTAATGCTTTTGTCTTTGAGAAAATTAAATTGTAGAAAATAAATCTCACAAACACTCTAACATAAACACAAGATACTGATTTAATTGGATTCCCTTCATTGTTTCTCTTTGCTGATGAAAATTCCAAAATTTCCACAAGATAATATTTGGATAAATCTGCAAACTTGATGTTGACTCGGTAACAGCTTTTGTAATTATTGAAGTGATTGCAGGACATACAGTAAAACTCCATATAAAGACCACCTCGTTAATAAGACCAGCTTGAAATAAAGAACACAATTTTCAAATCCATTTTCACTGTTTTGCTCTTTATTCAACCTCAATATTAAGACCACCTCAATAAGAAGACCAGTTTTCATGGGTTCCAAGGGTGGTCATATTATCGAGGTTTTACTGTATATAAAATATAGAACCTATTTGTATATTTGCGGAACCTGCTTATACAGACCACTTGGTTTAAATGGACAAAATGGCAATACAGTAAAACCCTAATAAAAAGACCAC
Source organism: Mactromeris polynyma (assembly GCA_032209605.1). Classification (NCBI taxonomy): domain Eukaryota; kingdom Metazoa; phylum Mollusca; class Bivalvia; order Venerida; family Mactridae; genus Mactromeris; species Mactromeris polynyma. The sequence goes on along the minus strand of JASFXZ010000034.1, from coordinate 1,700,360 downwards.
CCTTGGGACCCTTGAAAACTGGTCTTAATATTGAGGTGGTCTTAATATTAAGGTGGTCTCAATATCGAGGTGGAATAAAGAGCAGGGCAGTCAAATGGACTTGAAAATTGTGTTCTTAATATTGAGGTGGTCTTATTATTGGGGTGGTCTTATTATTGGGGTGGTCTTATTATTGGGGTGGTCATCAAGTGGTGTTTTACTGTAATGATTTTATTATTTGATTGTCATCTTTGCTGCCTTTACATTTTTTTGATTTCTTGAAAAATGAAAAGGGGCCTGCATACATCTTATGCAGGAGACCCAGAAATCAATTTTTAGAAATTCCTGTTTCATGCCAGCAGTTTAGGAAAAGAATGAATGATATTATAGTGAGTAATATTAATACAATGGCTTTGATGGGCCTAGAGGCTGGAGGTGATGATCCCTTTATGAGCAGGTGACATAACTCTGCAAACATTTATTAGAATGTTTTAATACAATCTTGTTTTGGATCAATTGATTAGTTTCCGGATTTATTGGATTTTTCTCAGAATTTTAGAAACAAAATAATCCTGCACACTACTGCCAAAATGAAGTGGAATTTGGACCAATACGGTCAGGCATGGTACTGAAAACAAGCAATGTTTTGAGCATGGCCGAAGTATCAATGACTTTAGAGAAGTGGGTCTAAGAAATGATGATGAACTGATTTAAGACCCTGATGAAATGTCTGTATGAAACTTGGGCATGTAGCATTTAAAAATGCACTGTGTTTATGAGTTCGACACTAGTCGCACACATTTTATCTTATGCACTTAATGGTATTTCGGTCGACCCGGTATGTCCCCTGCACACCATAAATGGACGTTTTGAAGCCAAAGGGGGAAATATACCTGCCAGTAGAGCAGTATAGGCCAAACAGGCAATTTTGAAGCTAAAGGTGGTCACTGCACAGTGCCAATGAGACCCATCGTACAGTTACCATTTTCCTGGCATCTAACCAGTACCTTCCTGGAGTCTACCCAGTACTTCTCTGGTTACGTACCAGTACTATGTTAGGTGGGAAACACTGTAAAGCATTTTTGTTTTTACCCGGCTGGATGAGGGATCTAACCCAAGACCTTCGGACTTGTAGTAAGCTAGCATTAACCACTGAGTTAGTAGGCGTAGCATAGGGTTGCTGTAGACTTTATATCTTATGCGTGGATCCAGCAATTAATATCTCGGTGGGAGGTCCAGCTCTAGGTAAGGTGGCAGATCTTGATCTAGGATTAGATATGGAATACCCTATTTTGTCAAAATCTCAAGGGGCCATCGATTCCCACCCTCCTCTGGATCCACACATGTACATGTTATACATTTGATATTAGGGAATTTTCCAAAATTATGGGGAGAGAATTTAAACCGGTTTTAAGCTTTTGACACCATTATTCTACAGCTTACAAAAAGTAGACATATGGCCACCATTAGCAAACTGTTTGTTTCAGGTGCCACTATCCAAAACAAGAAATATCTTAAAAAGGATGGTCGGCGCAACTTGAAGGTTAAGATTTGTTGTGCCACATAAAAAAATGCCGAGATGTTACGATTGCTGGTAACTCAAAATGGATTTCGGTAAATTCACAGAAATTCAGTGGATTTTGGAAAGGTTAACCAATCCGCGTCAAGGTTACAAACGTTAGGTTGAAGAGAAATTGCCTTGGCGGTTAACTTAAGATTTGATTGGTTTACACAACACTGATATGCAAATAGCAAAACCATGTTAATATGGCTGTGCCGAAAAATCATGGACGAGTTGGTAGGTTGAGTTTCTAAGATTCACTCTTTACTACATCTCTAATGAATTTGGAAAAATGACCTGAAAAAGGCTGCACTCTGTAAAGCCAGAGAAACTGTGACACTTCCAATTTTGGTGGGTTGTTTGGGGTAACGAATACAAACAATATATCCGGAATGGTCTAAACATGGCCATATCATGATATAGGCCTACATAATACTGTATTACTGGTAAAGTTTGCGAGGTGGATAAAATTACGACTTTCGCGAATGCACAAAATTCGCAAGCATTTTCCAAAGCGTAAATTTCCACATTCACCGAAGTATATTTTTACCTAAGCATTGTGTAAGCGATATCAAGGAGTTCGGTACCCTATGGAGTCACATCTAAAGCACTCCCTGCCCAGCACTTGATTATACAATAGCGATTGTTACAATGTGTAGATAATTATGATAAAAGTAATTTCACAGATTCGAAAACATTTAAGCACGCGAAACGTCACGAATCGTCAATTCGCGAACTTTTCGACATGCGATATTATCCACTTATACATTACTGCATCTACAAATTTCACTTGGGGATATCTCACAGTTTTCAAAGATTTATCAAGCAAAAGGTGTGGAAATGTGTCATAACTCTCAGACTTTATTGAAAACTGGAGAATCCGAGTTAACTGATATAAAAAAAAAGTATGTACCTACAAATCATCTGTGGATGCATCTTTTTCAATGATTACCCAGGGCAAGATATAATGCTCACCGTGTTGATAGTGCATTTTACTGTTGATAATGCTTTTTGCATTTTATTGTTGATAAGGTGTTTTGCATTTTATTGTTGATAATGCTTTTAAAGATAAAAGACTGGCATTTCAACAAAATCAGCACAATCATATTTAACTCTGATTTGAGCACATACAGTCAAACCTGTCTATAAAGACCACCCATGGGAACAGCAAAATGTGGTCTTTGTTTACAGGTGGTCTCTATTAACAGATTAAATATCATTGAAAATGGTCTGATGGGAGATGAAATTGGTGGTCTTTGCAGACAGGTTTTGCAATAGTGGTCTTTGTTCGCAGGTGGTCTTTAACACAGGTTTGACTGTATTATTTGTTTATACATTAAGAACAAGAACTTATCACCAAAAATGTACAGATCCTCAAATATTGGATAAAATATATATTGTTGTTTCTTAGTATATATGGGCATGAATTATCATTTCGTATATATCATGGACAATATCAATATCGATAGTTGGTGTGTTAATTATACATGTACTGTTAGTAAAGCGAGGTTGTTGCTCAAAAGAGGGCCACTTTGGATATGGTGAACTATGCAAATAAGCATTATAATGGCTTGTGAACATACTTACATGAAATCACATCCGAAAACTGTAAGCTCAGTTGTTTTCATGCTGAACAGAATACTGGTAACTACTGGTTGGAAACTCAGGAAAACTCGGGTGATGAGTACCATACTAAAGCTGAAAACTGATACAAAATGTTTTAAAGTTAGATTATGGTTCAATAATTTGTAAAATACAAAAAGTAACGTGTAATATTTACTGCAGTTTAACCCTTAATAAAAAAATAGATTCAGTTATAAATAGATGCTCCTACCAGTCTCAAAAATTTCGTGATTCCATTAAAGGCCCCGTCCTCATGGGCGGCGCCAATAAATGGGGCTTAAGTCACATAAGCAGCAAGGGTTATCAGGGGTGTAGCTTAGGTGAAGTTTTAGGGGGATCTAGGGGCATGGTCCCCTCGGAAAAGTATTTGTAGCTAGATCATCAGAGAACTGATGTGTTTTGGTGTATGTTTCATTTTGGTAAATACGCTTACAGTAATATCCAAAACAAACAATAAATATCTTAAAACTCCTATTTTTATTGCAATTTTGGCCATTTTAAAAAAAAACACCAGTGTAGCCTGCAGCCTACCTGGCCTATTGGAACCTACGCAGTGACTATTCCAGTGTTTAGGGTGAACAAGGACCCTAGACGAACACCTGGGGTACAACCACTGACCTTCTGTAAGCCTGCTGAATGACTTCCTCAATTAAACGTTCTATACACTGGATGGGATTCGAACCCGTAGCAGTTAGAGGCAACTGATTTGAAGCCAACGACCATAACCACTCAACCATGGAATTGTCCCTAAGATATAGATAGATAGATTTAATATTACAATTTACATGGTAATATAAAATTAAGCCATACATTAGTAAAACCAATATGTATGAATTAATAAAGCCATATCAATCAACATTATATGTTAAGGAAAACACAAAAAAGAGTTTAAGTTGGAAGAATTTCAAGCAATATACTATATGTTATCACAGTAAAAATATTAAAGAAAGACATTGGGTTACATTAAACATAAGTTATAGTTCAGAATATGAGCAAAAAGAGGCTTTAGAAATAGTTGCAAAATTATGAAAAAGCAGCATCATTGTCAAGTTAACTTAAAATTATTGTCTTCAAGTGAAAAAGTAATATCTCTTTTCAGCATTACCAAATAAGTGCACAAGTCGATGTTTTCAGCCAAAAGCCTCAGGAATCTCAAAGTGACAGACTAATTATTATTAAATATTTTACCATTTTCATAATACATTTATAACATAACATACAGTGTTGAGTGGTTATAACACCCATGTATTATTTTCGATTATTCTCTAGTGAAATAACAACTCACCTACATGATGTCACAACAAAACAAGCTTGATGTGGACATTGTTAAAAAAATATTTTTACTATTTATTATTATATTATTTTTATTATTACGAAGTATGACATTTTATTTCCTTGAACATTTTTCTTTCATTAATTTAATATAATCTGTATTTGAACTCGTATCTAGTGGTTGAAAAATTAAATTATTGGAACTACTTTTTGTTGCGTCCGCTTTTGTTACCAAAGACCAAATTACTTAAGGTAATGTTTTGACGAAAATCAGCTGTTTCTGCTGTTATGCTAAAAATAGAATCTTACATTCGTGGTCATTTTTTATTTTATTTTAGTTAACTCGCAAAAGCCTCGTTTTTAGAAGACTTGTTTAATAAATTCAATAAAGTAAGATTGTTTAGTAAGATCCTCGATTTATCTCATAGTTGATGGGATAAATTCATGCAATGAGTCCATAATTTCATGCTTTTGTTATACATATCGGATACTTAAATCCCCAAATCATTTTTCGGGCAGCCGTACTAACATGGCTTTGCTATTTGCATATAAGTGTTGTGTTGATCAATCAAATCTTATGTTAACCACAAAACCAACTTCTCTTCAACAGAATGTTTTTAACCATGACGTGGATTGGTTAACCTTTCGATAAGAGGCACGTTACCTTACCGAAATCCACTGAATTGCGGTGAATTCACCCAAATTTATTTTGGATCTGGAGTGACCAGCAATCATACATTTTTTATGTAGCACAACAAATCTTAACTTTCAAATTGCGCCAACCATCTTTTTCAAGACATTTCTTGTTACAATTAGTTACATTATAAAATATTGTTAAATACCATTGCTTTGTGGGAGACTAATGTTTTCCAAGTTCTGTTTGTACTTTTTGTCTTCACCAAATGTACTTTCTGTTGACACCAAATGTACTTTCTGTTGACACCAAATGCACTTTCTGTTGACACCAAATGCACTTTCTGTTGACACCAAACGCATTTTCTGTTGACATCAAATGTTGACACCAAACATACTTTCAGTTGACACCAAATGTACTTTCTATTGACACCAATTGTGCTTTCTGTCAAATGTACACATGTATCTGCACGAGAAATAAACACACATCACAATATATACAAACATTTACTTCATAAAATGTTCTTAATCAAGTTAAATATGAAAATATGCCATATTTGAGACATGTTTATTCTCATATCACACCAGAAAATCACCCAAACAAACATAAGTCACCACAGCAGTACGATAGTTAATAATAATTATACAATAAGATGAATAAAATCACCCCCTGACCAGTGAGGTATCTTTGTTATTCAAAAGGAGTAAAATACGGAGCAGTGACCTCTACAATACATGATGAATGTCACAGATTTTTTGCTGAACATAAAACACTTTATTAAATACAAATTTCTGTCATTGCGCTGGGGAAAAAAACTGTTTAAACATGTATAAAGTGAAATTTACATGTTTCCTTAGGACTTACTACACCAGCTTTTAAAACACCACCATAGACTTCAATATTTGAAGCTCATACCTGTGGTGCCACTTCCAGTTAACTATAAGTAACGGAGACTTGTTGGTCATTAGTCATGTCACAGCTTAGTGGTCTTTAAAAAAACCTAACACACTTAAATATTTATTAAAACTGGTGAAAAAGGAGGCATGGGGGCATAGAAAAAATGTAAATTGACAAGAGACCTTTCATTCATTATGCACAGACAAAAAGTACTGGCATACGGTGGCCAGTGTCATAGATCTACCAAATGTCAAGTAAAGAGTAAGGGTCTTGGAGTAATGTCCTATGTTTGAGTATTTAAACAACATACAAAGATTGATGTTTAACTGTGGTTAACCTATTTTTGCCAAACCTAAGTCACATTTTTTAGGCCTGGATTATGCCATTCAAGGATAAAATTCAATATAGGAGAAAAACAGCTACACAATCCAAGGTAAAATTTTGTTGGATGTTTGTAGTATGTCAGCTATAAAACTAACTTCCTAATCAGCATGGCAATGTGCAACTTCTGTAAGACCCACCATCAATGACAATAACAGAAGGTATTCCACATCAAATTTAGACACCCGTTTTCTCTAACAGTTCTTTACCTTATTTGTAACTTCGAAAAACCAAATACATTAATTTAACAAAGTCTAGATATGGATATCTCATAATGTTATGTCCAGCAAAGTGACGCAGGCTCTTGTAGGTTAATCACAATTGCCTCGTTATTTACCTTAGGCAGGGGAGTCATTTTAAGAGCCCACAGGGAGCCAGCAAAATGACTCTGTAACTTAAGTATCATCACCCGACTACTTTTCTTGTATGAATGATCATAATTAAGGGGAGTACCCCCACCCCCTCGATCTGCCTATTTTTGTTGATTTTCCTGCTACTTCAAGAATAATAGTGACACCCCTGCTCAGACATGATCAAAATATGCAATAAAAATTTAACTCTTTATTTGAAAGTCTGCTTTCAATAAACAATAATTAAGGTCTTCCCTGACAGATCCATAAAATACAAAATGGGGAACATACACAGAAACTTACAAAACAGCTGCTTCACAGACATCCAGGGGTGTAGCTACCCGTATGCAAAATATGCAGTTGCGTACACTTGGCTATCTGAGAAATAGCAAAATAAAAACTCATACGAAAGCAATAATGTTAAGCATTTATAGCACTTAGCGAGATGAGTTTTCTGAATATACGTAACTAGTGATTCACAATAATTAATCTTTTTCTTTATTGCCCCTCAAACATTCTATGCCCCCTAGACTAAAATAGGTGAAAATGTTGCTGTTGACATTAAAATTGCCAAAAGTTTGAAATTAAAAAGAAAATTACAATGCTTGAAGAAACTAACCGTAGATCTACGACAGTGTAGGAAAAACTACCAATATTAAAAGACAAGTTACAAAATGACAAATTCGTAAAACTGTGTGGAAAAAATGAAGTACAGAACAAATGTGTGAAAATGAATTAAATCAGCCAAAATTATAGTCAAATGATGTCATATACTTCTTGAAGAAATAAAAAAGGGAGAGAATGACATCTTACATTTTATTCAATTTACAACCAACAGGCAGAAAATATTAGGTCTTAAAATATGTTGTAACGCCATTAAAAGTATCTGAAGGTAACCAAGACTAATCAAACAAGTCTCTGGAACAGGGGCGGAATATAAAAAACTCCATTGATCTGTTATTTCATGTTTTTTTTTGTATTAAGATCCTGTCACATTACGACTGTCACATGTCACATAAAAATTTTAATGTGTTTCATGGCTTTTGTGCTCTTGCTAATGATAGTTTCTGGATCAATATGTTGTGTACGTTTACACATGTGCTCTTGTTTGTGGTCACGTGACATCAACTAAATTGCCGTCTCAAGCAGATCTAGATTCTACGTTTAAACAGATTGTAACTTATGTTTGATTGTTCATGAAATGTTAGTTAAACGGTAAACGGATAGCTTTTAACAAAGGAGATTTCTTCTTTTTTGTGCAATCAAATTTGTTTTATTACCAAACCGCACCAAGCCCCCTCTGCAACCAGTGGCGTAGCTGCTGTTACGTGCAATATGCCTGTGTGTACTATTCTTCATCATTTAACTTATATATGAATATGCTGCACAATTATACAATTTAGTGAGTTATGTACATTAGTGTCAATTTTATTGCTATACAAATAGGTTTCTCTCCTATGAAATTGTCAAATGCCCTGTTAAGCCCAAATTGTACGTACACTCCTAAAACGCGCAGCTACGCATCCAAACTCCGTGCAGCGGTTATCTTCCCTTGCAGTACAGCAATAACTCTGATAACTATAAGGGGAGATCACTGTGTAGGAGATTGCTATGCCTCTGGCAACATTAATTTAATGACCGAATGATATCTTCAACTTCTTGCGTTTGACTGTGTTGACCCTAGTCTTATTTCACACCGCAGTAAAATCTCAATAATAAGACCACCTTTGGAACCCTTGAAAACTGGTGTTCTTATTGAGTTCAGGTCTTAATAATATTATATTATAGAGGTTGAATAAAGAGCGAAAGAGTGAACGTGAACTTGAACGTGAACTTGAAAATTGTGTTCTTAATTTTGAGGTGGTCTTATTATTGAGGGGGTCTTTAGGCGAGATTTTACCGTACTCTTAAACATAGTTTTTCACATCAATGAGTGAACAACTAACGATAACTCTGCAAAGCAGATTGGCTCCACACGTGCACAATTCATATTTACCCGCCGTCGCTCGCTTTTTCTCTCGGTGATATGTCGCAAAATTATTATAAAACTATGCAAATACATTATTTCTTTCAGCAATTTAAAAGTTATAAGATGAAATGAGTGAGTTGGTACACATTTCATCAATCGAACGACAGATTTAGACTGTCGAACACGTATCTCGTATTGTTTACATTTTGCGACATTATCGTTGACGATTTACGGTATTTGTTATGTTTTGGATAACAACTTAATTTTGAAGTAAAACATTGAATTCGTCTCTGTTTTAGTTCCTGTCACAATCTCGTAGGGTAAATTTTGCATGTTTTATTTGTTTACTCAAATGTCATTTTGTTTGCTTCAGTAGAATGTGTTTAAAATTGCATGTTTATATTGTGCACTGACATGTTCATTCTTGCATCTAAAACCGATGGGTGGGGTAATAGCATTTCATTTCTCTGTGTATTTTGAATTCTTTAGTAGAATAATGCAATTCTGATAGTTGTTGTATACGAACATTGTGTTTTGAGGACTGTGAGACCGCTGATAGGCTATCTGTTAGCTGGCAACTTGTACTTCTCACACATTCGACTAGAAAACTCATTCTTTATACCATATCTTACTGAAAGTCTGAGCTGAGATCCATTCCATGCAAACTTACCCACACTCTGACAGGTTTCTGTGACTCTGGTTTGTTTAAATCGGCATTTAATCCTGTTTCTGTGTCTCTTGAAGTTGATTCTTTAAATCAGCATTTGAGCGCCGCTGTACGATTTCCAACCTCTTCTTTAGGCGACGTCATTTCAAGACAACGTCACATGTGACGTCACTTTGTACTAACAATAAGCAATGTTTTTCCCATATAGCAATATGAAAGCAAAGCGACCATAAGGAATTAATGTTGTTTCCGGCTTGCACATAGTGACATCACATGTTGCGTTTTTATGAAATGACGTCACTTGAATTTGTCATCATGGTCTGTATTATTATTATGGTGAAAAAGTGCACCAGATGAAACTTGAATCCACAGCCCCTCAACAGTTCTCTGTCAATTAAAGCTAACTGGGTGGTCAGCCCCTTTTTCAGATTTTGGGGAAGTATGGAGGGGCTTTTTGAAAGGGGAAATTTGCTTAGTTAATTGTCAAATTGAGGAATTTACAGGACTTCATTATTGTTTGGATGCTATATATATTAAGCAAAACTCACATTTAGCTGATGTAAACTGGCGAGCATCTGGAACCGGGATGGAATTTTCATTGTCAGTGTCTGCACTGTGGACTTCTACTTTCTGTACTGTTTTTTCAGTACTTATTGTACTCAAAGTAGACTGTTTAAAGATCAAGTCTAAATTTTTTTTACTCTTTGCTGCGTCTTTACTGAGCTTTTTACATAGCGTCTGTCATTGTGACGACTACTGCAGGGAAATAACTTGTTAAAAACAATTTTACTAATAAGGAAACTTAGTAAATCATCTTTTTGATAATGAGCAGGAAATTACATTATTTGTCATTACACCAAAAATGTTTTTCATGACTGTTTTCATGTAGATAATCGTCACATTCAACAGTTTATTTCTGTAGTCTTCAGTGACAGTGAAGTTTCATCTAAGATTGTTAGGAGTTAAATGTCTTAATTTTGGGAAATTATGTAAAAATCAGCAAAATGAAAATTGTTTGTGTCAAAAAGACTATCTGTCATTCCTTATCAAGTATGTAAACAGAGGTTTTGTTTATTTATTAATTACACAGTGAATTATACTGCTGTAAATGGTCATTCTGGCTAGAAGACGACTTAAAATTGTTGCTAAATTCAGTTCCCTACATCATGTTCATTTTTGTGTATAACATTTTAATGGTAAACTAGACTGGTCTATTTGTGGACCATTCTTTGGTAGAATCTTAGTTCACAGAAGTTACTGTAAATGTCAGTAATAAGACCACCCTTGGGACACTTCTTGTTGAAGTGGTCTTCTTACTGAGGTTGAATAAAGAGTAAAACAGTGGAAATGGACTTGACAATTGTGCTCTTAATTTTGAGGTGGTCTTATTATTGAGGTGGTCTTTATTGTGTGTATTTTTTCTTTCAGACAAACAGCTGTGGGACAGTGTTTAAGAACATGTACAGCATTGCTTAGATATATGTTGACAGATTGCCTTAAATGATGGCAACTATATCACCAGGTAAGCTGAGTTTTGTTATAGATAAAATCAAGATTTTAAAAGTTATATGCTTATAAAGTCTCCTTAACCTGAGTGCTTTGTAGTTGCTTATTTTTGCTGTATCATAATTATATTAGTTTGAATCCATCGACTTTTAAAGTCTATTAGATAAATTTCCTAACAGTCTTCTATAAATAAAACTTAATTTTTACAAGTATTTTGGATCTGTTACCCAGCAGTCATTTCACAAGGCACCAGATCTTGGTCACGATATGTTAGAATTATAGTGTTTGCTGCTATTTTTGCATTACTTCCAGTTACAAGGTATTTTGGTATTTTGATAACAAAACATACATTGAGTTTGAAACAATTTGGCATAATAGGAAAAAATACTGAAAAGAAATGATATTTACAGCATTAATTAACTTTTCAAATATATGAAAGTAGTAACTGAACAGAAAAGAAAATCATCATTTTTTTCTTCCATTACGTTATTTCGTTACCACCACGAAAATACAAGCAAACAGTATATGAGCTCCGCTGTACGATTTCCAACCTCTTCTTTAAGTGACGTCATTTCCAGAAAAGGTCACATGTGACTTCACCATGTCCTGACAGTAAGCAATATTTGCCCAACATGGCAATATATAAATGAAGTGACAATATGGAGTAAAGGTTGTTTCCTGCTTACAAATAGAGACATCACATGTTGCGTTTTCTTGAAATTACGTCACTTACAGAAGAGGTTGTAAATCCCATAGCAGCATTCATATGTACTAGCCTAATAGTCATTTAAGTGTTTATTTTACTTGAAGTTAAAGTCCTTCTAGCAGGTTAATCTATTCAGTAATTAATTTTTTGTCTGTCACAAAGTTCCCGGTTTAGTGGACTGGCACACTGTGTTAGGTTTGTTAACCAGTCTGGATGACCTGTGGGCGCTGAAGGTCTTTTGCATGGTCTGGTGCAATTGGTTTGTCCATATTTCCTTCTACTAACATTTTAAACTATCAACGGTTTGATTGTGACTGACATATCTGATAAACTTCTTAGATTTTCTAATTTTACAAGATGTTGCTGTGACTGATACTCTCAGCTGAGCTAAATAAGTGGAGCATTGGTGTAGTGTATATGATGTCACCTGAGGGATTGTGGGTTCAAACCTCATAAAAGTCACGATCACTATTTTACGAGTTTGGTCCACATACAATTATCAATATATATTTTTTTAAATTTGTTCCAAAGAAAATAAGGCTTATTTATAAGAGCAGGACTGATGACCTAAACAAATGAATTTTGTTAAAATGTTTGTGACAGTTTGGAAAAGAACTGCTACATCAATGATTATAGTATGATACACTGTGTATGTGAGGCAGCTGGCTTGCAGAAAGTTGGTGGTTCGACCCAGGTGCCCGTCTATGCCCTAAATAATGCTAAAAGGGGAACCTTGAGTCTTTCGTCTCCTTAAAACGTGAGGAGGGAAAAGTCCCTACATTACCCTGCCTGTTTATGTGACTTAACGGCCGTTTACAAAATAAATCAACATGTATTTTTGTCTTTCACTGGTTTGAAATACATGGAGATGTTAATGTTGGGAGATATTTCCTACATTTGATAGAATATATAACAACAAAATAATGTTTACTTGTCCAATGTTGAGTGAATGACAAAATTATTGTCCAAAGTTAAGAAGATAGGACGAGGGTCCGAGATTACAAGTTATAGTTAGGGGACTAGGGGCCTAATTCAGGAACAATGTCAGTCTTAAAGTCAGACTTGGACTTTAAAATGTTAAATGTTCGTTTTGCTGCTATGTTGCTATAACAACATATATTTTAATAAAAATTGACAAAAGTGTACAGAGGGAAACAGTAATTATTCAGACAGAATTTCATTGGTTAAGATTAAATGAAAACAGAATACTGGTAAATATGAATTTTGTTGATTTCGAGTGTAAGTCTGAGTTTCAGACTGTGTTTGTGAAAAATACCCCAGTCTGAAATCATAAGCTTCAGTTTGATTGGTTCTGTGTACATTCTTAAAATTAGCCAATGGCATTGCAGCATTCTGAGACTGGTCGACAAACTCTGTTTTATAACATTGGGCTAAGTGTTAATTTGAAGGGCTGTTAATGTTTTAGGCTTAAATGTTAGCATTGTCCAGGTTGGACTTGGAGAAGTCTGTGTAAGTCTGTGTTTTGTTAAAGTTCTGTAGTATCTAGGAAGTACTATGTGGTTTTGAATGATACGTAGATGCTTGTAAGAGACATATTAATTTTGACAGGAAAGATCATTAACTAGACTGGCGCAAATTGTAGCTTTGGGTCATTTTGTAATTGACCAATAGATCAGTCATAACGTCAAACAATACTATTCATCAAGTCGAGGGGGTTACTATGGCGATAATATGTCTGCAAGTTAGATTATTGGCGGTATTTAGGAATGTGTGAACGTTGACAAGTTTAGGACAGTCTCGGGCACAGATTGACAACCGTACGTCTTGTTTTCTACTTCTGTTTAGCTTGTGGCCAGCGTTACCGATTAATTAATTGGAGACCTGTCAGGTTCGTGGAAAGACTAGAAAGACATACAACGAAAAGTCAACTGTACATCATGTTTTGAGCACTGATTTCCTATTAGCTCACGTGTGAAATGCCCTCTGATGGTCATTATTGCTTAACCTGTTCGGTGATCCTAGGTTCTGCTTCAGTGTCCAAATGGTAATCTGGTCAGTTTCTTGGAAAGCAAGTCCTTCCATAGGCTATTACTTTTAATTGCATATATTTTAGAACAAGTGTTTCTTCAAGGCTTAGGTGCTGGTTTTAAAAAGTTAGTAGTCAGATTTTGATGAATAAATAATTAATGTGATCTTCTTATTTTATTACTAAATGTGGCTAGTTTTGGGCTATTTTGTCAACATGGAAATACTAAGACAATGCTAATTTAGCTGCCTACTAGCGCTTTGAGCCTAGTGTTTTTCAACACAAATTTGGTATACTTTGTGCATTCTTTACAACAATTTTTTTCTGTTCTTGAATTTTATTGTTTACTTTTAGAATTAATGAAATTTCAGGGTTCCCGTCCTCGATTTGACCCTTTGACCCCAGGAATTTCCATTTTTACCCGCATGATTCTAGCTGAAGGGTAAATTTCTCTGAATTATAGGTATTTTGGCTATAAAATGGTAAAATCTGGTCAAAAAATTATCTAAATGGCCCTTAAGATTCGGCAACTCGTGGAACCCCTGAAATTGCACTTTCGATGGCATTTCGTTGTCATATCCATATTACGCGTTAACACGTTTCGTGGTACCAATACTACTCCTTATATAACTTGGTAGTCATCTTACATTTATGGTAAACTCCCGAAGTAAAGATTTGAAAAGTTAATTTAATTTTCTAACGTTCTTGGCTACAGAATTTTGGCAAGCATTAGTTCTTTTAACAGATCGGTGTGACTTAAGATATAGCTGGAGTTACATTAATAGAGCGTACATACAATTACTTTACAAAACTGTCAAAGGAAGGGTGTTCAAGAGTTGGCAATTCCTGAAAACTTGTAGACAATGTACAATTTGAGACTCAACAGACAAACTTCAGCTGACATATTGACAATTTTTATTTCTTTCCTAAACACCTCAATCCTTGGCTTTGAATATTTAAGTTCATGCTTCACAGATACAGGTGCTAAATTGACTAGCATGGCTCTGTTGACCAATAATGAAGTTACGAGGCGTAATTAAATGACGATCACCATATATGACACATATCGTACATGCTTAATAGTGAATTATCACACATTTATATAACTTTTGTTGACTTCTCTCTCATCATTGTAATATTAAACGTGGCAATGTCTAGAGATACGAGTCACCAGATTAGTTGTCGGAATATTGTCTGGGCGAAAACGTCAGGTTTCGTTTATGTTTCATAGATTAGTTCCGCGATTTACTATTCTCATTTTTGGACGGGACTTAATTTACTTTCCATTTTAAAATATAATTTCGAAACTTTTTCGAATCAGACAAAACACTCAAACTTTTTATCCCATTTTTAGAATTCCGTCATTATGAACAATCAGAGTGCTATATTTTCAGCATATGTTAAGGTGTCTGTACTGAAGTAAGTGCGTTTGATTATATTTGTCATTAGCTGATATGGGTCGTCTAGGGAGGTCTAGTATTTTCATCGCACTCATCGTTTGATTCTTTAATTCTCGATGTTCCGAGTTTCGAGACGAAATGTGATTCAGGGAAATGACAAAATGATTTATAGTCATTTATAATTGTTCATAAACGTTTATGCACTTAGTTTCGGATTGAAATGTCTAATTGCGTTTCTTGTTGGTTGAAATGATGTGCCTGTAGTCGTACCGTAGATTTAACTTAGGTTTAACTTAGGTCTAAATACTAACTTACGTCTACCAGACTTTACTTTTTTATTAGAAATATAAGACTTAAATCAGAGCACTTGGCTGACATTTGGTCGGCTATCCCTGAGAGTTTTTATGTCCCGCCCCACATAAGGCTGTCATTAATTCAAACTTTTGCATATTGGCTGTACTGATATATCGAAAGACGGATATCGACGACATATTGATATATCAATGATATTTTTAAATTCCTTATATAGACTATAAACTTGTGTGTATGCCCTATATAGTAAATGTTGTACTTGTATTTTTATGTTAACTATATACCATATTATATTATACTGCTGACATTGGGAAAGCACTACCCACTAGAGCACTGTTTAACATTAGGTGCCACCTACAAAGAGACATTGCGCTATTTGGCACATTTTTAAGCAGTGCCCATTTTCCTGTATTTTTCGTGATAAAATCGATATTTGCATGTGTGTATCGAATATCGATCGAAAGAAAAAAATCGTTGATGTATGGATATCGTTTGTATCAATGACAGCCCTACCCCCCCCACCACATTGTGGGATAGGGAGACCAATTGATGTTGTGTGCTCTATCTGTCTGGATGTCTTTCTGCCATAATATCTGTCTGTCTAGATGTGACAAAGTTAGTCTTTGCTTGTTCTCCTAAACCAGTGGTTGGATTTCAATAAAACTTCACATGAGTTGGTGACAAACCTAGTGGTGCATAGTTTCAGAATTATTTCGTCGAATTATTTTTACTAATTTTAGCAGAGTTATGGCCCTTTGTGGGCAGTACCCTAACTGACCCACTCAAATTGGCCCTTAATTTTATTCAGCTCTACTGTGCAAGATTTTTATCGTGTCATTTATCCTGTACATAGTAGGTGTAACTCAGAAAACAAGAATTTCTATAGCAATAGATTTTTTTTTAGGGTTTTATTTTATACTTATTGTCTTATTTTTCAGCTGCAGATCGTGAGATCGCTCGCCTTTTAGAAGAGAACAGATATTTAAACCAGGATCTGAAGCAATTGCAAGTAAGTATGCAATAGAACTCATTTTTTATTGACCCGCAATTCAAAGAATGGCGAAAGGGCATTAAGTATTACCCCTTTCCGTCAGTGTGTCTGGCCGTCCGGTTACAATCCACCAATTTTTGGAGGAGTTATGGCCCTTTTTAAAATTAATGTTGGTAAAATGAAAGCAAAATTGACACCTTTATGTGGACTTATTTTTAATACTTTATATAGCCCGTTAGTGAGTATGAGCACGAGGCTTCAATAATTGTTGATGAAAATACTATAAGGGCAACTATGATCATTTTTGTGTGATACTTTTTTCTAACTATGGGTTCCAAAGTCTTTCTAGCGAGAGGAAGTTATCATAAGGCAAACATAATCAAACAAAAATTGTCATTGTTTTGTAACTAAGAAGAACAAACTGCACACATTGTAGTGTGACATAATGGTGTGTAGTCGGGTTTATAACCAAAAAAAATCCGAATTTTGTAATTATTTTTTTTGAGTCGGCGGCCAAATCTCGGGTCGGTCGGTAAAGGGCAAACAAACTTAATTTTAATTTAGGCCTAAGAAAGTTTTCAAAGTAATACATAAGCATGTAAAAGACATAACTAGAAGTGAAAGTATCCTTATATTTGTATGAAATCATGAATTGCGGGCATATAAATGGCATTTTAGTAAATGATACTTGATATATAGATGTATAGTCCATCTTTTTTGTCCAATATATTGATATTGTCGTGATGCATTTTGCCGGATCAATGACAGTTCTTACTATGGGATGAGAATATTTCTCTTTATCTTGTTATGTCTCCTGTCACATAATGAGGTAGGTAGACATATTGATGTAGCCTGCCTCGATGTCAGTCTGTCTCGATGTCACAAAGTTTGTCTGTACTTGTTCTCCTAAACCAGAGGTTGGATTTCAATGAAACTTATTGGTACTAAGCATTGTTGTGCATATTGTCAGCATTTTTTGGTCAGATTATGTTTGGCAGAGTTAATGCCCTTTTGGGTGTTGGGGGGGGGGGGACATATGTTTTTCCGAAGGTCTATTTGATATTGAATCTGGGTTAACTTTGTAAAAATCTTGGTTGGCCTTATTGTCTTGCTGGAAATTGGTACTGTATGTTCAGTCTATATTTTCATTAATAAACGGTGAGTTTGGCGCCGAATAATGTAGGAACTGCAACTAGAAAATTACAATAACATCAAACCCTCAGACTTTTGTGTCGCATTCAATAAGGGGACAATTGACCATTGGTCAATTCAGAAATGGAGAAAATATTTAAAAAATACTTGTTTGAATATCTGAATAATGTTCAAATATCCAGACCTGATTAAGAGCTTGCTAGTATGTTGGTATTGCAAAGTTACCAATCATCTGCTGCAAAAGAGAGTTAAGAGTGCTAGACTGATGTACCTTAGTTTTAGCATAGAATCAGTTACAAGAGTTATGTGCCAAACTTTGGCATTGTTCTGACATAAAATTCCTCAGAAGTCAGTGGCATTTGACTTGACTCTGAAATCAGGGGGGTCAATGTAATTATGAAAATAAAAAAAATGTGAAAAAAAATAGACTGCTGTTAACTGTCATTGATACTTTGTATAATTATTTCACAAAGTTGGCGCGTTATATGACAGTCACAGAAAAAGTTGTCATTTTTGTTGCAATTCCAGTGAATCTATGAATGGCTGTCACATAATTGTCTCCGTAGCTTGTACTTCTACGCCTCGGACGGCTTTATAGCAACCAAACCCGACTTGGCACCATCACATGACCTATCACATGATCTGTCACATTACGTTATTGTAGGAAATCATAAAAAAAAATGTGGCTATTTTTTCCTTTTTTATTCCAGACAGACAAAGATTTTGTGTGGTCATTATGGAAGAAGCTTCAGGTTTCCAACCCAGATGTCACGCAGGCTGTTGGACTTGTCGTTCAAAGGTACTGATTTACACGTTTTTTTTAATTTGTAATTTTTCCTTTGGTCTCTATATATTGCTTTTAGATTCCATTTTAAATATTCATGTCCATTGTCTGATATTATTCAGATTTTAAGTTGGTGTAGCACATTATGCTTTGCCTCGTCTTCATTGGCCGAATGTGTTAACGGATAAAAAAAATGGATGTTATAGTTGTAATAACTATTGGTATTATAATTATATTATCTAACAGATGTGGTGCCCCTTATTGGGTGGTTTCATCGCTTTTCATCGTATTAAAATATTCTTTGAATTCTCGCTAATCTTTCGTAGTCCCGCCCACAAATAACTACAACAAAAAGAAGTCATCAAACATTGACGGGTGACAACTACGTTGAGGGTCCACTTGACTCTGTATCAAGTGTTGCCGATAATTGCGTGTCGCACAAAATCCATCCTCAAATATATAATTGTCTATTACTTCGCTAAAATCAGCCATTCTGGACCTTAGAACATGTAGTAAAAATAGCCATGATATCTACACCCATAGAAAAAGTGGCAGAGTTTTTATTTTGTGTCGAATGCCTACCTGTGGACGTTAATTATTAATACTTCGACGGCTATGATTTCCTGACATCAAGTAGTTAAATAGGCAACCAATGTCCAATCAACTTTATGTTGTTCTGTGTTAGATATAAATAAAGAAGTTAATGTTTACATGTGACAATCAGTACTGACTATAAAACAGTGAACTTCATTAAGTATTTAAGCCTTGCCGCTACCTGATTACATTAAAGATGTCCTTCTGTCGTGATGCTGGAAAATCTGTCACAGAGTAAGTGAAAAATTCAGACTCGAATAAATTGACAGGTATTCATACCTGTGTTTTATGGTCAGTCCATTTAATGCTATTCACTTCTGGATATTTGGTCACTCTAAGGAAAGATATTCTCACCTGTATATATGGTCGCTCTAAGGAAAGATATTCACACCTGTATATTTGGTCACTCTAAGGAAAGATATTCACACCTGTATATATGGTCGCTCTAAGGAAAGATATTCACACCTGTATATATGGTCGCTCTAAGGAAAGATATTCTCACCTGTATATTTGGTCACTCTAAGGAAAGATATTCTCACCTGTATATTTGGTCACTCTAAGGAAAGATATTCTCACCTGTATATTTGGTCACTCTAAGGAAAGATATTCACACCTGTATATATGGTCGCTCTAAGGAAAGATATTCTCACCTGTATATTTGGTCACTCTAAGGAAAGATATTCTCACCTGTATATTTGGTCACTCTAAGGAAAGATATTCTCACCTGTATATTTGGTCACTCTAAGGAAAGATATTCTCACCTGTATATTTGGTCACTCTAAGGAAAGATATTCTCACCTGTATATTTGGTCACTCTAAGGAAAGATATTCACACTTGTATATTTGGTCACTCTAAGGAAAGATATTCACACCTGTATATTTGGTCACTCTAGGAAAGATATTCACACCTGTATATTCGGTCACTCTAAGGAAAGATATTCACACCTGTATATTTGGTCACTCTAAGGAAAGATATTCATACCTGTATTGAATGGTCAGTCTCTAAGGAAAGGTCTTCACACCTGTATATTATGGCTTGTCATGAAAAGTGACCTCATATTGTAGGTTAATCAAAAAGAATAAAGAGTGGTATCTTCTTTTCTGTCGTCTTATTTTCAGATTCATATAGTTGATAAATTAAATTCACGTTTTGTTAATTCATTTTTGAAAAAATAAATTTGAACAAAATATTTGAAATTATATTTTAAGTGATGCATCATGTTTCGCTGTATACATACTCATACATGTGAACCTTTTCTGAAGGCAAATCGGGAGATTGTACCTCGAAAAGCGGGAGATTGAGACTCAAAACGGGAGTTTTTTTTGTGTGGCTGAAATTTTGTCAATATCATGTCTTCATCCGTATCATAATCTGTTAATAGCAATATTCTGCGAATTAACTGGTAATCTGGGGTTCATCCCTTTAATCGAGTCGCCAATTAACAATTTTATTGCCAATTGTCATATCTGAATACAATAGAATTGTGTGAAATTTGAATAAACAACATGACAAGCGAGGGTCGCATCGTATTTTGATCAGTGTCACCAAGCGCTTGATTCCATGGTTTAGAGTGTCTATATAACCCCAAAAACATGATTTTTGGACTGGTATCCCAATTTTACACTTATGGTTTTCAGTTTGACAAGTAATTTCAGCGAACCAGTCGGGAATGAACTAAAAAATACACCATAATAAAAATTCACGATGTTTACTTTGAAAATCGGGAGATTGCGGCTCCGGGCCGGGAGTGCGGGAGTTAAAAACCGGGAGTCTCCCGTAGAAATCGGGAGACTTCACGTGTATGCATACATGCATGTATTGGTTTTTCGTAATGTATTTGTGCTGTTCATAATGGAATATCTTCCGATATTATACCGTTAAACTTGTTTTAAATTACCATTGAAATAAGATAGTTGCTTTTAGGCAAGAATGGGTTACAATTGTTCTCCGTCAACCTGGAATATAATTGATTTATTATTTCTGTTACAGCATTCTAATTGCAAATAATTATACGTAGCTGTTTTGGTACATTGGAATCGCACAATGTAGATGAGCACATTAAATATCAGGGTTTGCCCTACGATTTTTCAGTTTGGGGTTTGACATTTTGGGGGTCCTTAGTAAATTTGTAGGGTCCCAGATATGCAGTTTATACTTGACAAAGGTTTATTTTCGGGGTCCCAGGGATACACACTAAGTGGAAAATGGGAGTCCCTCGAAAGAAAAGGGAGTCGGGGACTCAAGATTTCTGTGTCAGAGAAATCCCTGAAATATTTTGAGTGTATGTCGAGAGGTGAAGTGAAAGTGATGGATATTTCTTTTTGAATGCCACAATATTGAAGAATAATTCCGAGCTTTAAATGTAGCTCAGACTGTAACAAATAGAGCCAGTCTTTATCGGGCAGGAAAATATTTACTTTCGTTTGTAAATTAATTTTTTTTTTTTTTTTGTACCAGACCGAAAGAACTTCTACCACATATTTCAGACAGTCTAACACATGGGAACATGTGATAATTGTTAAAAATGATGCTTTGGTACAAGTTATTGCATTTTTATCGAAGGTGAAAGGTTTGAAATTGGTATTTAAAGATCAAGTCATTTGAGGTCTGCGTCTCAATATATGATTGTCTACCAAGATTTGACATCTTGTGGAAACATATGTTCGCCGTGCTTTGTTCATTTGGCTTCGCTGGTCTATTTGCGATAATTTGTCATATTTAGTCACTATAATATGAATGGTTATATTCAATCAACCTGTGTCTCTCATTTGTCGAGCCGTGTTCACAAGTATTAAGACGATTCCTGCGACAGAAACATTCATAATAAATAAAGAATTCCCATGGAATAGTATCATGCAAAAAGTGGCACTAATTTGAAAGTTATTGGATGTCAGGACTTATAATTAAGTTGTTCATTTGTAGATTAACTTTTTGTTAAGAAGCAAGAGATGAGTTATTGTCTTGTCTTGTCGAGACTTCATTTCAAACAGGCGTTTTTTTGTCTCGGTATTATATTACATTCTGATGTGAAGTTTTTTTCTTAACTCGGTAACTTTAAATTAACAGAAATTTTCTCTAATTCTACGCTGGTACTCTATTATTACGTCTTTTATCTGTGCCTAATTTGCGCTATTAGCAAGAAATCTGCTGTATAACCCACTTGCCCGAAGCCAGGAAAAAGTAAAACTTATTTTGGGCCAACGAGGAATTGTTATTTTTCACTTTTAATACATAGTGTAGTAAAATGATCTGACCAATTTTGACAACTTCGGAAAGCATTTATGTTCCTCTCAGAGAGAGAGAGCGAGAGAGAGAGAGAGAGAGAGAGAGAGAGAGAGAATGACTCTATAGTCATTGCAATAAGAAAACCAAATTTTAGCTGATAATTTTTTCTTGTTTTTGAAGTGGTCACAATGATGATGTTTAAACTGTTGTTATTCAGTGATTTAATTGATACTTATGAAATTCTTGTGGTATTTTTTAAAAGCATTTAATAATGACAATTTTATTGAGTGTTTTCGTATTTTCTTTGCGTCTTACGAAAGCGGAGTAAGTCAGATGTATATATCATCATTTGTGTTTTTTAATATTTTTTTTAAAACTTATTCATTTTACATCGATTGTGAAACAAGTTCTTACAAGTTATACTAATCTCTCTTGATGACTGCTTCCTGGCTACCAACCAGTACACATGCCAAATTTAGGGATTTTGAAGTTCTTGACCAAACCCTGCTCATCGTGAGGCTTGAACTCACGACCCTCAGATCAGGAGTCAGGCACTGTACCCCTCGACCACTGCGCCTCCTTTTCTTCTTATACTGACTGTATTAGGGCTTTGCCACTCTTAGTCAAAACATGCACTTTTAATTAAGGTATGACTCTTTAATTTACCGAAAACTGCTGTGATTTAAGAAACAACAATTACCCGTTTATATGAATACACCTTTTATTCTGTTGTTAAAAAACCCACTTTGACAGTCAAGTCTGAACCAGAGTGCTGAGAATTTCAGACTTAGGGTAATGCTAGAGGCTACATCTTTGGTACCAGTATCTGTTACCCTATGATATAATTGTACAGTGCAGAATATTTGCACAAGGACAACACAGCCTGGAGCCTTATTCACAAACACTTCAAGTCTGAAAATCAGACTTGGACTTAAAATTTGCAAAAATTATATTAACTATCATTTCGTTTTCATAATATCTAAACTAATGAAATTTTGTCTGAATAATTGTTGTTACCCTCTAAATACTTCGACCAATTTTTATTAAAATCTATATTGTTATAACAAAGTATGAGTAAAAAGAACATTTAACATTTTAAAGTCTAAGTCTGAGAAAGTTTCAGACTTGTAAATTTTTATGCATAAGGCAGCCTGGTCTCCCACTCCCATAGTCACGATATTTGAAGTCGGCTAATTGTATTACTATATTGCAGGGAACGAGAGAGAGCCGAGATTCGAGACAGAAAAGTACTTGAAATTCTTCAGAAAAAGGACGAAAAACTACAAGAATTACAGACAAACCTTTCATATAAAACCAGAGAACTCGGGGAATCTACTGTAAAGTAAGTACAGTCGGACCTCGTTCATTGGAATTTATCGGGTCCTAATTTTTTGTTTTCCAAATAATACATGGTTTCGAAAAGCCATGTGCATAAGAAAAAATTGGGATCTGATATTTATTTCGGATGATACCAAGTATTTGGATAGAAGGTTGTCGAATAAACGACGTCGGACTGTATAAGGGATCAACAGGGGAGGAAAAGTCACATGTATGCAGGGTGCTCATTTGGCCCTTTTTTGGCCATTTATGGGACATTGGCTAATTATTATTTCACTTAATATATAAAACAATGCAAATCAAATTGCACTCGTAAGATTAAAAACCTGAATAAAATCAGGTTGACTGGAATTCCTTTGTTACTGCCTGGCTACAGTTTGACTCATAATGTTGGCGAACCAGTCAGGAATGAACTTAAAAATACCCATGATCTGTTTGTTTGTATTGCAATTGTATGTTTAACAATGAAACATCGATAGCGTGTCAAATTAAATTTGTTTGCACAGCCTCTTTTGTTGTCTTACCATAACAATGATCACTCAATTACCAAACTGTTAATTTAATGACCATGTTAATTGCACATTCATGGTATCATTTATTTCAGTGTATTGAGCCGAAACAGGTGTCAAAATCAGCTTGCTACTTGATAGGGGGGGGGGGGGTAGGTGGGGTACTTAAAGTGTAAAACGCAAAGGGGGAAATAAAGAGGTCGCTAGAGGCAGAACGTCAGTGTAAACATGGAGTATACATAACTAGGCAACTTCGGAAGAATGACAACTACAGAGTTAACTTTGTTGTTCCCATTTGCAGGGGTTATTCCAATAGTCGTTAGAAGACCTATGTTCGAAGCTCTGATTCAGGAGAAAATATGACGGTCGCTGTACACATATGACAAGGAATCCCTATATGCAGACCACTTAAAGTGTAAAATGTATCAAGGGGAAATGAAAAAGGTTATCAGAGGCAGAACAACGCTGTAAACAAGGGGCGGCTATCACAGTCACAACTGTACATTATTGCGCAATTTTAGAATGACATTTTAATGCTAGTTTCTTATGTGGTTTCAGGCATTCTGATGTGAATGAAGAGATAATCTTCTTACAGAGAGAGGTCGCCACCCTACATGATAGAAACTCTACTTTAGAACTGCAGGTATAAATCTTAAATCTTATCTGATTCCCCCCACAAAGTTAACCCCCCCCATCCGCATCACATCAGTATTCAGATGACATTCTTTGACACTCTCTCTTACCTGAACGTGTGCAGGGACGTATATTCCTATAACGCCATGTAAGCTGCGGCCTACACTTTTTTTCAAAAAATTGAAAAAATAAAATGGATAAAACTGCTATAAGATATTTAATGTATGTTTAAGGAGTCATTCTAAGCATATTTACAAAAATTGATCTCTGATGATGTAGCTTCAATTTTTTCTGGGGACCATGCCAGGGAACCCCCTAAAACTAGGCCTACACATCAATTTCAGGTAAGCTACCCCCCCTGATGTGTGGCAAGTATAATCCAGCCCCTGACTGAAGTGGGCAAAAGGATCGCTCTTTGAGCAAATTGATAGTACTTAAAGCATTTTTTTAAATTTAGTCGATGGAATGACAAAAACGACTTTCACATTACAGAGGAGAAGACAAGAGTCAATATTTAATGATAGGTTTAAATTTAATAGGCAAAAATCTCCAAATCTTAGCTCCTTATGTTAGCTTTTTATTGCTTTTCTTTAATATTTTATGTATTTAGTCCGTGGAACTGTTTGCATAAACATTCTCAGGTTTTATAGAAATGCTGTCATGAACTAGGTAATCAGGGGTTCTATTTGACCCTGGAATTGATCCTTTGACCCCTGATATTTCCGAAAAGCCACATGTTGACCCTTAGGATTCTGTCTGAAGGGGTCAAGTTTTTTTCTAAATTATAGGTAAAATATCTTTTTGCCCTGGTAGGGACTTGGGGAAGTATGTAATAATCTGTCGGGACTTGGGGAAGTGTGTAATAATCTGTCGGGACTTGGGGAAGTGTGTAATAATCTGTCGGGACTTGGGGAAGTGTGTAATAATCTGTCGGGACTTGGGGAAGTGTGTAATAATCTGTCGGGACTTGGGGAAGTGTGTAATAATCTGTCGGGACTTGGGGAAGTGTGTAATAATCTGTCGGGACTTGGGGAAGTGTGTAATAATCTGTCGGGACTTGGGGAAGTGTGTAATAATCTGTCTACACGATAGTTTGTTTGTTTTTTCCAAAACTGGATTTAATTTATAGTTAAAACTATTCAAGCATCGTGTATCCTTAAATAACGGTAATCTGGCTATACTATAGTATAGTTTTGACTTTGAATATAACACATGTACACTTTTTGTTTCCCATATTAAATAGCATACAAAAAATAGGTTGCATTTTTCTTAATGAAATATTTGTACTTTCAAAAGGAACTTGCTTAATGAGGAAGAAATGGCTCTCCACTTTTGAATCGAGAGACCAATTCTTGTCAGTTCAAATTAGTTCTGTTTTAATTTGTTCTGGTTTTATGAGAAAACTGTAATTCTTCATATTTTTTATATAAGGAAGGAATGGTGAGTGGAGGAGGTCGTTTATGAGCTTGATTGTTTTCTTTCTTATAATCCTATAAATTCCTATATTTTAGTTCTGAAATTCCTGCCACCAAATATTATTTGACACCCTGCACTTGCCATTGACATCTCTTGTTACTTGTAAAATTTGTACATAAAATATTGCATCAAGCCCTTTTTTATGGCAAATTTGGCTGAATATCGATATTAGGCCCAATTCCCCAAGGAAAAAAGATTATATTTTCCCCATACTTAGAAAGAAAATTCCCCTTCAGTAAAATTATTTAAAATTTTACCCGTATAAATACCCAAATTTGGTGATTCATGGTGTAAATTTCCCCTATCAAAACGATCCGGCATACTTCCCCCAAAACTGAAAAAAATGGCTGCCATCTGATGACTTTTGTCAACAGATAACCGTTTTAATTGTGCTTTGTTATACTCTTTCTTCATTTGTAATTTATATTAACATAAAAATGTTTCCATGACAACCAGCTTGCTTGGCAGGTAAGTGTACAATGCAATAGTACAATGGTTATAGTCTTGTTAAACCAATTTTGTTTTATATTTAAACAGTTATATATTATAACAGAATGGGTGTAATGTCGCTTTTTATTTTATTTTTTCTCGTTTTTTTCATGACATTTATATTTAAGCAGTTATATTTTATAACAGAATGGATGAACAGTGCTTTTTATTTTATATTTTCTTGTTTTCATCATGACATTTATATTTAAGCAGTTTAAAGCAGTTATATATTATAACAGAATGGTCGTACTGTTGCTTTTTATATTGTATTTTCTCATTTTCAACAAGACATTGAGGGACATAGGTTATACATTTTGGGATTGTTCTTTATATACATCACACTTCCCATTTTTAATCATGAAACATTGTTTTACAAATGATAACAGATCTGTATGAAGATTTATACCTAATACTGTATTTTGTTGCGACGTTCCACTGACTTGTATCGACATGCTGGGCTCGTGTATCGCAACATATCATCGACCACACATATCGGTACAGTATCGATATTCGCTGTATCATCTCATCGCAACTTAAAAGCAACTATGCTCGTTGAAAAATTATTTTATTGTTGCATTTATCATTCTTTGGTTGTCTTTACGACAAGTTTAAATCAAAATGGTCAATGTGACATTATTTTATTGTTCTGTGCAGTAAAATTGTAACCGTATTCTTATTTGAAATGCTTTACAAAAGCTTTGACCTTGATCACTAACATAGTCAAGAGGGTTATTACAATGTATATGGCTGGATTAGAATGCAAAGTAACGTTGGTTAGAGTTCTTAATATTCTTTAGTTAAGGGTAGATTTGTGTTTTTTCTAGTGGTGGCAGGTTTTGAGAGAATCTTTGTTGTTCTTTATATTCCTGACGATAAAACTTCACTTCTTGCCCTTTTGATTTAAGCTTAAAAAAAGATCTACAAGCCCAGGTAAGGCTTGTACCAAAACCGAACCTACAGCAAATACGTCAAGATCACGAACGCTTTCGCCGACGAAGACGTCGACTAAAGCTGATAGTAGTAAATCTGTCAAACCAAAAACGGTATTGAATCACTGATTATTGATTTTGCATCGGTGTTGGTGGCAATATCAAGAGATTTTGATGCACCGACAACTGCACCGACAACTGCACCAGCACTCTTTAGTATATTTGGATATTTAATAAATAAGTGATTAAAATAAGCTTCAAATATTCAACAGCACTCTTTTATATAAAAAACGACTGCAGTAAAACCTCAATAACAAGACCACCTCAAAATTAAGACCAGTTTTCAAGGGTCCCAAGGGAGGTCTTATTATTGAGGTTTTACCGTATTGTTCAACAGTCGTAATTCAAAAATAGCAAATGTTTAGTGAAGCTTAAAAAAATGTAACATTTTTCCATGGTTATATAGCAACAATAGTTTTAAATTTAGTATGCAATTAAATGTCAATTGAACTATATACTCCAACATTTTTTCATTGTTAGCAATAATAGTTTTAAATTTGATGTGCAATTAAGTGTCAATTGAACTCTATGTTCCAGCATTTTTCCATTGTTAGCAACAATAGTTTTAAATTTGATATACAATTAAGTGTCAATTGAACTCTATGTTCCAACATTTTTTCATTGTTAGCAACAATAGTTTTAAATTTGATATGCAATTAAGTGTCAATTGAACTCTATGTTCCAATATATTTCCTTGTTTCTGATGCTACCTCCTCGGAATAGATACAGTCCTATACTATAGTCCTTCTGATTGGCTCTTGTGAAAGATAACGCTTTAAATGGTTTCCTGTCTTCGTATTTGACAGCCATGCTTTTGCAGAATGTATGACACAGATAATTTCTGCTTGTCTAATATTTAAAGAACACAGCCCATTCACATTACAAACGTGGAACGTCAATAACTCACGACGAACTATCGTATACTTGATTGATTTGTGCCAATGATGTGGGATAACCAATTAACGTTTTGACAAATACTCAAATTTGTCAAGCACACTGATTCTAGGGAGAGGTCACCAGCTTCGAGAATCCCCATCGGATTACGAATATCTCATTTATTGGCCCGATTATGTTTCTTTTGGAAATTGGACATCAAGCAAATGACGTTGATGGGCGTGATAGATTTATATGGGTTTTACATTGAGACAAGTCGTACTGATATATGTACAATACATGACATGAAATTTCAAAGAGTTACAAATCTTGTGACAAAATGAATTAGTATGGTAATTGGATTTCCTAAAAAAATGATGTAATTATCCGTAGTTATGTTATGTATCTATCCTAAGGGGATAAATCGTATACCGGGTTAAGATTCAATTGATACCCATACAAAATTGTTCATAATTTACGCAGTGATTTTTGTCTTGTTCATTTTGGTTCTCGTGGTTTTTGTATGGTGTGTTGGGAAAACACTTTACTGTTATTTCTGTCTTCAGAAATTGTTTGTGTTTTGTCTGCGTTTAAGTGACTTGTTTTGGTTATAGTGTCGGTGAGTGATAGCTTAAATCTGTCTTGTTTTGTGTATATTGTGTGTTTTGGAGAACTTGATGCAAGGCTGTTGTAAATATATTAATAAGCAGTTGAGTGATTCAAAAATATTTATCATTCAATTGCCTCGTCATATTCTATGTCTTCTGTGTTCAAGGCCTTTTTCCAACAGTATTTCAGGTTCGAAATGTATGACAGTTTGGTTGACCCCAAATCAACTTTCCTAGGGTACCAGTCAGTTCTAACCTAGGGTACCAGCCAGTACTTACCTTAGGTACCAGCCAGTTCTAACATTGGGTACCAGCCAATATTTATCTAGGTTGCAGCCAGTTCTTAACTTGGGTACCAGCCAGTACTAATCTAGGTTGCAGCCAGTTCTTACCTTGGGTACCAGCCAGTTCTAACCTTGGGTACCAGCCAGTATTTATCTAGGTTCCAGCCAGTTCTTACCTTGGGTACCAGCCATTTCTAACCTTGGGTACCAGCCAGTATTTATCTAGGTTCCAGCCAGTTCTTACCTTGGGTACCAGCCAGTACTAATCTAGGTTGCAGCCAGTTCTTACCTTGGGTACCAGCTAGTAATAATCTAGGTTCCAGCCAGTTCTTACCTTGGGTACCAGCCAGTACTAACCTAGGGTACCAGCCTGTACTAACCTAGGGTACCAGCCTGTACTACCAGCTCTTATTGACACCCCTGTATCTTGGAGAATATACTCTTCCGGTATTTGAACATACAGCCACCAGCTTGGCAATCCAGTGCACTGTTGACTGAGCTAAGCTGACAGGCTTACAAGTGTATTTCTAAGGACCTGTGTATAAGTAACAAAATCCGGGTTTTAGAAATCAGTCTTAAAACTCAAGCATTTGATTGGCTGTATCTGAGCACAGTCTAAAAATTGACCAATGCCAAGGCTGCATTCTTAGACTGGTCTCCAAACTCAGTTTTGTAGCCATACACTCAGTTCTATGACTTAATCTGTTCTTTAAATGTCTCAATTAAATACGTGTATAAACATGTATATGTCTGTTTGTATATTTGTCAGAATACATAGTATTCTATGTTCACTGGTTGTTTTAAATACATTCATTCCATGACCGGAAACATACATTACATTAATAAACATTGTTTGGTTATAGGTGACATGGGACATTGATGTTGTTTCTTCTCTGTTTTGGTATATCACAAAATTTCTGTTACAGTAAAGACACTATCCCAAAGGACGATAATATAGACAGTGTCGTGTAAGAATCATTAACAGGCCATGGGTTTTGCATGACGTTTGCCATAATATACAAAAACGTGTCCATCATTTGTTTAAGGATGCCGATAGGAAGGACATTATATAAGACAATGTTACCCTCGACGATGCTTGTCCGTGTTGGAGAGATGGCAGTTTATCAAATATCAGACCGATGGGAGATGGACTTGTGTATGTTAGCATTGTTTTACAAGATGACGTCCTTAGCGCTAACATAGGCTTGCCATGTCATCAATTTTATTTGGAACTTTATGGCGTATTCTACAACAAATTAGTTGTACAACGTCGGTAAACTATGCATTGACATTTTCTATGAAATGCCCGTGGCATTTTCTCACCGCTCTGCTGGTGTTTTATGTGTTCTGCCACCCAAGGTTTTTGGCACGGTTATTTTCATTGATACAATTTGTGGTAATCTGTCGCATGTGCTGGGAACCTTAATGTTAAAGTTACTCAAATATTTTAAATTATACATTCACTTGTTCTGATGACTTTAAGCAGTATAGTAAGTTATGTTATAGGACAATGTAACCATCTTACATCTACAGTGTCAACTATTCTTCACGGTGTGTTCAGTACGATGTCGTTATGTCCCTGTTTTGTGTACAATTGTATCCATATCACTATTGTAAATAATTAATTTGGGATTTTAAGGGGGTTTAAGTCGAAGGCATTTAAATGAAGTATATCCTCTTAAATGTGCTTTCATTGAGGGACGATGTTGCTGTTGGAGGATTTTAATGTTTTAATGGTTGCCGAGAATCGAAGCTTTGGTCATCAGAGGTGTCACTAATTTTGAAATATTGAGGAAAACACAGAAAGTAAGCGGGGTATTGGGCTACTCCCCTTAATTATCATCATTCATACAAGAAAAGTAGCCGGGAGATGATGCTTAAGTTACTGGGTAATATTGCCGGCTCCGGGGTCTTAGTGACACCCCTGGGTAATGCATAAAAATAAGTTGTTTGCCATACCCAAACCAATCAAACTGCACCCTAAGGATGTGTATGGATAATCTCTGTCAGTATTTATGTGAAAAATATCTAAAAATAAACATTTAATTTTTGTACAAACCCCTAAAATTGTTGTTTGGGAGGATGCATAATAGACAATTTTGTTAGGATCGCCTTAACTAATAGCTTAATTGTCATAAAGTATATATTTGCTGTTGAAATGAAAAAGGGTTTCTGAGTGTGGAAGACTCCTTACTTTTGAAAACGAATCTGATAAATACATCATAGTTTGCTTATATAGATCTATACAGTAAAACCTCAATTAATGACCACCTCAATTATAAGACCACCTCAAAATGAAGAGCACAATTTTCAAATCGATTTTCAAGGGTCCCAACTGAGGTCTTATTATCGAGGTTTTACTGTATGCGTATAATTATGTAAAAATAATTATGTAGTATAATGAACCAAATTTTTATTTTCTTGAAAAACACTGATGAGAGAAATTTTTTAATTGTTGATCAAAATTCTGACCATTTTACTGATCAGGCCCAAATCTCTCAAAGCGTCTCAAATAAGAATCTCAGCTCAATATGAGATTTTGTTCAATATAGAGACTGAGATTGAGACAAATCTCATTTGAATCTCTTGAACAAAAACTCGTCTTTCATTTTGTAATACCAATTTTGAGTCCAGTCTCAGATGAGGAAAATTTGACAGATTTGAGACAATATTTGAGCTGAGATTTAGCTCAAATTGAAATGCTTCGGGCAATCGGGGCCAGAAATCAGATATTGTTTTGTTAAAGAGTGCACTGAATTTCTAAAGAAAAATCCTTAATACTGTCATCGGGCTCTTACGATTTCAATTTTCTCGAATTTTAGGCAGAAACATTTCTGTTATTTGAGAAAATTGTGTCAGTACATTATACCGAAGACAGTAATACGGAGTCACATATTAACTTGTCTGTGTTTTGCAGACTCCCAGCGTCCGTGGAGACTCGATGATATGTGAGATGTTTGCATTCTTATTGGCTGCGTTTGATTAGCTTCTATAATTGTTTTCATTATTTCCCATAAGCTCTATGTGAGGTTGACATGAATTGTGTTCATGCACGAGTATCTTTTTTGAATTTCGCATAATTTTTTTTAACGAGGCACGGAACAATGCGTTTTAAAGCTATCATGACTAAACCGAGGGGCATTAGAACTGTGTGTGTGTTTAATATGTTCATAGGGTAACTTGCATTACCTTCCTGTTTTAAACTGGTTGTCTGCAATGGTCAATTGAACTTAATTTGTGATGTACAGTCGGACCCTGTTTATTCATCTCAATACTTGGTATCATCCGAAATAAATATCAGGTCTGGATGTGTCTTCCCACGTCAAATTAAAATGATTTATTCGAAATCATGTATTATCAGAAATAAAATTTCAGACCCGATGAATTCGAATGAATGAAGTCTGACTGTATTTTTGAAAATGTTTTCTTTCCTGATTAAAGTCTCATTAAAAATGTCCCTTGTTTCAGCCCGGTGAGTCTTATGAAATAATGACTTTTAATTGGGATAATTTGTTTGTTATTTCCAAATGTTAGGTTATAAATAATCTGGTAGACTTCAATCTCATCTGGTCATTATAAATGTTAGGACTTCGCTTGTTTTTCTAGTACGTATTTTTCTAACGTAAACGGCAAAACTGCCTTCGTTATCTTATAATGCTCCCTGAAGGATGAAGCATATAGCCTTCGAT
Organism: Mactromeris polynyma; assembly: GCA_032209605.1. Taxonomy (NCBI): domain Eukaryota; kingdom Metazoa; phylum Mollusca; class Bivalvia; order Venerida; family Mactridae; genus Mactromeris; species Mactromeris polynyma. Next base: position 1,667,481 of record JASFXZ010000034.1, on the reverse strand, counting down.
TCGTCTGTCCGTGTGTTAGTATGTGCGTGTGTGCATCCCGCATTCGCGTTTGCTTTATTTCTCAGCAACTAACGACTATAACTCAATGAAACTTAATGGGACGTTTCCCTTCCAAGAGGAGGTGCACATTTTGTCGGCATGTTGGAATTGAATGATTTTTCACACACGACCCTTTCTTCATGTTCATACTTCAGGGAGCATCCATCGGTTCTACTGATGTTCTTGTCTTAGATTATATAATGTGTTCATTTAATCTCATATTTCAACAGTACTCCAGTTAGATGATGGTTAGTGTCATGAACCCGAGTCATATTTCCGACTACAGTGACGCACCAGATTTTCCAAAAGCAACTCAAAACTTTAATATTATTATTACACATTAATCAAAGTGGAGAACGAATGATATGAGATTGTTTTATTTCATTCTTGCTCTCCTGAAGAAGATAAAACTCCCATTGGGTTTCAAACTCGAGACTCACAGATCAGCAGATATCAGAGTAGATCTAGCTGTCTATTGGAGAACATTATCATAATAAATACAATGAGACGGTATTTGTCCCCAATTGTTAACCATGCAGAGTGGGACATGGAGGAATTTTATGCACAAAAATACAGTAAAACCTCACTTAAAGACCACCTCAATATTAAGACCACATCAACATTTTCAAGTTCATTTTCACTGTTTTGCCCTATTCAACCTCAATATTAAGACCACCTCAGCTTAAGAAGACCAGATTTCAAGGATCCCAATGGTGGTCTTATTATTGGGGTTTTACTGTCGTTTCAATGAAACCTCAATAATAAGACCATCATTGTTTCTGATGACAATCCCTTTTAGTTGTGAGGTGGCCAGTGATTTTTGAGTTAATTCTTGGAATAAAAATTAAAAACTTGTCCATGAATCTTATTAATGAGGGGGTCTTAATTTCAAGATGGTCTTTAAATGAGGTTTTACTGTATTGAGTCTCAGGACATTTTTGAAACAACTATCATTTCGTTATGATATTATGTCAGCAATCAAACATCTAAATCATTCATACCAAAGGACACATTTCTTTGAATAAGATTTCCAAGTGTTTCATGTTTAGATGCGAATGAATTCAATTGGCGTAATTTTGTATCCTTGGTGACGTTATTTCAACCTCTCCTCGAGTTAACAAGATTACTCAAATTCTGTCGCTAACTTAGCTCAAAATCATAAAATGTCAAACGGTGTACTATTGAGTTGGTCATATGTGTGATCTGAATGCCAGGAACCAGTAGGCAGACCATTGTCTCAAAGATTGGTTCCATGCTTGATTTAGTTAGTGTCTAAACATGTTTTGATTAGATTAATTTAGTTGGACAGTTCTGCACACAGTGTAATTGTCGTTTGTGACGCGTTATTGCTCGCTTGTGGAAATGTCCATTGCTGAGAAAACCTCTGTATTGATTTAGTTATCGCTGTGAGTTTTCCTTTCAACTATCAGAGAGACAAGGAGACAGTTACTCGACTTTTGTTTGATGCGACAAAACTGTTCATTTTTATTTTTATAACGTTGTGAATAGCAGCGGTAGTAAATTGAATGCTTCCAATATTTATGATAAAAGCTACACACATTACTTGATTTGAACAATTGGATAAAATAATAGTTAACTATTTAGAGTTGTAACTTGGTAAAAATCAACTGAAATATATATAAAAAGTGTCCTTGTAATTTCCTCATTTTTAGGTTTAGCCCAAACATTTTATTGTTCAGTTTTTTTATGAAGCACTTGCAATAGTTTTGTTATTCGTCGTGAAAAAAGTAGTTTAAATAGTTTTGACTATATGTGTATTCCTGTAAGAAGAGTCTGTGACGTAACCCACTTGCATAAATGGTCGGGACCAGTAAAAATTGATTCAGACAAGTTGTAACATTAAATATAAACCAAAATAACTTAGTTTGACCATTTTTTTTTGTTACATTAATTATCAAGCAAAACAACTTCATTTGACCATTTTTATTTGTTACACGAATAATAAAGCAAGATAATTCAATTTCACCATTTTGGACATACTTGTATTCTTGAAATCATCTCTTCTAAAGTCTAAGTTCTGCAACTCTGCACACAGAAGTTGTGCACACTACCGAAATAATAGCCGTAGCATGAGAAGTGAATCTACATTTTATTTGATAATCATTGAAAATACATTTCTCATCATCACAATAAAATGTAATATCGCGACCATTAAGTACAAAATCTGTGTATCTATTCATTTATTACAAGCATATTAACGTGATGGAGGACTTCACAGTGATTTAAGGTTTTGACGCACAACTGTTGTAACTTCGTCTTTACTTCATCGGAGTTACATTAGTTACGCCCGTAACCTTGGTATTTTCGTTGGCTTTAAATTTACTTTGTCTGCATTTGGATTCAAATATTGCACATTGTATCGGACTGAAATTGAATTGTTTTGCGATTTCTCTGTTTATTTATGCAAATTACACCCTTTTAAGTATTATATGTTCTTTGTCAAAGTGATCATTACAAGAAAAGTGTGCTTGGAAATTGTTCCATCTTTTGAGTTTTAAACGTCTTTGGTTTTATTTGTCTGGAAATTTAAGTCTTAAGCCTTTATGTGTATAGCCGGGCCTGGTTTAAGTTTAGACAACAGCCCATTTTTGGGGGTGGTAAGTTCGAACCTCGTATACTCTCCTGATGGTTTAGCTGAAGACAATACATCCCGAATCATGTGACCTCCACATCCTGTTCATGCAGGGAAGTTTATAGTCCCATATGTAAGAATGTGTTAGTGCTTGTTGTAATAATAATAATAATAACAACTTTATTTAAAGAGGCAACACAGTTGGGCATGCCAAGTCTTCCACGACAGCCTCTATTATTGTCAATAATTGGTAAATTTTGTTACCGGAAAGAATATAAGAATTCTTTAAGAAAATATCTAAAATGAGGATCTCGCAATTTGTTTTCGGGTCCTCTGGATGCACAGTCAGTTGTATACACGAATCCTACGTCCAAAAATTGCGCAGTGACGCAGAAACCCTGTGTCTGGGAAATCCTTAAGTTTGTGCACTCGTTTTTAAACTTGAACAATATCTTGAGAATATGCATGTTATTAATGATAATTGTTAGTAGATAATATTGTATGGAAGGGAAAAATTGATTGCTCGAACCAAATATTTCATGGTTGTAAAAGAGAGAGAATACGTAACTACAGGGAAAGCCACATACATGTAAGTCATGCAATATTTTCCATCTACTGTGGACGCTCATTCAAAGATCACCACTGCTGTTTTGATACTGTTAATACTGTGATTTTTATTAATCAAGAAATGAAACATTTTACTTTAGAAAAATCATAATTAGAGTTCTTTGTGAACTTGGTTTATCTGGGGACAACGTTGGAACCCAAATTGTTCGAGAAAGTACCAACTGGCCAGGCAAGCGAGATTTTTGACAGACCATGTTTACTTCTTATTCATCAATATTCCACTCACAAACCCTTCAAATCTGAACTCGGACTTCGACTTCAAGTTTGCCAAGTTATTCTTATCACCCTTCTTTTTTTCGTTAAATCTAAATGAATTAAATTTTGTCCGCATAAATAATTATTGTTGTTACCCAATGTACACTTTTACCTTTTTGTGTTAAAATCTATGTCATTTTAGCATTAAAGGGTCAAAGATGCATTTAAGACTTTAAAGTCTAAGTTTTAGTCTTAAAATGTTTGTGTATAAGATTCCTTGTCATCTTTCCTGTTTGACCATTGAAAATATCTCTACTGCTTATGTGAAGTACTTTGATTCTGTATTGTGTTGTTTGTTGCTTTTGTATGCATGTTCTGCTGGATAGTTAGTTTATAGTTTACCCCTTAAAAATTAGGGGCCATTGTTGAAAGAAAGTATATAGCTAAGGAAAATTCTTCAGGACGGCCTTAACTTACAAAAATATTTGTATGAATAAAAAATATTTCTTGTATTAAATGATCTAGCTGGTATAAATACTAGATTACAGTTTTTGAATTCTTATGTTTCATAATTTTTAGATAAATATCGTATGATCTATAACCAGGGGAAATCGAAAATGTTTATAAATTTTGGAGTGCAAAAAATGACTAAGTGACAGTCATGCGGTCTGCTTGTAAAGTTTTACTGATATAATTAGAAATGTCGTAACAAACTACACTGATATTGATATAGAGAGCCATTGCATGTTGAAGATATGAATTTATCTGCGTCTCTTATCGAAATAAAATTGATTATCTGGCTTACCAATGTGTGGCTGCATGTTATTCCCGAGAACCAGCTTTAAGATGGCATTCTGGGATTGTATTCCTTCAAAATGGCCGTAAATGCTTACCGAATTTGTTAGGAGATAAAACGTTTTTTATACACGACTCTGTCTACTTATGGATGCATCCCTTGTGTAAATACACTTCTCTCGAATGTGGTATAATATTTGACAATCGGTGATATTGTCTCGGTTAGCTTTAATGACACTTCACATGCCACTCATTTAGAAGAGACAGTCCACATTGCCACGTCTTGAGGACAATAAAGCTGTGTATCGTTGTTAAAACAAAATTGAATTCCTCCCATGCCTATTGTCTCAAAATGATGCAGTAATTTATTTTCATTAAATATCAATAATGATTGTCGTGGCATCCTCCCGGGGATGCCTGTAGCTTCTGATCACAAAATACTGGATAAACAACTCAATATGTTTGTTTGTGACAAACCTGCTCGTTTCATTTCATATCATTTGTAGCATTAATGTGATAGAAGAGATTCAATTAGGAGGCCTTCTTGAAGTACATCGACTTACATAAAGGCTTTAGCTTTTTCTGATATGCAATAAGACGTCTTAAAAAATGCAGGAGTGTGGTTTAATGCATTTGCTTATGTACTAGGTGGTCTGGTTTCGGGACTGTCTTTAAATCTCCCCACATTTGCTGCACTGATGAATCCATTTTGGAGATAAACAGTAAAATATATTTGTTAAATTCCTCGTAGGGTTGTTGATAATTGTCTCAATTCTTTGAAACGACAAACAGATTCAATTATATGAATAATGTTTAGAATGGATTTTTGGTATAAATGTGTATATGCTAGGGCAAAGGTTCTTCTGCCGGGTTGGCTTAATGTCGTAAAATATGTCAGGAACGAATTGTAGAGATATATGTGTAAACCATCCTCTGTACCCAGGCTATAACATATATGATACCCTGGGCAAATTGGCTAGCGACACTTCGTAATGCATGGATATTCATTAGCATTTCTCGACAAATGAAATGGACGATAACAAAGAAAATGCATCCTAAATTTTATATTTCTTCAATGCTAATGAGTTTGGTGTGCAATATGATGTGTAGATATTTTTAGAATTGTTTCCTTCGATTTATTGAAAAAAAATTGTTGAGAAAATTTAGCATCTTTTCTGGCTGCAAAATAAATTTATTCACAAAATACTTGCACTCGAGTATTTGACCTGTATCACGAATGCCGGGTTAAAAACTGGGTCAGTTCTGTGGTAATTGTATTGATTCTATATACGATGATATTTGTGCCTCTTTAATTTCAGAATCGGAATATTGAAGGTAGAGAGAAAAACTTGGAGAAAGCTCACAGTGATACCATACGCAACTATGAACAGGAAAAAAGGGGTCAGCGTATATCCAACTTTTGTTTCATTTCCAAAGGCTCCTCATCTTAATACAGATCATGTTTTCAATATCAGTTTCAATTCACTTATTTTTGGAGGATTCATGGCCCTTTTTGTCATAAAAAAATGGTTTCTGATCAATAACTCTTGAAATGTTGGATTGATTCAATTCATATTGGTCTAATAAGCATAGGATAATAAAGTACAGGTCAAGTTTTATTTCCGTTTAAATCCGCCAATCTTAAGAGGAGTTATGGCCCTTTTTCATTTAAAAATTGGTTTGTGTCTTTTATAGAATTGTCACAAAAATTGCATAAAGTTACGATGGAGCTGGAGACAGCAAGATCGGGGAAGGCTGATGAGATGGCAGGACGTGTGCAGCTTGAAAGCAAAGTGCGGGTATGTACTTGTATCCTCGATTCTGAGTCTGATTTCTGGAATTTATTTTGAAATTTACTTTACCGATGTTTTCAAGAAATATGACATGCCCAGGTGGCAGTGAAGTATCCCATGACTTAGCCTATAAACTTTCAGATACTGTACACTTACCAGGATCAAACTTCATGAGAATGTCATCATTGTCTGCAGCAGGCTCTTGGACATAGAGAGGTTTTAGTGCAAAACTGTTGTCTGCTTCTTTTCCAAAACTGAATTCTAGTAGTTTTTCGACACACTTTACATATGTGGGATCCTTCAGCAGGTCTTAACTGTGGTTTTAACTGTGAACTTACATGTTGGAATGCCAGAATAGTACTGCCAGGGCTCTAGAAATCCACTAGCCCGACATTCCGGACTAGCTGAATTGGGCTACCAACAGTTGAGTTGAAGATAGTCCTGGACAAGTCTGTTTTTAAAGCTAACCAACATCAGCAATTGTTGCAACCTGTGATTATTAATTTTGGATTGTGGAGCTATCATTGTGTATGTTGTTATTTGTTACTAAATTGACTGGTATTTTTACTAACTTCCTATGTCGGACAAGTCAAATTTTACATTTCCATTAGTCTGGGACAAGTGTCTTTGAAAACAAATTCTATATCCCTGACTGTGTGTGTCACCTGTGTTTAGATATCATTTACTTTTAATGTGATCATAGAAAAGTTGTTTTCTTTTCGACAGACTCTTGACAGAGAGATTGAACAGAAGTTGGGGAAGTTTGAAGAACTTGTCAAAGAGGTATGTATGTATAAGTATGTATAAGTTCTCTGTTAGTGATGTCCTAATGGAAACAACAATGCTTAAAGATGTATCTGGTCCATCTGAACGTAAAATATTTGAATGTGCTGCATCCAGTGTTGTTGCTACATTGGCTAAGAGATCTTTAAAATGAACAGTTGTAATGTAATATAGATTCCAAAAATCTTATTTTATCATGTTACGCATGGAAACACTCGTAAAGACACCATCTTGTTAAAGAAACAGGAAGTTTGAATGCAGATAAACACTAAGAAATATGTTATTAGTATATTCGTTAATAATTTTATTAATGTTTTAACTATATGAAATATATTTATCATGTTTCTTCACATAAAATATGAACAAAAACATGAGCATGATTTTACTTTGAATCTACATTTAAATGTCACCATAAACTGCTGAGAATTTACTTCCTTTTCTGCAAAATGGTTTTGCGGCTATTACTTACTTATTTTTAGCCTAATTTCTAGGAAGTAGAGTTTTGTCCAGTGACTCTTCAGCGTGGAGATATTTTAGTGACTAACCAGATTTTATTGTCATTCGTCAGTTTGATCTATCTGTACTTTGATTTTGAGCCGACAATGGTAATGCACAGAATTGGTTGGGATAAAAAATAATTTATTCACCTGAATAATTGAAAATCATATCTTTTTAAAAATTAATGGCTAGAATGAGCTGGGCAATAAACAAGATCATGAATTCACAGAGATGAATGGTTTTTGTTAAATTATACTTGGTGAGCAGTGAGAATTTTTCGATAACTTTATTTTGCCAGAATATTTGATTTTTAACTTTTCAATTATTTCGCTCTGTAATTCTGACTGCAACAAAATTTACATATTTTTTAATACAGCTGGTATATTTACACCATTATGAATTTAATATTCATGAACATTTTCTAATTCGTGTTGGAACAAATTTGCAAAAAAATCAGTGATAATTAGACAATCACAAATAGAAAGTGATCTATGGTAATATCTCAATTAGTGATAATACGAAATGGATTCAAATTTAAGTGTGTACCAGTCCTGGTTTCTATTGGTCAATATTTTCCAAAACATTTTTTCGTTGGCTGATTACCTCACGATTTGTGTAAAAATGTACCCGAGTCAATAAAAAATGGAGCTGATCGGCGGTCCAGTGGTAACGCACTGGACTTGTAATCCAGTGGTCGCAGGTTCAATTCCCCATGCCACCTCTAACAGTACTAAATGTCTTTTGGATGAGACTTTGAAAAACTGAATACCTGTGTTCAAAACTTTATATCCGGCGCGTAAAAGAACCAAGGCTACTTCTGGAACTGGGGCATCTTGCGTATCGATCACTGTTCTCTGAAATCTAAAATGACCAACATTCTGGAGGCATCGTCCTAATAATAATATTAATAATAAAGAATTTATTATTAGAGACAACAATCTTCCCTGCGAGCCTTCCTCAGAGCATTAACATAATACAGTGAAGTTCCGCTATTAAGACCACCCACCCATGGGTCCGACATAAAGTGGTCTTATTATCGAGTCGGTCTTAATAGTGAAACCAAAGCAGACTGGTATGATACGGGAAAACGGTGGCGACGATAAATAAATGGGCGCTGCTATGGGATTTACAACCTCTTCTGTAAGTGACGTCTTTTCAAGTAAATGCAACATGTGATACCACTATTTGCAAGCAGGATACAGTATTTACTCCATATGGTCACTTCGTTTTCATATTGCCACATGGGGCATATTGCTTACTGTCAGTACATGGTGACATCACATTTGACGGTTTCTGGAAATGACGTGACTTAAAGAAGAGGTTGGATATCGTACAGCGGCGCCCAAATGCAAATGCATATAAAAATGGACTATAGTAAAGTTGATCCTCGGTGATGATACAAACAATTATATGAAGTACAGTGATACAGATACTGATACTACACTTTCTACCTTACTCAATATACAAACAATCTCATTAGTTTAAGTCTGAGAGGATTCATCTATAGTTGTTTGATTTCCTTAAATATTAATTACAACTCAACAAATTTCAAAATTGCATTGAGTAAGCATTATGTTGACTTTATGACACATCTTTACTGTGCCCCTATTCACAAACACTCTTGGACTGAAACTTAGACTTAAAATTTGCAAAAGTTATAGTTACCGGCCTTTCGATTTCGTTCAATCTGAATGGATGAAATTTTGTCAGAATAATTGGTGTTACATTTTTGCCACAACTTTTGTTAAGATCTATTTTGTAATAAAAACGTAGGAGCAAAAATAACTTTTAACATTTTAAAGTGTAAGTCTGAGTTTCAGTCTTAAATTGTTTGTGAATACGGGCCCTGATCTTGAGATTCTGTCATATTCATTGTCATATTCATTGTCATATTCATTGTCATATTCATTGCCATATTCATTGTCATGTTCATTGTCATATTCATTGTCATATTCATTGTCATATTCATTGTCATATTCATTGTCATATTCATTATCATATTCATTGTCATATTCATTATCGTATTCATTGTCATATTCATTGTCATATTCATTGTCATGTTCATTGTCATATTCATTGTCATATTCATTGTCATATTCATTGTCATATTCATTATCATATTTATTGTCATATTCATTGTCATATTCATTGTCATATTCATTATCATATTCATTGTCATATTCATTGTCATGTTCATCAGTGGTTGCCAGACATTAAAGACTATGTAGGTCTGACGTGAACTTTTTTGTTTGAAGTATTTTTCAATTGACACAAAATATTTTTTTCATTGTTAATTATTTATTCTTCTTTATTTAGCTTGAAGAAGCAAGAACTTTACTTCGTCGTTTTGAGTCCCAAGCTCGTAAGCAACAGGAGGACTTAGAATTTAAAAATCAGGAACTTGAGACAGTGCGTAAAGAACTTGCTGAGATTTGGTCGACGCACAATCAGTTAACTGAACATTCTAGTCAACAAGCAGACTTGATTAGACAAATACAGTCTCTGCAGACTGATACACAGAAAAGTAAGCAGAATTTTTACTTTTGTCAGTAGTGTCATATGTTGGTAGTGTCATATTTTGCTTTTTAGCTTGTCTGTGTTGAAAGAATGAGAAGGTATTGTCATAACTTGTTTGTCATCATTGTCTGCGTCTACAAAAATATTAAATGTTTAAATGTTAAATTTAGCTCGGCTTTTCAGAAAGTCTATGTCCCAATGCTTATGTTACCCACAGAGTGTCTGTGTCAGCTTGCGGTGCTTATGTTATAGTAGTCAAATGTATGGGGAAGAGATTCACGCTCTGGAGGTCATTGATTGTAATCCGGTGATGAGCGAGATTCTTCCCAGAATGCATGAATATTGGTTAGAAATCAAGGAAGCACTCGTCAAGAATTGTTACTTTTAGAACCTGTTTCAAATACAGTGATGGAAGTTATTAATCACATATTTTATGGTATTAGATTTATTGAGCAAAATATCTGACTAGTATCATAATTAATGAGCAAAATAATTATTTATTATGTTTCTGCAAGAGAGACGAAAAAGTGTACATGCTTTGTCTCCTTTGATGCTTGTTCTGAAGAAGATGATGAGGGAAATGATGATGATGTCATTGGTGATGACGAAGGTGTTGAAAATGTTTTTGATGAAATTAAATTTGATTACGTTGGAAACTAAAATGATTTACTAGTATTTTATCTAGGATTCTCGACAATACAGTATATCTGTTATTCGTTCTTTAGCACGTATTGTCTATAGACAATATTAGACAGATGCCGACATTATATTTTACTGGCTTTGACACCAATGTCTGTTATACGTTTATCTCGACACATTGTACGATGTTGACATTTTATTACTTTCAGTGATGAAGAATCAGGAAGATGCGTATTCTTTAGAGAGTAATTCAATACAACAGGTATTTTGTCTCTGTACTTTTTAGTGTCGTTAAATCATCGCATATTTTTTGTTGCATTAAATGTTCGGTTTTATATTGTCGTACATACTTCTTAACTGTCTGCTTTGCATTACCTCTGGGAGTGTTCGTAGCGATGCTTGTATGTAGGGTGTGATCTGTACTTTATAATACAGATCAAAATTGGAGCGTTACTCAGTTGATTATTTCTACCCTCATACATATGGCAGTATTTATATGTATGTATAGTCAAATAATATTTACATGGCACAAATATTCATGTAGGTCCGTTAATTATATTCGGCAAATTTCGACGAGTAACTTTCAGTGTTTATGTAATTATCATGTGTCTGCTCATGGTGGATAGCGATTGTGAACGAAGAGAGACTCAAAGGTTAATGGGTAGCTGTTTAATGTTGTTTAATAATAATTCAATTTCGGGTTAAGAGTTATTATTGAATTTTTATGCCACCGCCATTCGAAGAATGTTGAAGTGGCATAAAGTGTTACCCCTGTCTGTCAGTATTTCCGTCTGTCTGTCTGTTCGTCCATGCAAAATTTGGTTTCTGATCAATCACTCGTTGAAAGGATGGATAGATTTAATTCATATTTGGCACATGCATTTTGGACAATGAAATAAAGGTCCATATCGATATTGGTCACAATTCCCCTATTTTTGGAGGACTTGTGGCCCTTTTTGAATTAAAAAATTGGTTTCCAATCAATAACTCTGGAAAGTATAGGTAACATCACAAGAAGTAAGGATTTTGACAGATCGGAAAGGATTGTCTAGTTTATCGTTTTTGATAATGCAATTGGAAAGACATTAGATTTTAATTCATCATCATGAAACATTCAAGTCAAGTTACAAACTGTCTGATGTACTTATGTGAGTGATACTGGACCATGGTGACTTATGTGAGTGATACTGGACCATGGTGACTTATGTGAGTGATACTGGACCATGGTGACTTATGTGAGTGATACTGGACCATGGTGACTTATGTGAGTGATACTGGACCATGGTGACTTATGTGAGTGATACTGGACCATGGTGACTTATGTGAGTGATACTGGACCATGGTGACTTATGTGAGTGATACTGGACCATGGTGACTTATGTGAGTGATACTGGACCATGGTGACTTATGTGAGTGATACTGGACCATGGTGACTTATGTGAGTGATACTGGACCATGGTGACTTATGTGAGTGATACTGGACCATGGTGACTTATGTGAGTGATACTGGACCATGGTGACTTATGTGAGTGATACTGGACCATGGTGACTTATGTGAGTGATACTGGACCATGGTGACTTATGTGAGTGATACTGGACCATGGTGACTTATGTGAGTGATACTGGACCATGGTGACTTATGTGAGTGATACTGGACCATGGTGACTCTCTTGTTTTGTTAAATTTTGTATCAGATTGAACTAAACGAAAAGTTTTTTTTTAGTGAAACAATTGTAATGTTGTATATTTTTTCTATGTTGCAGATGTATACGGAACTGACTTCACGTTATGACATGGCTAAAAAGGCGGAGTCTGAACTGCGTTCTCAAGTTCTTGCTCTGAAAAAAGTGAGTTAATTTTACATTGTCTGCATGATATTTTAGACCTGTGTGAATATGGGTCATTTTGATTAAAAAATTAGGTCACTCAGTTAAATCTTAGAAAAAAAAGATTGTTTTAAAGATGTTTACTCCTTCATAAATTTGACAGTTTTTATCCAATCTGAATGAAAGTTTGCCAGAATATTTATCTGCGTGATATCTTAAACAAATGTCAAAATGGGTCGTATCTGCTCGATGAAAAAACTGCCTTTAATCAAGGATTCTAACGTTCCGGATTAATCCGGAAATTCGGATTTAGAAGCTCAAAGTGACTTTGAGATCAATGTAAATCTGGAAGGGGGGAGGGGGAGGGTAGAGGCGGAATCGCGACTGGTACCAAACGTTTTGTGTTTGCATGAGATTCAATAGTCTAGATCGTCAGAAACCTGCATCTGATAATGCTGGGTCATTGAAGCTTCGATCAGAACAGCTGAGTGATTGAGATCATTTGACATGACTTCTGTAAAAATTTGTACTGAGATTATTTTAAGAAGTTGTCTGAAGTATCCAAATGTATTGCTGTGAGGCATTTTAGAAGGTCTTTGAAATGCCTAAAATCATTTCCGTCCGAGGGCTCTGCAGCCCCGACCCCCGGCAAATCTTCAGGATTGAGAACATTCAGCTGTTTCAGCGATTTCTGCATTAACCCCTCTTGTTTATCATTGTATGAATATTAAAAATCCAGTAATTAATTAACTTTTTAAAAACAATAGTGGCGATACTCGCTGTGAAGCAACAATTACATAAAGGGATTTGGTATTTCACTAGTAAATTATTGAAAATTGTACAAGACTGTTACCCATCTGTGACGTCATTCGTGATTTAAAAATAAACTGATTGAAGATGAGTGGTTTAATAATATTACGAGAAAAATCAAATTTCCAATTTATATAAAATTGTTGACTTATAGCATAAAATATTAGTAAATGAATTACGTTGTAACAAACAGTCTATCTGAATAATGTTGGGCAACAGGATAATTAGTCAATGTAATCAAGTTAATCTTGAGTCTTCGGATTATACAAAACCCGTTGTCTTAAGTCTTAATTATCCGAGTTTCGTATTTATGAGTCCGTGTCGGATATGAGTTCTCATAACTATGTTTTGATTTGCTTTTAAGACAAAGTATGCTATGATAGGGATATAAATCTACGTTAGGTTTCGTATCTGGGTTGGTTGATTTTTTGTCCTTCTTGCTAATTATTGACCATTTCGAAACTTGATACGGCTCGTATTCGACGATACAACTCCTCAATGTATCACTTGTATTTAATTTCCCCATCGGAATTATTTGAACATAAAGCTAATTACCGCATTTTTGTCTCTGTGAAATGAAATTACAGTTTCTGAATTTCATATTCTAAACAATGTATAATTTTTACCCAGTAATTACCTTACAGTGTTATCGTAATTTACAATCGTTCTCGCGGGACGGATAGCACGATGATTATTTTCTAAATTGAACAATACAAATGACAGTAAAATATATTTATGTCATATTTTGACATTGCATTGTAAATAGTCATAGCAAAACTTGTCATATTAATACAAATCGCAATCATGTTGCATGGTAATTATAGGGCTGCGTAGTGACATGCGCAATAAATATCGTCGAGAAAATGCGTCATTTTCACACAGGTCATGCAATTCTATGTGTGAAAATGCTGGGACTGTTGACTAAAAAAATTTAAGACAATTTGGTGGAATTTTCTATGCATTCTTTTATAATGATGTATGCCTCTTGTTTAATGGGCTTGTTAGAGAATAACACATCATTTTCTTGTGTGTATATGCTGTAAAAAAGATAAGATTTCGGAAAGAAAACGCATTGAACTCGGTTTAATTAAATCTGTGACGGAAATAATTTTGTTAAAACACAGAAATTTTTAAAGATAGAAGTCAGTTTATTGCTCATCTTATATAAAATGTTACATAATAATTGTTATCAAATGTTAAACTCATATATTTGACTTGGTATGTTTTAATACAGCTATAGTCATAATTGTGTACATTTGAATGATTATTTTGACATTTTCTGCAGAAATTTGGCCTGGTAATAAAATCAGGCTTTTATTTTGGTGTATTGTTCATTTTAAAAAAAAAGTTGGTGGACGGGGAAAAATTAAGTTAGTATCGTAAAAGATTAGAACATAACATTTTGAACAGATTTAGACATCAAAGATTTACTGTTGATTTATGAAATGAGATCCCCCCTTGGAATATCAGTTTAGTGTCTCAGAATATATGTAAGCGTACAGTTTGTTTAGCTAATGAGCCTATTAATGAAGCCTCTTGACTGTACAATGCCCCTTCTTTTATCTTACTAAATATTTTTATTATGCCCCGTTTCAAAGAAAATAGGGCATATTGGTTTGCACATTTCGGTCCGTAACCTTTTTCGTTTCCGATCAATAACTCGAGAACCCCTTGACCTATCGTCCTCAAACTTGGTACACACATTCATATTGGATAGCAGAGGAATCCTATTGATTTAAGGGTCACAAGCTCAAAGGTCAAGGTCACAGGGGGGCATAATGTTTTACAAACATCTCTTGTTTATTTCTTGATATTTCTGTCTATCCATACTCTAGGGGTTGAGGTCAGCTACAAAGTAGCAAGTTAAGACCTGTATTAGTGTCGTTGGTTATGACATATTTTTCCCAATAAAAGATTTGTCATCACAAACTAAGTGCTTTGTCCGAAGATGATTTGGAGGCTTAATTGTGATGGATAGAATTAAACAAAGAAGGAAATTTTATTTAGTATTGCCTAATTTGCTATTACATTTCAAAAGCAGACATTTTTTTAAAGAATTATGAACATTCTGACAGGACATTATCATTTTGTACCTAACATTTGCATCTTGTTCTTAAGATTGGAATTGCTGTAAAAAGAAAAGTAGATATCCGATTTTGATACTTTTGTTATTAAAGTAATACTATGCTCATTCTATGTTCATTTGTTTACCTAACCAAACGTGAAAAATACATTTCCTATTATTAAACCATCACTAAACATGCATAAATAAAGAATGAACTCACAATGTATTAATCTATATTTGTTAAAGAGAGATGTTGGTACATCATTAGATTTAAAAAATACTTCCAGTTTTTTAACAATCAGGCTATTTTACAGGTTTTGACTGTTAGTAATATGATAATAATTTTTTTTTCAATCGGTTATACATTTCAATGGTTCTTATTAGAGATGTTTTAGCCAATGTAACACCAATACTGGATAAAGTCAATTCAAATAGTTTATGTTATTATGAGCCTGATACATCTTTAAATGAAAGCTGAAACTTATATATGTTAGAAAATGTAAAAGCCTGGAAATGGACTTTTTGATCACTAATACGGATTTTGTCGTGGCACAGCTCAAATTGTATAATCTAATTGAGCAAATTATTACAACATTCGGTTACATAGAGGATCTTACATGAGTGCTTATTTGATATTGTTTTTATGAAACGAGTTGACTGAATATGACGCAAGGCTCTACCGAGCGTCATATTCGTTTCAGTTGTCGAGTTTCATAAAAACAATATCAAATGAGCACGAATGTAAGATTCTATTTATCACATAACACCATAAATAGATTGTTTTCAATCTTTAAATAGACTTTAAATAGTGCTGTGATTCGGCTATTTATGTAACTAGTTACGTATGATATTTATGTCACTGATTTATGCCACTCCTGGAGTGAAAGTTATGTGATAAATGTCATTATGTATCATGTATTTTACTCTGTGTTTCAGGCGATTCTTGACAAGGACGATATTATTTCTGAAATGCAACATAAATTGGACAAACAGAAACGAAGAACAGTGGACAATAGTGGTAGTTTTCTTCATGATGATCAGGTATAAACCCAATAAGGCCTTCATTATCGATTTATCCATTATATTGGGTATAGGGTGGGAAGGTTGTTTAAATCATGTGATATCGTTTTAACTCCCTTGCTGTAAATAGGTTGTATACAACAGCCCTATAATATATAATTAGGTCAGTTAGTTATATGTTGTTTTATGGCGCATCAACAGCTTTGGTCATTTAGCGCGCAACGAATGTAAAGAATATGTGAAACTAAAAAGGCTACGTGATATACTTGTATGTGTTAAATTGGGTGTAAATATAGTGGGTAAAAATTGGGATCATTAGGGTAAGAATATATTTTATGTACCAGGGTGAGCGAGGCAATCCTCATTCACTGTATAATTAGGTCAACACGATAATGAAAGAAATAGCGAATTTGAGTTATATCAAAATTATGATATTATGTGTACTTACCAGTGATTGTCTGCATAGAATATCATTACTACTATTAGGCCAACCAAGTTACCATTATTTTGCTAAATTGCAACCTCTATAAATACATTTATTTTCTTTGAGGCCAGCTAGGAGGCTTGATATTACAATAAATGAGTATTTAGATTAATAAATAATAATTTAATTAATTAATAACTGTCTAATTGCAAATTTTGCAATTCGAAGGTTTGGTGTTAAAACAGTTTTAACTCAATCCCACATCTGATTTACAGTAGTTTTACTGCCAAGACTATTTGAAATTGTAATGTACTGTATGATTTCTTACTGTAGGTCGCACCAGTCTTGGATTTGGAATATAAAGTGAAGAGTATGCAAAGGGAGATAGATAATCTACGTAGGCAACTTGTGGAGAAAGAAGGGTTTGTCTCCCTTTTATTTTAACTTCTGCACAAAGAAAGTTGAGCAAAATATGTTAATCATGTGAAATATGTCTAAAATTGTTAGTCAGTGTTTGCTCTCCATTCACAGTCTGATTTTTCGTCAAGCCCACTTGCATTGAGCTCGATATAGTCACCACAATGGCTGTTAGGTGTATGTGCGTGTGTCCATCTGGTTTTATTTGTCTGGACCATTATAATTATAACGATGTTTTTAACATGCTGAAACTCAAAATATTTGCGATCTTTGTGAGAAACTGAACTTCAATGAAATGTTGCACCCTGTGACATAGGACTACATGTATAAGGGAAGGGTCATAGATAATGTGGTTAAAACGTTTGACCCAACCCTTTTGTATGTATGTACAAGTTATTTGTATGTTTTTATAATGCCATAAAATATGATTAAACTAAATAGGACCCTAACACCAAACATTTCAGGTGTCCAGGTGAGCAATAAGGGGCCATCATGGTCTTCTTGTTTTGTTGCTATTCATTTGATCATTCAAGGTAAGGACGATGAAGTTTGAAATACAGTAAAACCTCTATAATAAGACCACCATCGGGACCCTTGAAAACTGGTCTTATTATTGAGGTGGTCTAAATATTGAAAAATGCGCAAATCGGTGAAACTGGACTTGAAAACTGTGTTCTATTTTTTGAGGTGGTCTTATTATTGTGGTGGTCTTTTCATGAGGTTTTACTGTATTTGAAAGTGCTTCCCTGATTGAAAACGAGTGGAAAAGGGAAGTAAATGTTACTGCAATTTTACCTTAATCAGTATGTGCTGAATTTGACTTAAAATGCAATGAATAATGCAATGATATTTACTGTATTATATTTTTAGATTCATTGAGCAACTTGAAGATGACGCAATTAACGAGACTATCGAGTTTGATGTAGCTCGTCTGAATCGCCATGAGAGGACACATTCAACTCCATCGCGACAATTTCGTAGCATTGCTTTGAGCCCAATGAAGGGTCAAGAAGAGAAAATTGAGAGAGTGCAGAAAAGTCAAAGGTCAAGGTCAATGTCACCCAGCAAAGATCGCCAGCGACCTCGTTATCATGTCCAGAAAGATTTAGAAGATTGTAAAGCAATTTTAAAATTAAAGGTAATACTGCATTGCATATTGTAGATAATGTATATGATTCTGCAATTTGAACAAAAGACAGGTCTCGCCATTTGCGTGCTTATATTTTTGATGGCAAAAATTATCAACTCGTCTTTCTGAGTATGTTTATGTGGAAAAAGTCCTTCATATTTTGGTATAATAGCAAATATAGGGGCTTTAGGGGCCTAGTATGGTGTTTAAGCTATAAATTTTCTTTTTATCTGGCCCTGAAGGGTGTCTCGTCGTAATCACTATGCCGGTCCTTAAATTAAGTTTTTCCATCCATTCAACGCATTTTTTTAGCTTTAACTTTTTAACAAAAATATCAAGGAATTGGATTGAAACGTTACTCCAGTTGTAAGCATGATGAGAAGTATGTCAGTATGTCATACTCAGGGGTCAGAACTCTACTGTCAAGGTCAAAGGTCAAGGGTATTCCACTTTCGGGGAATTCAAAACTTACTTGCCACATTCCTCGTATCCAGCTATTATTGGCAGTTATTAAATTGCTTGCTTTATACTGGTTAATAATTGTAGATTCGGGAATTGAATGAGTTGAAGAGAGCTCACCAGAAGAGACAAGAAAGATTGAAAACCGTTCAAGATAATTACAAGAATGTCAAAGAGCAACTGAAGACATTGGAAGCTGAGTATTACGGGTATGTATATCAATAATACCTGGTATGATTCACTTGTTGAAATTTATTTATCTTTGAAACATTCTTTTTCTGTTGCTATGGATCTTTGACTTTCAACAAATTGCACTGTAAATTGCAATTCAAAAAGAATTAGTTCTATGCCCATAATGTAATCATCATTATATGAAAATAAATATACTTATGCAGAGTTGTTTTCTTAAGGAGTTTTCAAACTAGGATTTGCATGAAACTTCACACAAATACAGTAAAATCTTGATAATACGACCCCCTTTGGGACCCTTGAAAACTGGTTTTAATATTGAGGTGGTTGTAATATTGAGGTCGAATAAAGAGCAAAACAGTGAAAATTGTGTTCTTAATATGATGAATTTTTGGTCTTATTATTGAGGTGCTCTAATTTTTGAGTTAGTCTTCAAGTGAGGTTTTATTGTATTTATGTCAATAACGATTATGCGTAGATTTTTATGTTGACTTGAATTAGTCCAATATAAACATGTATTTTGTCCTCAGATCAAAGAAGAAAACAAGAAAATTGAAGAGGGCTGATCCAAAAGAACTGAGACACGAGGATAGCGCTGCAGTGTGGAATGAGTTAGCATACTTTAAGAATGAGAACAGAACAATGGCTGTGGAGAGGTATGTGTTCATATTATCATCAGTCCTGTGTTCAGTTATGGCTAACAGTTGCTCACAATACGAAACTGTTTTGTTTTGTATCCCTGGCCCACTGTATCGCATTCACTGCACAGGGGGAACCAAATTTCAAACGTTAGCCGCAAACACCTTTATTGAACGCGAGGCAGATATGACAGTCTGGTTCCGAAAATGACACGCAGAATGGTTTCCTGTTTGATCAAAGGGAGACAATTGAAACTTTCATTTGAGATTTTTTAAACGTTTGTTTTGTTTTGTCTTAAAAGCTTGTTTTTGAAACCTCTTTATATTAATTGACTTGTGTCATTGTTTTTTTTTAACTTTGATAATAAAAATTTAAGAAAAATTAATAAAATATTCTACTCGCTAAAATTCAACTGTTTGAAAGTCGGTTAAGATGATAACAAATATATTTGATGTACACAGAATGGCTATTGAGGAAGAATTGGATAATCTACGGGTACAATCCAGCGAAGATGCTGCAACAATACATGAACTAAAAGTTGCAATTGAACAAGAAAGAGATGGTAAGAAATGTGTCAATTTATTCAAACTTGATTTTTTTTACTGGTCCTTTTATGAATTGTAGATCTCTGTAGGACTTAAAATCAATAAGCTCAACCATCTACCAGAGTAACATTTGTCAAGGGGGTTGCTGGGCCATTTAACAGTGTACACATGACTTTCAACGGGGGTCCAGGGGCAATGACCCCCTGGGAAACTTTGAAATCCTCACAGCTGTCTTCTGAGAGATTTTTAAAAAAAAAATTACGAAAAATAAAGTACAATGTTTAGCTGTTTTTGTCATGTTGAAATCTTTAAAGATCATCCCTTAGCCTCCGATTTTATACCATACTTGGCCATAATAGTTTTGTGACTCTCTGGAATGATATTAGATTCTCAGTATTAACTATTGGTAATCTTTCTAAAGTAACCTGTTTGGCCGGCGTGAATCACGAACAAGATAGAAAATAAATGCAACTGTAATACATAGGTTACCATCTTTGTGAACAGTTTGAAATCTAGATATTTTGAAATGATTGTATTGTTTTCTGAATCTTTCAGAGAGAGCTTATGACAAGAAGAAGGTGGAGAGAAATCTGGAAGGTGCTTCTACACAGAAATCAGAGATTGTTCTGTTAAAATCAGAGGTATTGTTCTGTCTTGCGTTTTGTTATGATTTATTTGTATACTTGTCAAAAGATCAATCTGCCATTTTGTTTTGACAGAATGATCTAAAATGATGCACACGATTTTGACAGGTTTACCATGACTACTTTTCGATAGCACAATTCATGTTACATCTTACTTAAAATATATTTAAGACAATTACTGACTTCACACTTAAGTCTTTTCTTGAAATTGGGACCAGAAATTCTTGAAGCGCTAGCATATCATATATTTTTGTTGAGTTACTTTGTATTTTTATGCCTTCTACCTCCAATTTAGTCATTGTGCTGTAACTTCCAATGAAACTTAATGCAAATTATGTATGAAAAGAAGATGTGTTGCACACATCAGGTTTGTACCATCTACATTACAAGGAATGGTACCGCCAGATTGCTATGGGGGCATTGGTGTCTTACTTGTTACATTTCTTGGTATATATACTCCACGCCATTAATATTACGCAACTAAATATTGTCCACATCAGAACTGTGACATTTAAATTTTTTTTTTTAATTCTAATTTTTATTTCCTAAACTTAATCAATTATGAAATATGAATACTAGGGCCTTAGTTTGATTTCTTTTTAGGAGTGAATAACTCATTTATAACAATAAAACAATATTTTACACTTGGAACAAAATGAACGCAAAAGTGATATACAGGGTGTTAAAAAAGTCCGTTCACAAAGTTTTTTAAATGCTCTTCCCATCTATGTCACTATGGACCAATAGTTTACTTCTGTGTGAGAGTTCTAAATAAAACATATATTTATGAAAAGTATCTTCATTATGCAAAATAAAGTAGGTGTACACAGCATTATTCTCATTTCATCTTAATTCAAACTTTGTGAACAAACTTTTTTAAAACCCTGTAGTTGCGTTTTTAATGGCATTATGTATATTTTGTGAACATTTAAGGATGACTTAATGAAGAAATTAACTAAAGTCATAACTGCTAAGGAATGACTCATTTAGAAATAAAAAATTGTTGTCATAATA
This sequence comes from Mactromeris polynyma, assembly GCA_032209605.1. Lineage (NCBI taxonomy): Eukaryota > Metazoa > Mollusca > Bivalvia > Venerida > Mactridae > Mactromeris > Mactromeris polynyma. The sequence continues at coordinate 1,645,821 of JASFXZ010000034.1, read as the reverse complement.
CATTGAATTTAAACAAATAAAAAATATTTTTCAGGTTCAAAATAAGGATGTCATTGTTCAACGTTTAGAACGAGACATCGGTGATCTTCGTTGCGACAGAGATTCTATTCTCGAGGAGAAAAAGTGAGTTCGGTTAATTCACCTGTATATATTTGTTTGTTGTTGAAATATCCCAGAAAGGGTATCAATGTAATGTTTGGCTTAAAATCCACTCGAGCTCAATATTTTGGCTAAAGTTGGCCTTTTTCAAGAGCAAAGAACACATATTAAATATGACTTAAAAGCTTATAAATTGTATAATAATGGGTTTTTTGCTCTTGAAAAAGGCTAACTGTGGCCGAAATATTGAGTGTATATTTACACCAAATGCAGATTTGTTTGTTTACGCTTCCTTATGCAAATTAGATTTGTAGACACAAAATCTTATATGCTGGATCAAACACTGATGCGAGGTTCAATGCCGTGATATTTCTGTAATGTGCTGCATTGCATATTTTTTACTCATTTGTCAATTCTCTGTGGTACAGGGGTTGAGGGGTAGAGCATCTGACTCCCAAAGGTTGTGAGTTCAAGCCCTACACTGAGTGGGGTATCAATAAAATATTTATCCTAATGTCAAAAACGTTTTGTTCAAGGACCACAATGGAAATAATCGAATATAATGTATGTCTCTATTTACTGCCATATTTTTACACATTTAATGCAGAAAGAAATCTAAAAAAGTCTAAATTATGGTAGTTTAGTCTGAGTACTATTATTTAATGACGAGTTGAAGTGTAAACATATAATTTGGAAAATTGTATACAGTAAAACCTTGATAATAAGACCACCTTGAAAACGGGTCTTCTGAATGAGGAGGTCTTTATATCGAGGTGGAATAACGAGCAAAACAGAAAATGGACTTGAAATGTTTGGTCTTTTTATTGAGGTTTGACTGTTTGCCTCTTTTAATCTATTGATAGCACTTTGTTCTTTATCAAGGCATCATCGCCTATTGGTTTCAATCATTTATTCTTATGTATGATAAATTGTTGATATGTTTTTTTTCAGAGTATTAAAACAAGAGATGTTAGACATGAAACAGGAAGCTTCACAACACAGAATGGACCAAGCTGATCTCCGTAGAAATATAAACAGGTGCATACTAAGTGCTTGTCTTGTTATTGTAGTTCAGGGCCCGCATTCACCAACGTTTTAAGACTGAATCTTTAAAATGGTTAATTTTCATTTTGTTCCTACATTATTGTAACACAATATAATTTGATAAAACATGGCAAGAGTGTATAGTGAGTAACAAGAAATATTCAGGCAAAAATTTATCCATTTAAAGATAATGAAAACGAAATGCTTGAAAATTTATTTATTGCAATTTTAAAGTCTAAGTCTGAGATTCAGTCTTAAAACGTTTGTGATTACTGGCCTGGTCATGTAATCAATGTCATAATATTACATGTTAGTTATTCATGTAATTATGCACGGGTTCTAAAGTTCCGGATTAATCAGGAAATCCGGATTTAGAGGCTCCAGGGTCACTTTTAGATCGATGTAAATCTGATGATTTTTGGGGGGGTAGGGGCCGAATAGCGACTAGTATGAACCGTTTTGGTGTACGAATGCGTTTCAATAGGCAAATCTTCAGGATTGAGAACATTCAGCTGTTTGAACCCCTGATTATACCTCCGCAAACAGTTTGAAGGGGAAATCTGGAGTCACTCTGTAGGTTGTTTTGCTGGTTGCTTCTCCTGTTGACAGAAACTTGTGGAGCAAACTACTTCTACAGTTTTTTAAGGATTTTCATGAAACTTCACACAAATAATTTACATGATGAGTTGTAATGCGTGACTTTTTTTCTCGATCCCATTCAAGATGGCCGACTTGTGGCCATCTTGGATTTTCTCTAAAATGTGTCTAACAAAACAGTATTGCAGGGTATTAATCACCTTCAGTGATAGCTGTAGTTTAAACATTGGGATGAAACATTTAGATGAGTATATATTGACAATTTCTTTTTCGTATGCTCTGAATTTGATCATATGAGGCAAAGTCTTCGAGGTGTGTGGTGTGGTTGTGTGGTAGAGTGCCTGACTCCTGATCCCAAGGTTGTGAGATTAAGCCTAGCTTTAAGCAAGTTTTGATGACCAGCTATAAGCCCTGAATTTTGTTTGAGTATTGGTTAGTTACTCAGGAATCAATCATCAAGAGCTACAAAAACTCGTTTCGCTATCAATGTAAAATCTTGAATCTTATGTAGTTGTAGCTAAGTTACCATATATAGAAGACAGCCATTACAAAGGATAGTCTGTTACTCAGAGATGATATTAATGGACATTTTCTTACACTTCAGATTAAAACGAGAGTTAGAAGAGGAGAAGGCCATCAGCAAACTGAACGCCAACAAAGCTGCTGCCACTGCTGCTCTTACTCAGAAGACTGTTGTTAAACCAGCAGCTAAATCACATCGAAGAAGGAATAGAAATAATTTCAACGTTAGTGCCAGTAAAAAGGTATGTTAAATTAACCATAGAACTTACTTTGACTGCGCCATTCAGACAATGTATGTTGGTCTTACCTCTCTGGCACCGTCAGAATAAGTACTGTGACTTCAGTTTTAGGCACTGTTGACAATGGGGGTTGGACTTTCAATATTTCCAATATTCAGACTTCTTTTGTTCTTACTTTCAGTTTAATGAGCTGATTGAAGAAGGATGGGAAGAATTGTCTGATGAAGAGTATGACGATGAGAAGTAAGTATATATACATATGTCCCCTTGGATCTAAGCAGTATGTCCCCTTGTATCTAAGCAATATATTCCCTTTGATCTAAGCAGTATGTCTCCTTGGATCTAAGCAATATGTTCCCTTGGATTGAAGCAATATTTCCCCTTGGATTAAAGCAATATGTCCCCTTGGAAAAAACAAAAAAAGACTAAAATTTGATAAATTGCCCTTGAATTCTTCTGCTGCGGATAGAAAAGGATAAATAATAACAAACATACCAACAATGATGAAAAAAATGACAGCTATTTTCCACCGGGCCTACCGCCGAGTAGGCGTTTGTATGGTTATACAGTACGGTACGGTGGCAACAGGTTTTATGCCATCATAAAGTAATTCTTACACTGTGTAATTTTATCCGTGCTGCAGGGATAGTCATCTCGGGGTGATAAACTTGAAAAATACACTTGATTTTTACCCAAAAAATCTAAATTTGTAGTCCTTGAAAATGGGGAAAAAGTCCTTAAAAAGTCATTGGAAAGTCCTTGAAAAGTCCTTGATTTTTTTTCGGGAAGTTCTGTATGAACCATGTAATCTGTTCTGATACTTTGTCATAGTTATATGTTTTTATTGGAACTTTTAAAGACTTTTATTGCTGAAGTTGTTATATATAGTGCTATCTCACCAGAGCAACATCTAAATAAATACTCCTATTGTAGCAATGCTTTAATTCGGGGGCTGAACGCAAAACTGTTGTAATTAGTATGTATTTATATAGGAGTTATGACAGTGTTGCGTTGAGCCCTCAGTATTTTCATAGCGCTATTTGGTTAATAATATTCTCCTTATTGTTCATTATCACAGTGGAACCGAAACAGGTACTGACGCTCTTGGAAGAAACATTGTTAAGAAATCTAGACAGGGTACCAGTCATGATGTTTCAACAACTGATACAAGCCAGGAACCAGTTGGATATAAAATCAGAAGGGTAAATAGCACACATGTATATATGTTTTGATATATACTTTGCTTGATAGAATCGCACTCATAAAGCACTACTATCGTTATTCGAAATAAACTTGAGCACTGCATCGAATAAATAATAAAGGCGTTATTGTCAACCCGTTGCAAGAAATCAGTTGTATCCTTTCCAAGATGAAAATGGTTGCATATTTGTTGCCTAGTCTGTCTTTTTTTAGAATACCTAACACTGTATTTAAACTACATGTATCTACTTTGATTTGTTATTTTGGAAAGTTGAGTTGAAGTCAGTCCAGGACAGGTCTTTTTTAAAGCTTATTAACATCGGACATTTTAAATATCGATCGAAAATTGTGCATTATCGATGCCTTGAAATTGGTGACTATTTAAACTGTCAACAAATTTTCTCGGACAACTAGCTTCCCATGTCGGTCAAGTCAAATTTAACATGTTTCTAGAGCCCTGAAGAGGTTTCTATTTTCACTTTTAGACATGTATGTTCAGGAATTTATTTCATATTTATGCAGCTTGTTTGTGGATTTGCTTTAACATTTTTGTTTTACCAAGTTTAAATTTAGATATAGTCATATAAGGTTTTTGGAGAGTTTTTCTCAGCAGTTATATCATTCCACACAAACTACAAGTTGAGGAATATTGAAATGCTGTGTGTTTAATGTTACAGAGTGTTCCTATGAAGCAGTCATTACGAAACCGACAAAGAACGCAGGACATTCCACCTCCAGCGAGACACACGGAAGCTCGTGCTAACCGAGGTAATGTAAAAATAATTAATTACGTCCGTATTTTAAGAGGAATGAAAGTTGTTATAGTAAATTCAGATTATTTTTGCCTGTATATACTGATGATTTATGTCTCACAGTCTGTGCTTTGACTATTCACATATAATTTACCTCGCTGTATGTTTAGTTTATGTTTCATTTGTGACCTAGTTCTTGTGAACAGCTGACTGTTTTAAACATGTATTGCTGCTTGCATGTGATTGACTTGTGTTTGGGAGTAATACATTGTCTTCATTTTTCAATTTGAATAATGAATACTTGATAATGAGATGCATTGTTTAAGGAAAAATACCAAAATGAAATAAGAAATAAAAAGAATATTTGTATGTTTTGTTGTAAGATTGAGTTATTTCACCGTGTGACCATCTGACTTAAATATTCCATCCGTTGTTCACTTGCTGAAAAAAAATTCGAATGTACAACGATACACCCCAGTATCTCACATGCAATGTTTCTTACTTATTGAAATAAACTTCCTTCATTTTCTTCTGAAAAAAAAAAATTCACTAGAGATTGATTTTTACTGTTGCAGCTTTGATATTCCGTGACACTGCCACCTCGCCAATCACATCCCCTGTGATAGAAGCTACTGTTTCGAAAAAATCTCCAGCGCATAATTCTGCAGTAAGACAATTACGACCAATGAAACAACGGGTTAACTATCTACAACAGCAGGTTAGTAATTATGATTCACATCTACTTTGTTGTGATTGAATGACCCCTTGATCTCGTTGTCCTTATGATCAATGTGATCAATATGATAATACAATAAAACCTCACTTAAAGACCACCTCAATATTAAGATCACATTTAAATTAGGAAAACAATGTTCAAGTCCATTTTCACTGTTTTGCTCTTTATTCAACCTTAATATTATGACCACCTCAATAAGAAGAACAGTTTTTAAGAGTCCCAATGGTGATCATATTTTTTAGGTTTTTCTGTATAAAAGTACGGCAACATCGTAAAAAACAGAAATTCGTACCATTAAACACCAATCTGTATAATGGTTCCTGTTGTCGTATGCCTACCTTCTTTCATAATAATATTTTGCGACTATGATAACTTGACTAGCAAAAGTTCATACTCGAAGTTCCGGGTTTGGTGAAAAACAATTGTTACTCAATTTCAGCAAATGAGCCGTTGTATAGTTTTGCGCCATTCCAGCAATTTGTAGAGTGTTGATAAGTAAAGTTACATTAACAGAAAGTAGATATATACTGTCACATGTCTGTATGATATCTTGTCTTCAGGTGATAACCCTCCGAGACTCCCGGGCTGCGGCATTGAAGTCCGTCGAGGAATTAAAGGAGACAAATAGCCATCTTCAGTCCGATTTAAATCTTGCCAACCAGCGAATGCGTCTTTCCAAGCAGAGTGTGCAGGTAAATTTTAACTCGAGATTTAGTCAGTACATAAAAATGATGGGAATTATATGAAAACCTGATTTACTACGCTTAAGAGGTTGAGCAATTATGTAAACACTCGATTAAATTTAAAATTCATCCTCAGACAATTGGCGCAAGGTATCCGGTCCGACTTGGTCAAGGTCAAATGGACTATAAGGCAGAAACCCTTGTCCACGAATTGTTGAGCTTTTTAGACCGTCAAGATATTCTATGTCATCATATTAATGGAAATCCTCTCGCTGACAATGCATCCTTAGGGGGAGATAATGGTTTTCAAGCATCTCTTTTTTTACATTGATTGTGAAACAGGTTATTTCAACATACAACCGAACTTCGTTTATTCGACAACCTTCTATCCCAATGCTCGGTATCATCGGAACTAATATCATGTCCCGCTGTGTCTTCTTATGCACATCATATTAAAATTAGCTATTCAAAACCATGTATTATTGTATTAAATAAAATTTCAGACCTGATGAATTTGAATGAATGAGGTCCGACTGTATATTAATCACTCTACATGACTGCTATTTGGGTTACTAACCAATATTTGCATCTAATACAGGAATTTTGAAGTTTCCAGTTCAACATTTGAATCAGTAGTCAGATTCTTCACTGTGTCTCCCTTAATTTATCTAATTAAGTTTTCATTTTTATAAATGGTATTGTGACAAAATTATATTCCATAGAATGCACAATCCTCCAGTCTACAGTCTGTGAGTATTGTTCTCAGTTATGTAAAGTTGTATTATGGTTCAAAAATGCGAAAGTGGCAAATTTGTATGAAATTCCTCCGTGAATGTCAACTAAAAAACTATTCAAAAACATGTCTGCTAGTGAAATAGAAAATATTTTTTCTCTGTTACGAGATGAAAGTAAACGTTTTAGTAGAAAGTGCCCGGTATATCACAAAGACTTCCAAATAAATATTTCACCATTTACATATACATTTATCTTGTTGTAGATATAATCTGAATTTTGAAATGCTTTGCTGATGACGCTTTCATCCAATGCAATACTCAGTGTTTTGAAAATTTGTATCCAATGTTTTGAACACTAATATATCTTTATGTACAGTGCAACCTCTCTAGTGCGACCTTTTTATTCCCCGCCATTGAAAGAATAGCTTATGTGCTTAGAGTGTTAACCCGTCCATGCATCCGGCTGTGCGAAACATTTGTTTCCGATCAATAACTCTCAAAAGGATGGCTGGATTCAATTTATACTAGGCACATATGTATAGGACAATAAATACAAGTCATGTTCGATTCCGCTTACAAATTTGTAGAAATTATTGCCCGAAGTCCACTTAAAAGCCTATAGCGGGGACATCAATGTCCTTCGGACACATCTAGTCTTAGGCAACAACCTCTCTCCACCGACATAATCAATTTCCTGTCGTAATAATTTACCACCATTTTAACCTCTCTAGATCAGCGACCTCTGTACAATAGATTCATCTCTGGAATGATGTTGCTCTGCAAAGGTTGCACTATATACATGTATACAAAATGCGACCCCCTTTTTTGCTGTGTCTATTATATATCAAAATGGGCTGTTTTCTGTAGATTTGCTATGGAATCTTTATTTTGAATGTTATTTTATTGTTAATACAAACCTTGCTTTTTAATGAAGACATACAGAGTCATACCACAGTCAGTCAGTCCTTTGCAAAATAAATTTTTCATGTGGTTGGCTGGACTGTTGCAAATCATTTATGGTATAAATAACTTCTACTTTTCCAAACGGAAACCTCATATACACGATCATAATGAAGTGTAGATGTTGAGTTGAAACATATTTATTTTATGTTGATTATGAAACAAGTTCTTACAACTTATACTATTCACTCTCAATGACTCTTTCCTGGCTATCAACCAGTACTTGTGCCAAAATTTAGGGATTGTGAAGTTCGTGATCAAACCCTGTTCATTTCGGGGCCTGAACTCATGACCTTTGGATCAGGTGTCGGGCGTTGTACACCTCGACCACTGTTTGTGACTTATTTGTTCGGAGGTTGATGTGAGCAATGCGGAGTTGCATATTATTCTCTGTCAGTGATAGCTCTTATTTTACTTTTGATCTACAGTAAAATCTCACTTGAAGACCACCTCAAAATTAATAACAGAATTTTGAAGTCCATTCTCACTGTTTTGCTCTTTATTCAGCTTCAATATTAAGACCACCTTAATAAGAAGACCAGTTTGCATGAGTCCCAAGGGTGGTCTTATTATCAAGGTTTTACTGTATTTATATTAAATTCTAACGTAGTGCTATGTTTTAGCTAGTGTTGAGTGCCATTGTATGGAATATGCTTGCCATTTTGCTTTCAGAAATTAAACAATGACCTTGATAAACTGACTCAGGAGAAAAAGGAATTGGAAGTGAAACTGACCCAGAAAATGGAGATGGGCGGGTCACTAGAGTCGGGGCATACTGACCATGAATGGAAGGTATTGGAAGGTCGTTTGAAGGTAAGTCAGTTCGAGTTTGTGATGCTTGAACGACGTTATACTTGTAATTATACTATTGTATTAATTAAATGAAAACATTGAACTTTGATAGTTAAATAGAACAAGTGGATGACATTAATCGTAAAATCAAAGAATTCCACATTTCAAAAAAACACTTAAAATTCAATTACTGCATACGGGTTATTGTTTGGGGGTGTTTAACTTTAGTTGATATTCTGTATGATAATAGTGGACTTTCTTGCTAATACACAGTTCTAGCCAAATTCAGCTTACAGAATGTACAAGCATATGACTGCTGCTTTACGATTTCCAACCTCTTCTCTAAGTGACGTCATTTCCATGTACTGACAGTAAGCAATATTTGCCCCATATGGCAATAAGAAACGAAGTGACAATAATTATGGAGTAGATATTGTTTCCTGCTTGCAAATGGTGTCATCACATGTTGTGTTTTCTTGAAATGAGGTTGTATATCTCATAGCAGAGCTCATATAAAAATTGCTAATTATTCAAAAAATAGACTAATTCACACAAGAAATGTCACACGAAATATATGTGATCTACAGTTAGAACAGCTTAAGCTATTTCAGTAATTTTGGTTTTTGTGTTTAGATCTTTTATTGTATTTGCACAGAGCTGCAGTAATGAGTTATCAAGACAGAATAACGTGGTGCGTCAACTGAAACAGGAAAATGAACAACTTACTGATCAAGCTAAAGTTCTACAAGAGAAGTAAGCCAATATTCTATATGCTATGAATCTATATTATCTCACAGGGGTGTGTGTCAAACCATGGTGACTGCTTGAGCTCTGAGTTTCAACAGTTTTGCACTATACAGTCAGACCTCGTTAATCGACAATCGTCTATCCGAATACTTGGTATCAGCCCAAATTAATATCAGGTCCAGATGTATCTTCTTATGTACGTCAAATTGAAATGGGTATTCGAAACCATGTATATTACTGAAGAAAAAAGTGGTCAGTCTTGCGATTAAAGGGCTGAAGAGTCTTGCACTAACATTTGACGTTGACATTTTTCCAACTCAGTTGTTATACCTTCTTTGCTATTCCCCCTATATTCAAAGAATGGCGAAAGAGCAAATAGTGTTACCACTGTCTGTCCATCTGCCTGTGCCTCACACTTCAAAAATGGGTTTTCCGATCAATGACTCTTGAAAGAATGGATAGATTCAATTCATATTGGACGCATAAGCATGGAATAATGTTCGATTACACTTTTTTACAATCTACCAATTTTTGGAGAAATTACGGCCCTATTTCAACTAAAGGTATTGGTTTGCAATCAATCATGCTTGAATAGTCTATATCATATGGACATATCTAGTTGATTTAATAATTATATGTTCGGGTTTAAACCTGTTTAATGAAGTCGTATCATTCATTAATAACTGTATATAATTGTACTGAATACACTCTTGGGGTGATTCGATAAGTTAGAGAGATCTCACTGTATTGAATGTATTGCAGGGTAAATCGTGCAGAGCGTGACAGTAGTCAGAAGAGAACACTGTTGGAAGATCAGAGAAATAGAGTGAAGCAAGCGTTAGAGAGTGCCAAAGCTGATGCTGATTCATTGGTAAAATATTTCTTGATTTGTTTTCCTTGTTTCCTTATTAATGCAAGGAACAACTGACAATTTGTAAGGGATATTGATGTATGTGAAAAGATGTCTTCCACAATTCTGTTGCTAGAAATTTCCTGTCTGAATTATTTTAGTCTCTTTCATGTGGGATTTTTATGGCAGACAATCTATAAAAGAATTATACATCAAACAACGAATAAATAGACCTACCTGCCCACTGAAAAGTTGTGTGTAGGGATACTGCAAAAACTTCTCAAAGATGGATTTGTGTAATTTTTATTTCTTACATAAATGATCAGATGCAAATTTAGCATTTCGAGGGTTCAGGGCAAGACTAAACTAACTCCTATATAGATACATAGGAGTTAGAATAGCCTGGCGCTGAACCCTCGATCTGGAACCTCTGGTATTCAATTAAGTGAATTTTAGCTTCTGATTTGAAAAAAGAAAAGCTATTGCTTTAGCTTGATCGTCCTTATTTGTGTCTGCATCCACATTTTGATGAATTTTTTGTTTAGCTAAGTTTCTGAGATAGTAATTGTCCCTTTTTCATCAAATTTGCATAATTGTCCCTTTTTCATCAATTTTGAATAAAATTTGCATAATTGTCACTTTTTCATCAAATTTGAATCAAATTTGAGATGTGGATGAAAGAGTCCATATCAGAACTTATACTATGGTGACCCATAATGCAACTTGCTTGCATGACTAGCATCTGCATAAGCTTGTGGTGCTCTGGTTTTTAATATGTTTTTGCATCATTTTTATAGGAGCAGTTGGAAACAAGGATGAAGTTGCTACATGACACCAATGAGAAACAGAAGATTCAGGTAGTTATTAGTGTTCATGGGCCCAATGTTGTACTAGGTTGAGTTTGAGACCATTCTCAGAATGCTGAATAGCCATTGGTCAATTTCATTACTGTTCTCAGAACTAACCAATCAGATGCTTGGGTTAGGGACTGGTCTCCAAACTCGGATTTGTCAATAAAATATATGTTTATTTCGATTTTGGATACGATCCACCTATTTGTGGATGAGTTGTGGCCCTTTCTTAACTAAAAATCCCATAGCGGGGGGCATCAGGCCCCGTGTTCACAAAGAATCAGTTTTCATGATCAGATTCAAGATCAAATATAGGATCTTTCAAAACTTGTAAAAATTGTTGTTCACAGCTAAATCTTTTTACATACTGTGACAGATATGAACATCCTGCAAAACTTTTGAGACATTAAATTTAAATGTCATGCTTATGGAAAATAATAAGTTGTGACCTATTTTGGGAAATTGATCCTGATTTGATCTAGATCAGTTTCAGTCAAAAGCATAATCAATCAATTTCTCAACATCATGGTGAAGTTTAGTATGTTTTTATGATGTTAATTAGAAGATTGTATTTTTGCGTATGTTTATGAGAAGTAATGGGAAAAGTGTTCAAGTTGATTCAGATCAGATGATCCTTTGTGAACACTGGGCCTGTGTGTCCTATGTACACATCTAGATTTTATTAGTATATAATCTACATGAAGTCGAAGTTCAAGGTCGGATAAGTAATGGCTGATTTTGTTCTTATGTCAAACTTTCTTCGTAAAAGTAGTAAATTTATGGTTAATTTTGTGGATACCTGATTTTATAATTTATGGACACTGTTTGTACTACCTGATTGACTTCAATATTATCATTGATTTTATGAATATTTCTTCAATTTCAGATTGATTCGTACAAGAAACGACTCGGTGCTGTAACTCGGGAAAAGAGAGAATATGAGGAAAGATTCCTGAAACTGACTACAGAGCTAGAAAAGAAGGTACAACTATCCATTACATTGTACCTCGGATGGTATCCTCAATTGCAAGCAATGCTTAAATCTTGATTGATTATTTCTATATTCTATGGTGACATAGAAGTGTCATGTGAGATTTTTTATGTCGCATGAGCATGCAAGCATTTTCACGTGGTCATTGTATTGTCTGATCACACAGAAGCATTTGCGTGCTCATTGGAAAGTGTTTGAATGTGCACGTTAAAGATACATTATGCTCATTTTTTTGTGCATTCGTTACCTAAACAAACATGAAAAATGTACTTTATCTAGTTAAAACTTCAATAAATATGCATTATCACAGAATACATTTATATCGCATGTCCCTGTATTTTAAATAATTATAATTAAAAAAAGCTTCCATTTTTTTCCATGGGTGTTTTTTACTAGTTTTGTCTGTTAGTAATATGATAAAACAAGATTGTTTTAAACGGTTATACATGCTGTTATTAATGCTGTTTAAGACTATTAAAAAAATTTAGGTTCAAATGAGCCAGATACATCTTTAAAGGGTTTTTAGATTTGCGGGGTTTGCATTCTGCTGTAATATTTGCATTTTCAACATGTCCAATGATGATAAGCAATATTGGGGTAGATCTTTGCAGTGGGCCAAGAAATTTGTAGCTTACGTTAAACAGTCGGGATCAATCACCATCACAGTATGGACCCAACAAATAGGGCCATTTGTCGGGGTCATTTATGTTACATTGAGTCCAGACCTTTAAAACAGACTTATCCTGGACTAACTTCGACTCAACTGTTGGTGGCCAGAATTGGCAATTAAACTTGTCCGGGACTTGAGGCTAGTGGATTTCGAGGGCACTGCACTTAAATAAATTTATCTAAGCATTATTGTGGTAAAAGCATTGGGTTTATTTAAATCCTCTTCGTGTCTGCATCCTGGAAAAATCCTGCTCTCCCCTTGAAAAAACCTGCTCTCTGATAAGTAGACATGATCTTGCACCTTGCAGAGTTCGGCCCATAACCTCAACTCTTGTGGAGAGGCCAAATCTTCATCCATTACCCTAAAGTTTCTTTCATTCACTTATTTTTTCAGAATAAATTTATTCTGGACAGTCAGATGAGAAAACAGGAGTTGGAAACTTCATTGACAGATATGGAGAAGCTAGCTACACAACAAATGAAAAGTCTGGCTAGAGAAAGTGAAGACGCTCTAGAAACTGCTAAAGATAAAGTTAAAGAAATTCAAGATATACTGCAAGCGTATCAGAGATTTGTACGGGTAAGACCACTAAGGAAATGTTATAAAGCTGAGATTACTGTATAAGTGGTAAAGTTTGCGAGGTGAAAAAATTTGCGAAATTTCACGAAATTTACAAACATTTTCCACAGTGTAACTTTCCACATTCACCAATGCATATTTTGATCAACACCATTTAGCCAATACTTGGAGTCTGGTACCGCATAGAGTCACATCCAAAACACTTTCTGTCCTACAATTGGTTATATAATAGCGATTGTTACCACATGTAGATATTATGATCAAAGTAATTTCAGCCATTCGCAAACATTTCCGCATGCGAAATGTCTGGAATTTGCAAAAGGGCGAACTTTTCAACATGCGATATAATCCACTTATGCAGTATTCTGTTGTGAGAGTTTTCATGTAAAGTTTTTAATAAATTTGAATATCTGGCACTGAACAGGATCAGTCGTGCACGTAACTGCACATGAATAATCTTTGTTGCATTTAAGTTATCTGCTATGATATTTTCCTTTCAGAACTTGTCTCAAGAGATTATCAGGCGTACGCAACAAGTCAGATTCACATTAAAAGATCAGGAACTGAAGAAAATTGCCACAGACAAATCAAATGCTTCAATGCAGAGGGCGCAGAATCTTGCTAAGGACATTCTCAATCTTAGCCAATCAGATTTTGACGATATTATGAGTGCTGATGGGGAACATGGCAAAATGGTATATTTTGGTATATTTATATATACTCAGTACATTTAGAAACGCACAAAACAGGTTTACTCAAGTTTCGTAGATTTACTTAAGCCATGGTCACATTTACGGTCATGCACATAGTTGACCGTAGTGTAACTACGGTCAACTAGGTTGTAATCCCAGAAGTGTAAGCGACAGACTGCAGGGACCACGTGGCCAGGAACTCCTAAAATCAACATTTCTTATTAGTTGGCCCTAGTTAACCGTACTATGAACATACTTCAAACGTCGTCCAACTCTTGTAGTCCCTAGTTGACCGTACTATGAACATACTTCAAACGTCGTCCAACTCTTGTAGTCCCTAGTTGACCGTACTATGAACATACTTCAAACGTCGTCCAACTCTTGTAGTCCCTAGTTGACCGTACTATGAACATACTTCAAACGTCGTCCAACTCTTGTAGTCCCTAGTTGACCGTACTATGAACATACTTCAAACGTCGTCCAACTCTTGTAGTCCCTAGTTGACCGTACTATGAACATACTTCAAACGTCGTCCAACTCTTGTAGTCCCTAGTTGACCGTACTATGAACATACTTCAAACGTCGTCCAACTCTAGTAGTCCCTAGTTGACCGTACTATGAACATACTTCAAACGTCGTCCAACTCTTGTAGTCCCTAGTTGACCGTAGTGTTAGCCGTAGTGTTAATTTTATTTTTGCCAGATACTACGGTCCACTATGGTAAACACTACGGTGAAGTAGGGTCAATTACGGTTAACTAAGGTCAACTACGTTCAAACTACGGTCACAGTAGGGTCTTGGCATCGTAGTTGACCGTAAACAAGTTTCGAACATGTTGAAAAATTATGTGCTAATTACGGGCAAATCATAAGTTTGAACTACGTTTATTACTACATTGAACTACGGTTAACTACGTGTAACTACGTTCAACTGCGTTTAATACGGTCCACTACGGTCATTCCCCCACTACGGTCAACTACGTAAGATGTGACCACAGCTTTAGGGATACAAGGAAAGGACTTAACAGTACATTTTCTACTGTGTCTAACCTGTAACAAGAAAATATAAGGAATATATAATAAACAATGTTTGTTAGTTTTGCATTTAGTCAAAAACAGTTAATGTAAAGAAATTTTCAGGCTTTTGTTTAAGAGCAAAAGTATTAAAAGGCAATGATTAATTTCGTTCTTAAGTTCTGCAGTACAGGTAGCTTCTAATTAAGAGAACTCTTGTAAGAATATTTTTTAACGTTAACGAAAATTCAGATCTTTAAGCATGCTATTTACGATATTTTCACAGGAATCTGAAATGGAGACGGAGAGAAGACGTGATAAGAAGTGGGTGAAAAAAGTGGATAGAACACAGAACAGCAAGGTATAGTATTGTTTCATGGGGTGTGATTTTCCGCTGAATTCTGCAGATTGAGTTCACGTGAAACACATCAATCCAAGGAGAAAATATTATAGATATCTTCGCATATAATTCGCAATTTGATATTCGTCGGGGTCGCGAAAACTGGAGACAATCTTATATATTCCTTGGTTTAAGTTACTAACTACGCAGCCCCTTGACACCAGGCAAAATTTTTGACACTGTTGGCATCTCTGTTTCATGGGTTTTATGACATGAATAAGGCCATCCTTAACAAATGTTTGGGTTGAGATATCTGACTAACCCACCAAATTTGGACCAAAAACCAACGTTTTTTTGCTCTTCCATACAGGATTGTTTGTATCTCAAAATCTAAAAAAAATAGATAAAAATGATAATTGACCTAACAATGAACCTCGAAAGTTGTGGGTCGGAAACTGCAATTGTGTTAAAGATGTCCTATATAAGTCATATTTATGCTCTCCAAAGGAGGAACATATAGCCACTACTTCATCTGTCCGTCCGTGTGTTGGTATGTGTGTGCATGTGTCTGTCATCCCGCATTGATGTCCACGCTATTTCTCAGCAACCACCGACAGGAATTCACATCTTTTTGGAATTGTCACATATTTTTGATTATTCTGATCCACAATGTTACTTTAACTATGTGTAAAAGGACCTTGGTCCGATGTTTTTCAGCTCTGTCAAGGTTTCGTACTTTATCATTGATCAAATTTTGCAGGATGATTTTGCAATGGCATTGATGGACCTATTTCTTCAGAAGATAGAAGAGCGAGTGGACCTTTCAGCCAGACTGCAATCCCAGAACACACGAACGGAACCTATTGTACAAATTAGCTGATTGTTACAAAACATCCACACAACTTCATAGAACAAATTGTCAAGTCTTCGTTCTCCTTGTCTCAAACTGTAATTTGTCTTATGTTAAATACATAAATTTCCATGTTGGGCCATTCTTAATAAATTGATTGTTTGTGGTACTCTGACTTGAACACGTTTCCCACTTTTGTTCGTAGAGTTTTTTCATGCCATACCTGATTCATATGAGGTATACGTAGGTAATAAATCTGAAAATCAAAACAATTGACTTGGGAATGCCCAGCTATTTTAGGTCAGTGACCACAATTTAACAACTTTATATAGATGAACCTTCTGAAAACCCTAGGACAGATCACTTAGTCATTAACAGTGATGTTTGAATGTCTCCATATCTCCCACTTGCTGATGTTACTTATTGTTTATGCTTTAAACATATAAGACATAAACATTTGAGTATCTTTCTTTTCTAAGTCAGAGCGTCTGAAATTATGTAACAGAGAGTAGAGTGCAGTCTTGCGATTGGTCAATTTTAAGATTGCACTTAGTACCAACCAGTCAGAAGACTTCAAATGTATAAAGAAAATGAGTAGGTAGACCAGTCTACAACCTTGCAGTTGGTCAACTTAAAGACTGCACTCGGAACTGACCAATCGGAAGCTTAAGTTTTGAGATTGGTCTTAAATATCTCCACAGTTTCCTTACATTGTGATACTACTATGAATAGAATTGATATTACTTCCATATACCATGCATTCCAGATTTGTACATAGTTGATGTACAGATTGTAATTTATTCCGTCCATGTATATAATACAAGTTAGGTCAAGTAAAATGTATATGTGGTTCTGGTAACATTGCCATAAAAATCACGGTCAGTAGGTCGGGGAAAAATTGTATTTTCACATTTATTCGGAGTTGTAGGAGTTTAGAATTGTATGGGTTTGATTAATGTTGGTAGTTACACTTATATTTAATAGATAAACAATGATAAGAAATATGCTTGATTCTTTGAAATGGTCAGGGGCATAGATTCCTTTAGGATGCCTACACTTGTTTCGAAACATGCCATTAAGATATATAAATCTAAGATGTTTAATGTATGTTTTTGA
This sequence comes from Mactromeris polynyma, assembly GCA_032209605.1. Classification (NCBI taxonomy): domain Eukaryota; kingdom Metazoa; phylum Mollusca; class Bivalvia; order Venerida; family Mactridae; genus Mactromeris; species Mactromeris polynyma. The sequence continues at coordinate 1,628,764 of JASFXZ010000034.1, read as the reverse complement.
TGTTACTGTATGCGTATTTACCGGATTGAAATATACACCAAAACATCTAGCTACAATTTTTTTCCAGGGGTATCATGCACCTGGACTCCCCTTAAACTAGGCCTACTCATCAATTTCAGCTAAGCTACGCCCCATATGGTTTAAAATAAGTTGTAGAATTATATGTTGAAGTATCATGTATTATGCTCACTGAATGGAAAAGGTTTACTACCAAGAGATGGGCATATTGTTAGCATATTCCGGTTCAATGATGTTGCACATACTTGGGGGAGCATCCATCAGTTCTAACGATGTCTTGTTGTTATTGTGAAATCATAAGCAATTTTTTTCAGGAGGGAAAATTGTTGATGGTCAGGTTATTGGAAATACACGTATAATTTTATTTGTTCCTATGAACATGTCTGTCTCTGTATAAGTTTATAGTGACTTATTTTATCTGTGATATATTCATTGTAGTATGATACTGCCAAATTATGCATTTGTATTTTTGATGGCACAAAACGGTGCAGGTGTATAATTTCTGTATTGGTGATCAGCTGTGTATGTTGTTTAGATACACTTACATGATAGCGTCGAAATGTTTACGTGTCACACTGTGCTTTAGTCATACTTAAGGCAGACAAATTTGTTTTGCTGCCCCCTGTTGACAAACTGTATAAGGTGTTGAACGTCATGTTCAATGTGTTGGCTTGAAAGACCATGAGTAGGGGTGTCATTTTATGACTGAATCGTACCTCGATACTAGTATATTGCAAAACATAAGCAAAGTATTGCAATTTTTACCACAATATATAAATTCATTAACTTAATCTATTTCTATTTTTTCTTCTGACTTGAACATTTTCATTAAACTCTAAACTCTTTAACTGTGTTGCATACAATAAACATGAATACAAAAAAGAAAGAAAAACGGTGATCATGCTCTTCAGTTTTTGACTAGTAATTTAATATAAGATTTTCATGACAAAAAAGTAATAAGCTAAAACTTAACAGTTAGCATTTTCATTTTAGTTTTTGACCAATATGAAGTTTTCATGACTAGATAATTAACTTATATTTAGAGTTTGTAGCCTTAGGAACTTTCGAGCAAAAAATATATCGTAAAAACCGATTTGTTCATTTCATATAGTGGTGCAAGACAATCTGGCTGCATATTGCTCTATACCAGTATACCAGTATATTATGACATCCCGGACATGAGGTATTGAGTTATCTTACTGGGTGACGAGCTGTTTTGGCCAATATATTAGTACTTGATGCATGTATAGTGTATACCTTGCATATTTGTATACTTTTGTAGAAATTAATTTATTATCTCAACTTTTCAATTTTTAGCAAAATATTGAAAAATATATGTGAATAAATTATTTAAACAGACATACATTGTGTTTGTTTATTGTTTTTCTCTTCAATTATAGATTATGGACAATGCGTCAGTATTGGTAGTTCCCACATCTACAATATTTACCTCCCTTGTTCTTATTCATCATCCATTTTGATTGGCAAACTTATAGGAGTAATTCTTAAGTTTGTGATAATTGAGAAAATACCAAGAGAATTTGCATGCGACAGACACTTTGTTTTCAACTTTCTGAGCCAACTGGCCACATGAGCATAATGCATAAAGTTATTTATGTAATTCTGATTTTATTTTATCATCGTTTACAATATATTCCCTATAAATATTTACCTCCCTTGTTCTGAATAGCCACAGCCTTGTAGATAGTTCCATATTTACAATATTTACCTCCCTTGTTCTGAATAGCCACAGTCTTGTAGATAGTTCCACATTTACAATATTTACCTCCCTTGTTCTGAATAGCCACAGCCTTGTAGATAGTTCCACATTTACAATATTTACCTCCCTTGTTCTGAATAGAGCGCACGACTGGTCGCAGAGGTCGTGGGTGATCGCAAGAGCAAAATCAGTCGCAGCAAGGTCGATGGTCATGTTCAAAACTTTTGACATGCGATTCCAAATCGTAAGATGTCGCAGACAGGTCTTACATGATCGTGGGTCAAGTAGTCGCACGATTGATCGTGCTACCGGTCCTGCCACCTATCGATTGGTGGTACCACCTACGATTGCTCTTAAGACTGGTGGTAAGTCATCGTACGATCAATGGTGCGCGTGGTCGTGCGATTACCAACGGTTGGAGAAGATCGATCGTTAGATCAATCGTAGGTAATCGTGCGACCTCTGATCGCCACCACTAGCCACACGATTACCAAGCTTGATCTTGCAATAGATCTCCTCCTATCGTGGGTAATCGCACGACCACGCGCACCCACCGATCGTACGATGATCTACCAACAGCCTTAAGAGCAATCGTAGTATGCGATCGCAAATGGAGATCGAAGCAGACATTGCTGATTACAAATTGCCACCAATCGCACGATTCCGAAAATGTACGATCCGATGTGACTGAGGCATTAACTACACTGAACACATTTTTCCTAAACGTCCATGTAATAAAATACAAATTTAAGATTTGTTTATATATGACCATTTAAAATTTGGCATTCTAATATTATACATAATACTCTTATCAACTTTCACAAAGAAAATATCTATTTATCGTCACGGGTGACCACGCGTGACGGTGAGTGCGATTTTCAACTTTTGGCACGAGGATCACGTGAATTGTGTAGTAAGTGGTAAATTTCATTTCAATGCAATCCACGTTGTATGTCCAACACGAAGTGTATGTCCAACACGAAAAGCAGAAACGATGACGAGAATGACCACTGAAGATTGCGCAAGGGCCGTCGGTATGATTGATGCTGGTACTCCGACTTGACGGGTATGATTTACTTTATAAATTACATGTACTTAACAAATTCAAATAGAATTTGAAAAATAATTATAAAGAATTTGAAAAATAATTATAAATATGTTTTGTATTATTGGTCACTTTTTATTAATATTCCAGGTGGCCCGTCTGTTCAATAGGCGTAAACGTGTACATTTGTTTCGACGAAATACCAAGTGGACGTTTAGAATTGTTGTTCAGTGTAGTGTTCCTAGGTTACCAACCTGTACTACTCTTTACTTACAACGTCTCTATATAAATCAACGGGGGAGAACAGATAAAAGTAGCGGATCCGTAGTCCAGTGGTAACGCGCTTGACTTAGTCATCCAGGGATCGCGGGTTCGATTCCCCGCTCAGTCACTGACAGTACTAACAGTCTTTCGGACGAGACATTGAAAACCGAGGTCCCGCGTATGATGCTTTACATCGTGCACGTAACAGAACCAGCGGTGCTTCTGGAACTGGGGCATCTGATAAATAAACGCAAACACAAACAAACAGATAAACGAAGCCTTCTGTTTAAATTATTTGTTTCGAAAGAGGCTACAATATAAGTATCATAAATGTATAATACATTCTGATAAATTAGTACAGCCCGGGGCAATTTCATTATGCTGATTAAACACAGCGCGGTGGCTAATCAAGGCGCGAACGAATATCCCAGTATTAATTTTTTTATCCGTGACGCATTCCCCGCGATCGATGTCTAAGGGAGACAATTCAATTCGTCTTGCACCTTGGAGAATCAGGGATAATCAAGGGAGACTATCAAGTAAAATTGTTAAATATTTCTGGCAATGGTATTGTCTTCAGTCAGTCCAACAACAGACACGGAGCACATACATCTACATGGGCTCCAGTAGGGTCTCAATCACACGTGTCATTTTGATATTTTTTTACTTGATCAGGGCTCGAGAATTTTTTATGAAAGTCACTTGTCCCGGACTAGTGATACTTGTAAAATAGACTTGCCCGAATTTTGAAACTGGTAGTCCGAAGTTACATGTCTGTTTTTACATTACCCCATATTTTGTAAAATTTTAATAGATACATGTACCACTAATATGTATTAATTATTGTTGTTCAACAACCATCAAATTACAGCAAAATTGGTTGTTAATTTAACTTAACCATCATAATTTAATCATAATCATAAAGAATAGAGTTTTTGTAACGTCGGTGCTAAGCGACTTACGTTGTTTGTGATTGGCAAGATTTTACATATCGATGTCCCGGGAAGAAATGTTTACTTGAAAGGTCGCCATGTCAATAAACTTCATTATACTCATATCACTGAGAGAATGAAACTAGCCAAAAACATCGAATAATTTAACTCTGTGTTCAAAACTTATGTTCTGAATGTGACAATCAAATTGTGTAAACACGTACTTAGTTTCGTATGTAACACTATGTCAAATCATTGCCTTTACTGTCCGCCTTTTTCTGATATGCACTTCGAATGTATTTAAGCAATATTCCGGGTAAATGCTGTCAATGCTGCGTCTTTTCTGCATTCATAATGTCACGCCACTCGCCGAATCGTGTTACTGTGACGAGTACTTATTTATCTATAGACTGAAAGCTGTGTGTAAATGATGGCGTCTGTGTTTCGCCTTTTATTTGTTCGCGGTGTGATATGCAATTTTCATTACGACATTGCGTTAAGTGCATATGTCATTAAATTGTATGTGTGCATCATTACGTTAAGTGCATATGTCATTAAATTATATGTGTGCATCATTACGTTAAGTGTATATGTCATGTCATTATATATGTGTGCATCATTACGTTAAGTGTATATGTCATGTCATTATTTGTGTGCATCATTACGTTAAGTGTATATGTCATTAAATTATATGTGTGCATCATTACGTTAAGTGTATATGTCATGACATTATTTGTGTGCATCATTACGTAAAGTGTATATGTCATTAAATTATATGTGTGCATCGTTACGTTAAGTGTATATGTCATGACATTATTTGTGTGCATCATTACGTAAAGTGTATATGTCATGACATTATATGTGTGCATCATGACGTCAAGTGTATATGTCATGACATTATATATGTGTGCATCATCACGTAAAGTGTATATGTCATGACATTATATATGTCATCATCACGTCAAGTGTATATGTCATGACATTATATATGTGTGCATCATCACGTAAAGTGTATATGCCATGACATTATATATGTCATCATCACGTCAAGTGTATATGTCATGACATTAAATATGTGTGCATCATCACGTAAAGTGTATATGTGATGACATTATATATGTGTGCATCATCACGTAAAGTGTATATGTGATGACATTAGCTATGTGTGCATCATTACGTTAAGTGTATGTGTCATGACATTGTATATGGGTGCATTATTGTGTTAAGTGTATGTGTCATTAAATTATATGTGTGCATCATTATGTTAAGTATTTATGTCAGTAAATGATATGTGTGCATCATTACGTTAAGTGTTTATGTCAGTAAATGATATGTGTACATCATTACGTTAAGTGTATATGTCATGACACAGTATGTCCCCTTGTATCTAAGTAATATAGTCCACTGAGTCTTAGCAGAATGTTCCCTTGTATCTAAGCAATATGTTCCCTTGTATCTAAGCAGTATGTCCCCTTGGATCTAAGCAATATGTTCACTTGTATCTAAGTAATATATTCCATTGAGTCTTACCAGTATGTTACCTTGGATCTAAGCAATATGTTCCATTGAGTCTTAGCAGTATGTTCCCTTGGATCTAAGCAATATGTTCCCTTGTATCTAAGCAATATATTCCATTGAGTCTTAGCAGTATGTTCCCTTGGATCTAAGCAATATGTTCCCTTGTATCTAAGCAATATATTCCATTGAGTCTTAGCAGTATGTTCCCCTGTATCTAACCAATACGTTCCCTTGTATCTAAGTAATATATTCCATTGAGTCTTAGCAGTATGTTCCCTTGTATCTAAGCAATATGTCCCCTTGTATCTAAGTAATATCTTCCACTGAGTCTTAGCAGTATGTTCCCTTGGATCTAAGCAATATTTTCCCTTGTATCTAAGAAATATATTCCACTGAGTCTTAGCAGTATGTTCCCTTGGATCTAAGCAATATGTTCCATTGCGTCTTAGCAGTATGTTCCCCTGTATCTAAGTAATATATTCCATTGAGTCTTAGCAGTATGTTCCCTTGTATCTAAGCAATATGTTTCCTGTAATCTAAGTAATGTTCCCTTGTATCTAAGTAATATGTTTCCTGTTATCTAAGTAATATATTCCATTGAGTCTTAGCAGTATGTTCCCTTTTATCTAAGCAATATGTTCCCTTGTATTTAAGTAATATATTCCATTGAGTCTTAGCAGTATGTTCCCTAGTATCTAAGCAATACGTTCCCTTGTATCTAAGTAATATATTCCATTGAGTCTTAGCAGTATGTTCACTTGGATCTAAGCAATATGTCCCCTTGTATCTCAGTAATATATTCCATTGAGTCTTAGCAGTATGTTCCCTTGGATCTAAGCAGTATGTCCCCTTGTATCTAAGTAATATATTCCACTGAGTCTTAGCAGTATGTTCTCTTGGATCAAAGCAATATGTTCCCTTGTATCTAGGCAATATATTCCATTGAGTCTTAGCAGTATGTTCCCTTGGATCTAAGCAGTATGTTCCCCTGTATCTAATCGATATGTTCCCGTGTATCTAAGCAATATATTCCATTGATTCTTAGCAGTATGTTCCCTTGTATCTAGGCAATTTATTCCATTGAGTCTTAGCAGTATGTTCCCTTGGATCTAAGCAGTATGTTCCCTTGTATCTAAGCAGTATGTTCCCTTGTATCTAAGCAATATGTTCCCTTATATCTAAGCAATATATTCCGTTTAGCCTTAGCAGTATGTTCCTTTGGATCTAAGCAATATGTTCCATTGAGTCTAGGCAGTATGTTCCCATGTATCTAAGTAATATATTCGATTGAGTTTTAGCATTATGTTCCCTTGTATCTAAGCAATATGTTCCCTGTTATCTAAGTAATATATTCCATTGAGTCTTAGCTGTATGTTCCCTTGTATCTAAGCAGTATGTTCCCTTATATCTAAGTATTATTTTCCATTGAGTCATAGCAGTATGTTCCCTTGTATCTAAGCAATATAATCCCTTGTATCTAAGTATTATTTTCCATTGAGACTTAGCAGTATGTTCCTTTGTATCTAAACAAAATGTTCCGTTGTATCTAAGTAATATATCCCATTGAGTCTTAGCAGTATGTTCCCTTGTATATAAGCAATATGTTCCCATGTATCTAAGTGATACATTCCATTGAGTCTTAGCAGTATGTTCCCTTGTATCTAAGCAATATGTTCCCTTGTATCTAAGTAATATATTCCACTGAGTCTTAGCAGTATGTTCCCTTGGATCTAAGCAATATATTCCGATGAGTCTTAGCAGTATGTTCCCTTGGATCTAAGCAGTATGTCCCCATGTATCTAAGTAATTCATTCCTCTGAGTCTTAGCAGTATGTTCCATTTGATCTTAGCAATATGTTCCCTTGTATCTAAGTAATATATTCCATTGAGTCTTAGCAGTATGTGCCCTTGGATGTAAGCAGTATGTCTCCTTGTATCTTAGTAATACATTGCACGGAGTCTTAGCAGTATGTTCCCTTGGATCTAAGCATTATGTTCCATTGAGTCTTAGCAGTATGTTCCCTTGTATATAAGTAATATATTCCATTTAGTCTTAGCAGTATGTTCCCTTGTATATATACAATATGTTCCCTGTTATCTAAGTAATATATTCCATTGAGTCTTAGCAGTATGTTCTCTTTTATCTAAGCAATATGTTCCCTTGTATATAAGTAATATATTCCACTGAGTCTTAGCAGTATGTTCCCTTGTATCTAAGCAATATGTTCCCTTGTATCTAAGCAGTATATCCCCTTGGATCCAAGCAATATATTCCATTGAGTCTTAGCAGTATGTTCCCTTGGATCTAAGCAATATGTCCCCTTGTATCTAAGTAATATATTCCGTTGAGTCTTAGCAGTATGTTCCCTCGGATCCAAGCAATATGTTCCCTTGTATTTAAGCAATATATTTCATTGAGTCTTAGTTGACGTTCCCCTGTATCTAAGCAATATATTCCATTGAGTCTTAGCAGTATGTTCCCTGGTATCTATACAATATGTTCCCTGTTATCTAAGTAATATATTCCATTGAGTCTTAGCAGTATGTGCCCTTGGATCTAAGCGATATGTTTCCTTGCATCTAAGTAATATATTCCATTGAGTCTTAGTAGTATGTGCCCTTGGATCTAAGCGATATGTTCCCTTGTATCTAAGTAATATATTCCATTGAGTCTTAGCAGTATGTGCCCTTGGATCTTGGCAATATGTTCCCTTGCATCTAAGTAATATATTCCATTGAGTCTGAGTAGTATGTGCCCTTGGATCTAAGCGATAGGTTCCCTTGCATCTAAGTAATATATTCCATTGCCTCTTAGCAGTATGGTCCCTTGGATCTAAGCAGTATGTCCCCTTGTATCTAAGTAATACATTCCACTGAGTCTTTGCAGTATGTTCCCTTGGATCTAAGAAAAATGAGTTGCCCTGTATCTAAGCAATATATTCCATTGAGTCTTAGCAGTATGTTCCCTGGTATCTATACAATAGGTTCCCTGTTATCTAAGTAATATATTCCATTGAGTCTTAGCAGTATGTGCCCTTGGATCTAGGCAATATGTTCCCTTGTATCTAAGTAATATATTCCATTGAGTCTTAGCCGTATGTGCCCATGGATCTATGCGATATGTTCCCTTGCATCTAGGTAATATATTCCATTGAGTCTTAGCAGTATGTGCCCTGGGATCTAGGCGATATGTTCCCTTGTATCTAAGTAATATATTCCATTGAGTCTTAGCAGTATGTGACTTTGGATCTAGGCAATATGTTCCCTTGCATCTATGTAATATATTCCATTGAGTCTTAGTAGTATGTGCCCTTGGATGTAAGCGATAGGTTCCCTTGCATCTAAGGGATATATACCATTGAATCTTAGCAGTATGGTCCCTTGTATCTAAGTAATACATTCCACTGAGTCTTAGCAGTATGTTCCCTTGGATATAAGCAATATGTTGCCCTGTATCTAAGCAATATATTCCATTGAGTCTTAGCAGTATGTTCCCTGGTATCTATACAATATGTTCCCTGTTATCTAAGTAATATATTCCATTGTGTCTTAGCAGTATGCTCCCTTGGATCTAAGCAGGATGTCCCCTTGTATCTAAGTAATACATTCCACTGAGTCTTAGCAGTATGTTTCGTTGGATCTCAGCAATAAGTTGCCTTGTATCTAAGCGATATGTTCCCTTGTATCTAAGCAATAAATTCCATTGATTCTTAGCAGTACGTTCCCTTGTATCTAGGCAATGTATTCCATTGAGTCTTAGAAGTATGTGCCCTTGGATCTAGGCAATATGTTCCCTTGCATCTAAGTAATATATTCCATTGAGTCTTAGCAGTATGTTCCCTTGTTTCTAAGCAATATGTTCCCATGTATCTAAGTATTATTTTCCATTGAGTCTTAGCAGTGTGTTCCCTTGTATCTAAGTAATATATTCCATTGAGTCTTAGCAATATATTCCATTGAGTCTAAGCAGTATGTTCCCTTGTATGTAAGCAATACATTCCATTGTATCTAAGTAATATATTCCTTTGTTTCTTAGCAGTATGTTCTTTCGGATACAAGCAATATGTTCCCTTGTATCTTAGCAATATATTCCGTAGAGTCTTAGCAGTATGTTCCCTTGTATCTAAGCAATATGTTCCCTTGTATCTAAGTATAATTTTCCATTGAGTCTTAGCAGTATGTTCCCTTGTATCTAAGTAATAATTCCATTGAGTCTTGGCAGTATGTTCCCTTTGATCTAAGCAATATGTTCCCTTGTATCTCAGCAATATATTCCATTGAGTCTTAGCAGTATGGTCCCTTATATATAAGCAGTATGTTCCCTTGTATCTAAGTAATTGATTCCATTGAGTCTTAGCAGTATGTTCACTTGGATCTAAGCAATATGTTTCCTTGTATCTAAGTAATATATTCCACTGATTCTTAGCAGTATGTTCCCTTGGATCTAAGTAATATGTTCCCTTGTATCTAGGCAATATATTCCATTGATTCTTAGCAGTATGTTCCTTGTATCTAAGTAATATATTCCATTGAGTCTTAGCAGTATGTTCCCTTGGATCTAAGCAATATGTTCCCTTTTATCTAGGCAATATATTCCATTGAGTGTTAGCAGTATGTTCCCTTGGATCAAAGCAGTATGTTCCCCTGTATCTAAGTGATATGTTCCCTTGTATCTAAGCAATATATTCCGTTGATTCTTAGCAGTATGTTCCCTAGTATCTAGGCAATATATTCCATTGAGTCTTAGCAGTATGTTCCCTTGGATCTAAGCAGTATATTCCATTGAGTCTTAGCAGTATGTTCTCTTGTATCTATGCAATACGTTCCCTTGCATCTAAGTAATATATTCCTTTGAGTCTTAGCATTATGTTCCCTTGGATCTAAGCAATATGTCCCCTTCGATCTAAGTAATATGCCACCTTGGACTTGGTCAGGACTATGAATGACATCTATTTAACGATTGAGGAGTGGTATCCTTTAATGTCTTCTGATACTTTATCATAGCTTTTTTTTTTTCGAAAATTTTAAAGACTTTATTGCTGAAGTTGTTATATATAGTGCTATGTCACCAGAGCACCATCTGAATAAATACTCCTATTGTAACAATGCTGTAATTCGGGGGCTGAACGCAAAACTGTTGTAACTAGTATGTATTTATATAGGAGTAATGACAGTGTTGCGTTGAGCCCACAGTCTTTTCATAGTGCTATTTGGTTAATAATATTCTCCTTATTGTCCATTATCACAGAAGAACAGAAACAGGTACTGACGCTATTGGAAGAAACATTGTTATGAAATCTAGACAGGGTACCAGTCATGATATTTCAACAACTGATACAAGTCAGGAACCAGTCGGATATAAAATCAGAAGGGTAAAAATAGCGTATGTTTATATGTTTTGATATACTTTGCTTGAATATGTTCCCTTGTATCTAAGTAATATATTCCATTGAGTCTTAGCAGTATGTTCCCTTGTATCTAAGCAGTATGTTCCCCTGTATCTAAGCAATATGTTCCCTTGTATGTAAGCAATATATACGATTGTGTCTTAGCAGTATGTTCCCTTGGATCCAAGCAATATGTTCCCTTGCATCTAAGCAATATATTTCATTGAGTCTTAGCAGTACGTTCCCTTGTATCTAAGCAATACGTTCCCTTGTATCTAAGTAATATATTCCATTGAGTCTTAGCAGTATGTTCCCTTGGATCTAAGCAATATGTTCCCTTGTATCTAAACAATATATTCCGATGAGTATTAGCAGTATGTTCCCCTTAATCTAAGCAGTATGTCCCCTTGTATCTAAGTAGTATATTCCACCGAGTCTTAGCAGTATGTTCCCTTGTATCTAACCAATATGTTCCTTTGTATCTAGGCAATATGTCCCCTTGGATCTAAGCAATACGTTCTCTTGTATCTAAGTAATATATTCCATGGAGTCTTAGCCGTATGTTCCCTTATATCTAAGCAATATATTCCATTGAGTCTTAGCAGTATATTCCCTTGTATTTAGGTAATATATTCCATTGAATCTTAGCAGTATGTTCCCTTGTATCTAAGCAATATATTTCCTGTTATCTAAGTAATATATTCCATTGAATCAGAGCAGTATGTGCCTGTGGATCTAAGCAGTATGTTCCCTTGGATCTAAGCAATATGTTCTCTTGTATCTAAGCAATATATTCCATTGAGTCTAAGCAGTATGTTCCCTTAGATCTAAGAAATATGTTCCCTTGGATATAAGCAATATATTCCATTGAGTTTTAGCAGTAGGTTCCCTTGTATCTAAGCAATGTGTCCCCTTGTATCTAAGCACTATATTCCACTGAGTCTTAGCAGTATGTTCCCTTGGATCTAAGCAATATGTTAAATAGCGTCTTAGCAGTATGTTCCCTTGTATCTAAGCAATATGTTTCCTGTTATCTAAGAAATATGTTCCATTGAGTCTTAGCAGTATGTTCCCTTGTATCTAAGCAATATGTTCCCTTGTATCTAAGCAATATGTTCCATTGAGTCTTAGCAATATGTTCTCTTGTATCTAAGTAATATATTCCATTGAGTCTCAGCAGTATGTTCTTTTGTATCTATGCAATATGTTCCCTTGTATCTAAGTAATATATTCCATTGAGTTTTAGCAGTATGTTCCCTTGTATCTAAGCAATATGTTCCAATGTATCTAAGCAATATATTCCATTGAGTCATAGCAGTATGTTCCCTTGGATCTAAGCAATATATTTCATTGAGTCTTCGCAGTATGTTCACTTGGATCTACGCAATATGTTCCCTTTAATCTAAGTAATATATTCCATTGAGTCTTTGCAGTATGTTCCCTTGGATCTAAGCAGTATGTCCCCTAGTATCTAAGTTATACATTCCACTGAGTCTTAGCAGTATGTTTCATTGGATCTAAGCAATATGTTGCCTTGTATCTAAGCAATATATTCCACTGAGTCTTAGCAGAATGTTCCCTTGGATCTAAGCAATATGTTTCCTTGTATCTAAGCAATATATTCCGATGAGTCTTAGCTGTATGTTTCCCTTGATCTAAGCGGTATGTCCCCTTGTATCTAAGTAATATATTCCATTGAGTCTAAGCAGTATGTTCCCTTGTATCTAAGCAATATGTTTCCTGTTATCTAAGTAATATATTCCATTGAGTCTTAGCAGAATGTGCTCTTGGATCTAAGCAGTATGTTCCCTTGGATATATGCAATATGTTCCCTTGTATCTAAGCAATATGTTCCCTTGTATCTAAGTAATATATTCCATTGAGTCTTAGTAGTATGTGCCCTTTGATCTAAGCGATATGTTCCCTTGTATCTAAGTAATATATTCCATTGAGTCTTAGCAGTATGTGCCCTTGGATCTAGGCAATATGTTCCCTTGCATCTAAGTAATATATTCCATTGAGTCTTAGTAGTATGTGCCCTTGGATCTAAGCGATAGGTTCCCTTGCATCTAAGTGATATATTCCATTGAGTCTTAGCAGTATGGTCCCTTGGATCTAAGCAGTATGTCCCCTTGTATCTAAGTAATACATTCCACTGTGTCTTAGGAGTATGTTCCCTTGGATCTAAGCAATATGTTGCCCTGTATCTAAGCAATATATTCCATTGAGTCTTAGCAGTATGTCCCCTAGTATCTAAGTAATATATTCCATTGAGTCTTAGCAGTATGCTCCCTTGGAACTAAGCAGTATGTCCCCTTGTATCTAAGTAATACATTCCACTGACTCTTAGCAGTATGTTTCGTTGGATCCAAGCAATATGTTGCCTTGTATCTATGCAATATATTCCACTGAGTCTTAGCAGTACGTTCCCTTGGATCTAAGCAATATGTTTCCTTGTATCTAAGCAATATATTGCGATGAGTCTTAGCAGTATGTTTCCCTTGATCTAAGCAGTATGTCCCCTTGTATCTAAGTATTATATTCCACTGAGTCTTAGCAGTATGTGCCCTTGGATCTAAGCGATATGTTCCCTTGTATCTAAGTAATATATTCCATTGAGTCTTAGCAGTATGTTTCCCTTGATCTAAGCAGTATGTCCCCTTGTATCTAAGTATTATATTCCATTGAGTCTTAGCAGTATGTGCTTTTGGATCTAAGCGATATGTTCCCTGTTATCTAAGTAATATATTCCATTGAGTCTTAGCAGTATGTGCCCTTGGATCTAGGCAGTATGTTCCCTTGCATCTAAGTAATATATTCCATTGAGTCTCAGTAGTATGTGCCCTTGGATCTAAGCGATAGGTTCCCTTGCATCTAAGTAATATATTCCATTGAATCTTAGCTGTATGGTCCCTTGGATCTAAGCAGTATGTCCCCTAGTATCTAAGTAATACATTCCACTGAGTCTTAGCATTATGTTCCCTTGGATCTAAGCGATAAGTTCCCTGTTATCTAAGTAATATATTCCATTGAGTCTTAGCAGTATGTTCCCTAGTATCTATACAATATGTTCCCTGTTATCTAAGTAATATATTCCATTGAGTCTTAGCAGTATGTGCCCTTGGATCTAGGCAATATGTTCCCTTGTATCTAAGTAATATATTCCATTGAGTCTTAGCAGTATGTGCCCTTGGATCTAAGCGATATGTTCCCTTGCATCTAAGTAATATATTCCATTGAGTCTTAGTAGTATGTGCCCTTGGATCTAAGCGATATGTTCCCTTGTATCTAAGTAATATATTCCATTGAGTCTAAGCAGTATGTTCCCTGGTATCTATACAATATGTTTCCTGTTATCTTAGTAATATATTCCATTGAGTCTTAGCAGTATGTGCCCTTGGATCTAAGCGATATGTTCCCATGTATCTAAGTAATATATTCCATTGAGTCTTAGCAGTATGTTTCCCTTGATCTAAGCAGTATGTCCCCTTGTATCTAAGTATTATATTCCATTGAGTCTTAGCAGTATGTGCTTTTGGATCTAAGCGATATGTTCCCTGTTATCTAAGTAATATATTCCATTGAGTCTTGGCAGTATGTGCCCTTGGATCTAGGCAGTATGTTCCCTTGCATCTAAGTAATATATTCCATTGAGTCTCAGTAGTATGTGCCCTTGGATCTAAGCGATAGGTTCCCTTGCATCTAAGTAATATATTCCATTGAGTCTTAGCAGTATGTGCCCTTGGATCTAGGCAATATGTTCCCTTGCATCTAAGTAATATAGTCCATTGAGTCTTAGTAGTATGTGCCCTTGGATCTAAGCGATATGTTCCCTTGCATCTAAGTAATATATTCCATTGAATCTAAGCAGTATGGTCCCTTGGATCTAAGCAGTATGTCCCCTTTTACCTAAGTAATATATTCCACTGAGTCTTAGCAGTATGTTCCCTTGGATCAAAGCAAAATATGATGCCCTGTATCTATGCAATATATTCCATTGAGTCTTAGCAGTATGTTCCCTGGTATCTATACAATATGTTCCCTGTTATCTAAGTAATATATTCCATTGAGTCTTAGCAGTATGTGCCCTTGGATCTAGGCAATATGTTCCCTTGTATCTAAGTAATATATTCCATTGAGTCTTAGTAGTATGTGCCCTTGGATCTACGCGATATGTTCCCATGTATCTAAGTAATATATTCCATTGAGTCTTAGCTGTATGTTCCCTTGGATCTAAGCAATATGTTGCCCTGTATCTAAGCAATATATTCCATTGAGTCTTAGCAGTATGTTCCCTGCTATCTATACAATATGTTCCTTGTTATCTAAGTAATATATTCCATTGAGTCTTAGCAGTATGCTCCCTTAGATCTAAGCAGTATGTCCCCTTGTATCTAAGCAATATATTCCACTGAGTCTTAGCAGTACGTTCCCTTGGATCTAAGCAATATGTTTCCATGTATCTAAGCAATATATTCCGATGAGTCTTAGCAGTATGTTTCCCTTGATCTAAGCAGTATGTCCCCTTGTATCTAAGTATTATATTCCACTGAGTCTTAGCAGTATGTTCCATTGTATCTAAGCAATATGGTTCCTGTTATCTAAGTAATATATTCCATTGAATCTTAGCCGTATGTGCCCATGGATCTAAGCAGTATGTTCCCTTGCATCTAAGTAATATATTCCATTGAGTCTCAGTAGTATGTGCCCTTGGATCTAGGCAAAATGTTCCCTTGTATCTAAATAATATGTTCCATTGAGTCTTAGCAGTATGTGCCCTTGGATCTAAGCGATATGTTCCCTTGTATCTAAGTAATATATTCCATTGAGTCTTAGCAGTATGTTTCCCTTGATCTAAGCAGTATGTCCCCTTGTATCTAAGTATTATATTCCATTGAGTCTTAGTAGTATGTGCCCTTGGATCTAAGCGATATGTTCCCTGTTATCTAAGTAATATATTCCATTGAGTCTTAGCATTATGTGCCCTTGGATCTAGGCAGTATGTTCCCTTGCATCTAAGTAATATATTCCATTGAGTCTCAGTAGTATGTGCCCTTGGATCTAAGCGATAGGTTCCCTTGCATCTAAGTAATATATTCCATTGAATCTTAGCAGTATGGTCCCTTGGATCTAAGCAGTATGTGCCCTTGTATCTAAGTAATACATTCCACTGAGTCTTAGCAGTATGTTCCCTTGGATCTAAGCAAAATATGTTGCCCTGTATCTAAGCAATATATTCCAATGTGTCTTAGCAGTATGTTCCCTGGTATCAATACAATATGTTCACTGTTATCTAAGTAATATATTCCATTGAGTCTTAGCAGTATGTGCCCTTGGATCTAGGCAATATGTTCCCTTGCATCTCAGTAATATATTCCATTGAGTCTGAGTAGTATGTGCCCTTGGATCTAAGCGATAGGTTCCCTTGCATCTAAGTAATATATTCCATTGAATCTAAGCAGTATGGTCCCTTGGATCTAAGCAGTATGTCCCCTTGTATCTAAGTAATACATTCCACTGAGTCTTAGCAGTATGTTCCCTTGGATCTAAGTGATATGCTCCCTGTTATCTAAGTAATATATTCCATTGAGTCTTAGCAGTATGTGCCCTTGGATATAGGCAATATGTTCCCTTGTATCTAAGTAATATAATCCATTGAGTCTTAGCAGTATGTGCCCTTGGATCTAAGCGATATGTTCCACTGCATCTAAGTAATATATTCCATTGAGTCTTAGTAGTATGTGCCCTTGGATCTAAGCGATATGTTCCCTTGTATCTAAGTAATATATTCCATTGAGTCTTAGCAGTATGTGACTTTGGATCTAGGCAATATGTTCCCTTGCATCTATGTAATATATTCCATTGAGTCTTAGTAGTATGTGCCCTTGGATGTAAGCGATAGGTTCCCTTGCATCTAAGGGATATATACCATTGAAGCTTAGCAGTATGGTCCCTTGTATCTAAGTAATACATTCCACTGAGTCTTAGCAGTATGTTCCCTTGGATCTAAGCAATATGTTGCCCTGTATCTAAGCAATATATTCCATTTAGTCTTAGCAGTATGTTCCCTGGTATCTATACAATTTGTTCCCTGTTATCTAAGTAATATATTCCATTGAGTCTTAGCAGTATGCTCCCTTGGATCTAAGCAGTATGTCCCCTTGTATCTAAGTAATACATTCCACTGAGTCTTAGCAGTATGTTTCGTTGGATCTAAGCAATAAGTTGCCTTGTATCTAAGCGATATGTTCCCTTGTATCTAAGCAATAAATTCCATTGATTCTTAGCAGTACGTTCCCTTGTATCTAGGCAATGTATTCCATTGAGTCTTAGAAGTATGTGCCCTTCGATCTAGGCAATATGTTCCCTTGCATCTAAGTAATATATTCCATTGAGTCTTAGCAGTATGTTCCCTTGTATCTAAGCAATATGTTCCCATGTATCTAAGTATTATTTTCCATTGAGTCTTAGCAGTATGTTCCCTTGTATCTAAGTAATATATTCCGTTGAGTCTTAGCAATATATTCTATTGAGTCTTAGCAGTATGTTCCCTTGTATGTAAGCAATACGTTCCATTTTATCTAAGTAATATATTCCTTTGTTTCTTAGCAGTATGTTCTTTCGGATACAAGCAATATGTTCCCTTGTATCTTAGCAATATATTCCGTAGAGTCTTAGCAGTATGTTCCCTTGTATCTAAGCAGTATGTTCCCTTGTATCTAAGTATAATTTTCCATTGAGTCTTAGCAGTATGTTCCCTTGTATCTAAGTAATATATTCCATTGAGTCTTAGCAGTATGTTCCCTTGGATCTAAGCAATATGTTCCCTTGTATCTCAGCAATATATTCCATTGAGTCTTAGCAGTATGGTCCCTTATATATAAGCAGTATGTTCCCTTGTATCTAAGTAATTTATTCCATTGAGTCTTAGCAGTATGTTCCCTTGGATCTAAGCAATATGTTTCCTTGTATCTAAGTAATATATTCCACTGATTCTTAGCAGTATGTTCCCTTGGATCTAAGTAATATGTTCCCTTGTATCTAGGCAATATATTCCATTGATTCTTAGCAGTATGTTCCTTGTATCTAAGTAATATATTCCATTGAGTCTTAGCAGTATGTTCCCTTGGATCTAAGCAATATGTTCCCTTCTATCTAGGCAATATATTCCATTGAGTGTTAGCAGTATGTTCCCTTGGATCTAAGCAGTATGTTCCCCTGTATCTAAGTGATATGTTCCCTTGTATCTAAGCAATATATTCCATTGATTCTTAGCAGTATGTTCCCTAGTATCTAGGCAACATATTACATTGAGTCTTAGCAGTATGTTCCCTTGGATCTAAGCAGTATATTCCATTGAGTCTTAGCAGTATGTTCTCTTGTATCTAAGCAATACGTTCCCTTGCATCTAAGTAATATATTCCTTTGAGTCTTAGCATTATGTTCCCTTGGATCTAAGCAATATGTCCCCTTCGATCTAAGTAATATGCCACCTTGGACTTGGTCAGGACTATGAATGACATCTATTTAACGATTGAGGAGTGGTATCCTTTAATGTCTTCTGATACTTTATCATAGCTTTTTTTTTTTCGAAAATTTTAAAGACTTTATTGCTGAAGTTGTTATATATAGTGCTATGTCACCAGAGCACCATCTGAATAAATACTCTTATTGTAACAATGCTGTAATTCGGGGGCTGAACGCAAAACTGTTGTAACTAGTATGTATTTATATAGGAGTTATGATAGTGTTGCGTTGAGCCCACAGTATTTTCATAGTGATATTTGGTTAATAATATTCTCCTTATTGTCCATTATCACAGAAGAACAGAAACAGGTACTGACGCTATTGGAAGAAACATTGTTAAGAAATCTAGACAGGGTAACAGTCATGATATTTCAACAACTGATACAAGTCAGGAACCAGTCGGATATAAAATCAGAAGGGTAAATATAGCGCATGTTTATATGTTTTGATATACTTTACTTGAATATGTTCCCTTGTATCTAAGTAATATATTCCATTGAGTCTTAGCAGTATGTTCCCTTGTATCTAAGCAGTATGTTCCCCTCTATCTAAGCAATATGTTCCCTTGTATGTAAGCAATATATACGATTGAGTCTTAGCAGCATGTTCCCTTGGATCCAAGCAATATGTTCCCTTGCATCTAAGCAATATATTTCATTGAGTCTTAGCAGTACGTTCCCCTGTATCTAAGCAATACGTTCCCTTGTATCTAAGTAATATATTCCATTGATTCTTAGCAGTATGTTCCCTTGGATCTAAGCAATATGTTCCCTTGTATCTTAACAATATATTCCGATGAGTATTAGCAGTATGTTCCCCTTAATCTAAGCAGTATGTCCCCTTGTATCTAAGTAGTATATTCCACCGAGTCTTAGCAGTATGTTCCCTTGTATCTAACCAATATGTTCCTTTGTATCTAGGCAATATGTCCCCTTGGATCTAAGCAATACGTTCTCTTGTATCGAAGTAATATATTCCATGGAGTCTTAGCCGTATGTTCCCTTATATCTAAGCAATATATTCCATTGAGTCTTAGCAGTATATTCCCTTGTATTTAGGTAATATATTCCATTGAATCTTAGCAGTATGTTCCCTTGTATCTAAGCAATATATTTCCTCTTATCTAAGTAATATATTCCATTGAGTCTGAGCAGTATGTGCCCGTGGATCTAAGCAGTATGTTCCCTTGGATCTAAGCAATATGTTCTCTTGTATCTAAGCAATATATTCCATTGAGTCTAAGCAGTATGTTCCCTTGGATCTAAGAAATATGTTCCCTTGGATATAAGCAATATATGCCATTGAGTTTTAGCAGTAGGTTCCCTTGTATCTAAGCAATGTGTCCCCTTGTATTTAAGCACTATATTCCACTGAGTCTTAGCAGTATGTTCCCTTGGATCTAAGCAATATGTTAAATTGCGTCTTAGCAGTATGTTCCCTTGTATCTAAGCAATATGTTTCCTGTGATCTAAGAAATATGTTCCATTGAGTCTTAGCAGTATGTTCCCTTGTATCTAAGCAATATGTTCCATTGAGTCTTAGCAATATGTTCTCTTGTATCTAAGTAATATATTCCATTGAGTCTCAGCAGTATGTTCTTTTGTATCTATGCAATATGTTCCAATGTATCTAAGCAATATATTCCATTGAGTCATAGCAGTATGTTCCCTTGGATCTAAGCAATATATTTCATTGAGTCTTCGCAGTATGTTAACTTGGATCTACGCAATATGTTCCCTTTAATCTAAGTAATATATTCCATTGAGTCTTTGCAGTATGTTCCCTTGGATCTAAGCAGTATGTCCCCTTGTATCTAAGTAATACATTCCACTGAGTCTTAGCAGTATGTTTCATTGGATCTAAGCAATATGTTGCCTTGTATCTAAGCAATATATTCCACTGAGTCTTAGCAGAATATTCCCTTGGATCTAAGCAATATGTTTCCTTGTATCTAAGCAATATATTCCGATGAGTCTTAGCAGTATGTTTCCCTTGATCTGAGCAGTATGTCCCCTTGTATCTAAGTAATATATTCCATTGAGTCTTAGCAGTATGTTCCCATGTATCTAAGCAATATGTTTCCTGTTATCTAAGTAATATATTCCATTGAGTCTTAGCAGTATGTGCTCTTGGATCTAAGCAGTATGTTCCCTTGGATCTATGCAATATGTTCCCTTGTATCTAAGCAATATGTTCCCTTGTATCTAAGTAATATATTCCATTGAGTCTTAGTAGTATGTGCCCTTTGATCTAAGCGATATGTACCCTTGTATCTAAGTAATATATTCCATTGAGTCTTAGCAGTATGTGCCCTTGGATCTAGGCAATATGTTCCCTTGCATCTAAGTAATATATTCCATTGAGTCTTAGCAGTATGTTCCCTTGTATCTAAGCAATATGTTCCCATGTATCTAAGTATTATTTTCCATTGAGTCTTAGCAGTATGTTCCCTTGTATCTAAGTAATATATTCCATTGAGTCTTAGCAATATATTCCATTGAGTCTTAGCAGTATGTTCCCTTGTATGTAAGCAATACGTTCCATTTTATCTAAGTAATATATTCCTTTGTTTCTTAGCAGTATGTTCTTTCGGATACAAGCAATATGTTCCCTTGTATCTTAGCAATATATTCCGTAGAGTCTTAGCAGTATGTTCCCTTGTATCTAAGCAGTATGTTCCCTTGTATCTAAGTATAATTTTCCATTGAGTCTTAGCAGTATGTTCCCTTGTATCTAAGTAATATATTCCATTGAGTCTTAGCAGTATGTTCCCTTGGATCTAAGCAATATGTTCCCTTGTATCTCAGCAATATATTCCATTGAGTCTTAGCAGTATGGTCCCTTATATATAAGCAGTATGTTCCCTTGTATCTAAGTAATTTATTCCATTGAGTCTTAGCAGTATGTTCCCTTGGATCTAAGCAATATGTTTCCTTGTATCTAAGTAATATATTCCACTGATTCTTAGCAGTATGTTCCCTTGGATCTAAGTAATATGTTCCCTTGTATCTAGGCAATATATTCCATTGATTCTTAGCAGTATGTTCCTTGTATCTAAGTAATATATTCCATTGAGTCTTAGCAGTATGTTCCCTTGGATCTAAGCAATATGTTCCCTTCTATCAAGGCAATATATTCCATTGAGTGTTAGCAGTATGTTCCCTTGGATCTAAGCAGTATGTTCCCCTGTATCTAAGTGATATGTTCCCTTGTATCTAAGCAATATATTCCATTGATTCTTAGCAGTATGTTCCCTAGTATCTAGGCAACATATTACATTGAGTCTAAGCAGTATGTTCCCTTGGATCTAAGCAGTATATTCCATTGAGTCTTAGCAGTATGTTCTCTTGTATCTAAGCAATACGTTCCCTTGCATCTAAGTAATATATTCCTTTGAGTCTTAGCATTATGTTCCCTTGGATCTAAGCAATATGTCCCCTTCGATCTAAGTAATATGCCACCTTGGACTTGGTCAGGACTATGAATGACATCTATTTAACGATTGAGGAGTGGTATCCTTTAATGTCTTCTGATACTTTATCATAGCTTTTTTTTTTTCGAAAATTTTAAAGACTTTATTGCTGAAGTTGTTATATATAGTGCTATGTCACCAGAGCACCATCTGAATAAATACTCTTATTGTAACAATGCTGTAATTCGGGGGCTGAACGCAAAACTGTTGTAACTAGTATGTATTTATATAGGAGTTATGACAGTGTTGCGTTGAGCCCACAGTATTTTCATAGTGATATTTGGTTAATAATATTCTCCTTATTGTCCATTATCACAGAAGAACAGAAACAGGTACTGACGCTATTGGAAGAAACATTGTTAAGAAATCTAGACAGGGTACCAGTCATGATATTTCAACAACTGATACAAGTCAGGAACCAGTCGGATATAAAATCAGAAGGGTAAATATAGCGCATGTTTATATGTTTTGATATACTTTACTTGAATATGTTCCCTTGTATCTAAGTAATATATTCCATTGAGTCTTAGCAGTATGTTCCCTTGTATCTAAGCAGTATGTTCCCCTCTATCTAAGCAATATGTTCCCTTGTATGTAAGCAATATATACGATTGAGTCTTAGCAGCATGTTCCCTTGGATCCAAGCAATATGTTCCCTTGCATCTAAGCAATATATTTCATTGAGTCTTAGCAGTACGTTCCCCTGTATCTAAGCAATACGTTCCCTTGTATCTAAGTAATATATTCCATTGATTCTTAGCAGTATGTTCCCTTGGATCTAAGCAATATGTTCCCTTGTATCTAAACAATATATTCCGATGAGTATTAGCAGTATGTTCCCCTTAATCTAAGCAGTATGTCCCCTTGTATCTAAGTAGTATATTCCACCGAGTCTTAGCAGTATGTTCCCTTGTATCTAACCAATATGTTCCTTTGTATCTAGGCAATATGTCCCCTTGGATCTAAGCAATACGTTCTCTTGTATCGAAGTAATATATTCCATGGAGTCTTAGCCGTATGTTCCCTTATATCTAAGCAATATATTCCATTGAGTCTTAGCAGTATATTCCCTTGTATTTAGGTAATATATTCCATTGAATCTTAGCAGTATGTTCCCTTGTATCTAAGCAATATATTTCCTGTTATCTAAGTAATATATTCCATTGAGTCTGAGCAGTATGTGCCCGTGGATCTAAGCAGTATGTTCCCTTGGATCTAAGCAATATGTTCTCTTGTATCTAAGCAATATATTCCATTGAGTCTAAGCAGTATGTTCCCTTGGATCTAAGAAATATGTTCCCTTGGATATAAGCAATATATGCCATTGAGTTTTAGCAGTAGGTTCCCTTGTATCTAAGCAATGTGTCCCCTTGTATTTAAGCACTATATTCCACTGAGTCTTAGCAGTATGTTCCCTTGGATCTAAGCAATATGTTAAATTGCGTCTTAGCAGTATGTTCCCTTGTATCTAAGCAATATGTTTCCTGTGATCTAAGAAATATGTTCCATTGAGTCTTAGCAATATGTTCTCTTGTATCTAAGTAATATATTCCATTGAGTCTCAGCAGTATGTTCTTTTGTATCTATGCAATATGTTCCAATGTATCTAAGCAATATATTCCATTGAGTCATAGCAGTATGTTCCCTTGGATCTAAGCAATATATTTCATTGAGTCTTCGCAGTATGTTAACTTGGATCTACGCAATATGTTCCCTTTAATCTAAGTAATATATTCCATTGAGTCTTTGCAGTATGTTCCCTTGGATCTAAGCAGTATGTCCCCTTGTATCTAAGTAATACATTCCACTGAGTCTTAGCAGTATGTTTCATTGGATCTAAGCAATATGTTTCCTTGTATCTAAGCAATATATTCCACTGAGTCTTAGCAGAATATTCCCTTGGATCTAAGCAATATGTTTCCTTGTATCTAAGCAATATATTCCGATGAGTCTTAGCAGTATGTTTCCCTTGATCTGAGCAGTATGTCCCCTTGTATCTAAGTAATATATTCCATTGAGTCTTAGCAGTATGTTCCCATGTATCTAAGCAATATGTTTCCTGTTATCTAAGTAATATATTCCATTGAGTCTTAGCAGTATGTGCTCTTGGATCTAAGCAGTATGTTCCCTTGGATCTATGCAATATGTTCCCTTGTATCTAAGCAATATGTTCCCTTGTATCTAAGTAATATATTCCATTGAGTCTTAGTAGTATGTGCCCTTTGATCTAAGCGATATGTTCCCTTGTATCTAAGTAATATATTCCATTGAGTCTTAGTAGTATGTGCCCTTGGATCTAAGCGATAGGTTCCCTTGCATCTAAGTGATATATTCCATTGAGTCTTAGCAGTATGGTCCCTTGGATCTAAGCAGTATGTCCCCTTGCATCTAAGCAATATATTCCACTGTGTCTTAGCAGTATGTTCCCTTGGATCTAAGCAATATGTTGCCCTGTATTTAAGCAATATATTCCATTGAGTCTTAGCAGTATGTCCCCTGGTATCTAAGTAATATATTCCGTTGAGTCTTAGCAGTATGCTCCCTTGGAACTAAGCAGTATGTCCCCTTGTATCTAAGTAATACATTCCACTGACTCTTAGCAGTATGTTTCGTTGGATCTAAGCAATATGTTGCCTTGTATCTAAGCAATATATTCCACTGAGTCTTAGCAGTACGTTCCCTTGGATCTAAGCAATATGTTTCCTTGTATCTAAGCAATATATTGCGATGAGTCTTAGCAGTATGTTTCCCTTGATCTAAGCAGTATGTCCCCTTGTATCTAAGTATTATATTCCACTGAGTCTTAGCAGTATGTTCCATTGTATCTAAGCAATATGTTTCCTGTTATCTAAGTAATATATTCCATTGAATCTTAGCCGTATGTGCCCTTGGATCGAAGCAGTATGTTCCCTTGCATCTAAGTAATATATTCCATTGAGCTCAGTAGTATGTGCCCTTGGATCTAAGCGATATGTTCCCTTGTATCTAAGTAATATATTCCATTGAGTCTTAGCAGTATGTGCCCTTGGATCTAAGCAATATGTTCCCTTGCATCTAAGTAATATATTCCATTGAGTCTTAGTAGTATGTGCCCTTGGATCTAAGCGATAGGTTCCCTTGCATCTAAGTAATATATTCCATTGAATCTTAGCAGTATTGTCCCTTGGATCTAAGCAGTATGTCCCCTTGTATCTAAGTAATACATTCCACTGAGTCTTAGCAGTATGTTCCCTTGGATCTAAGCGATATGTTCCCTGTTATCTAAGTAATATATTCCTTTGAGTCTTAGCAGTATGTTCCCTAGTATCTATACAATATGTTCCCTGTTATCTAAGTAATATATTCCATTGAGTCTTAGCAGTATGTGCCCTTGGATCTAGGCAATATGTTCCCTTGTATCTAAGTAATATATTCCATTGAGTCTTAGCAGTATGTGCCCTTGGATCTAAGCGATATGTTCCCTTGCATCTAAGTAATATATTCCATTGAGTCTTAGTAGTATGTGCCCTTGGAACTAAGCGATATGTTCCCTTGTATCTAAGTAATATATTCCATTGAGTCTAAGCAGTATGTTCCCCGGTATCTATACAATATGTTCCCTTGCATCTAAGTAATATATTCCATTGAGTCTTAGTAGTATGTGCCCTTGGATCTAAGCGATATGTTCCCTTGTATCTAAGTAATATATTCCATTGAGTCTTAGCAGTATGTGCCCTTGGATCTAGGCAAAATGTTCCCTTGTATCTAAGTAATATATTCCATTGAGTCTTAGCAGTATGTGCCCTTGGATCTAAGCGATATGTTCCCTTGTATCTAAGTAATATATTCCATTGAGTCTTAGCAGTATGTTTCCCTTGATCTAAGCAGTATGTCCCCTTGTATCTAAGTATTATATTCCATTGAGTCATAGTAGTATGTGCTTTTGGATCTAAGCGATATGTTCCCTGTTATCTAAGTAATATATTCCATTGAGTCTTAGCAGTATGTGCCCTTGGATCTAGGCAGTATGTTCCCTTGCATCTAATTAATATATTCCATTGAGTCTTAGTAGTATGTGCCCTTGGATCTAAGCAATATATTCCGATGAGTCTTAGCAGTATGTTTCCCTTGATCTAAGCAGTATGTCCCCTTGTATCTAAGTAATATATTCCACTGAGTCTTAGCAGTATGTTCCATTGCATCTAAGCAATATGTTTCTTGTTATCTAAGTAATATATTCCATTGAATCTTAGCCGTATGTGCCCTTGGATCTAAGCAGTGTGTTCCCTTGCATCTAAGTAATATATTCCATTGAGTCTCAGTAGTATGTACCCTTGGATCTAAGCGATATGTTCCCTTGTATCTAAGTATTATATTCCATTGAGTCTTAGCAGTATGTGCCCTTGGATCTAGGCAATATGTTCCCTTGCATCTAAGTTATATATTCCATTGAGTCTTAGTAGTATGTGCCCTTGGATCTAAGCGATAGGTTCCCTTGCATCTAAGTAATATATTCAATTGAATCTTAGCAGTATGGTCCCTTGGATCTAAGCAGTATGTCCCCTTTTATCTAAGTAATACATTCCACTGAGTCTTAGCAGTATGTTCCCTTGGATCTAAGCAATATGTTGCCCTGTATCTAAGCAATATATTCCATTGAGTCTTAGCAGTATGTTCCCTGGTATCTATACAATATGTTCCCAGTTATCTAAGTAATATATTCCATTGAGTCTTAGCAGTATGTGCCCGTGGATATAGGCCATATGTTCCCTTGTATCTAAGTAATATATTCCATTGAGTCTTAGCAGTATGTACCCTTGGATCTAAGCGATATGTTCCCTTGCATCTAAGTAATATATTCCATTGAGTCTTAGTAGTATGTGCCCTCGGATCTAAGCGATATGTTTCCTTGTATCTAAGCAATATATTACGATGAGTCTTAGCAGTATGTTCCCTTGTATCTAAGAAATACGTTCCCTTGTATCGAAGCAATATATTCCATTGAGTCTGAGCAGTATGTTCCATTGTATCTAAGTAATATATTTCATTGGGTCTTTGCAGTATGTTCCCTTGTATCTAAGCAATATATTCCATTGAGTCTTAGCAGTATGTGCCCTTGGATATAGGCAATATGTTCCCTTGCATCTAAGTAATATAT
Source organism: Mactromeris polynyma (assembly GCA_032209605.1). Lineage (NCBI taxonomy): Eukaryota > Metazoa > Mollusca > Bivalvia > Venerida > Mactridae > Mactromeris > Mactromeris polynyma. The sequence continues at coordinate 1,601,744 of JASFXZ010000034.1, read as the reverse complement.
TCCATTGAGCCTTGGTAGTATGTGCCCTTGGATGTAAGCGATAGGTTCCCTTGCATCTAAGTGATATATTCCATTGAGTCTTAGCAGTATGGTCCCTTGGATCTAAGCAGTATGTCCCCTTGTATCTTAGTAATACATTCCACTGAGTCTTAGCAGTATGTGCCCTTGGATCTAAGCAATATATGCCATTGAATCTCAGCAGTATGTTCCCTTGTATCTAAGAAATATGTCCCCATGTATCTAAGCAATATATTCCATTGAGTCTGAGCAGTATGTTCAATTGTATCTAAGTAATATATTCCATTGAGTCCTTGCAGTATGTTCCCTTGTATCTAAGCAATATATTCCATTGAGTCTTAGCAGTATGTGCCCTTGGATCTAGGCAATATGTTCCCTTGTATCTAAGTAATATATTCCATTGAGTCTCAGCAGTATGTGCCCTTGGATCTAGGCAATATGTTCCCTTGCATCTAAGTAATATATTCCATTGAGTCTTAGTAGCATGTGCCCTTGGATCTAAGCGATATGTTCCCTTGTATCTAAGTAATATATTCCATTGAGTCTTAGCAGTATGTGACTTTGGATCTAGGCAATATGTTCCCTTGCATCTATGTTATATATTCCATTGAGTCTTAGTAGTATGTGCCCTTGGATGTAAGCGATAGGTTCCCTTGCATCTAAGGGATATATACCATTGAGTCTTAGCAGTATGGTCCCTTGTATCTAAGTAATACATTCCACTGAGTCTTAGCAATATGTTCCCTTGGATCTAAGCAATACGTTGCCCTGTATCTAAACAATATATTCCATTGAGTGTTAGCAGTATGTTCCCTGGTATCTATACAATATGTTCCCTGTTATCTAAGTAATATATTCCATTGAGTCTTAGCAGTATGCTCCATTGGATCTAAGCAGCATTTCCCCTTGTATCTAAGTAATACATTCCACTGAGTCTTAGCAGTATGTTTCGTTGGATCTAAGCAATATGTTGCCATGTATCTAAGCAATATATTCCACTGAGTCTTAGCAGTATCTTCCCTTGGATCTAAGCGATAGGTTCCCTTGCATCTAAGTAATATATTCCATTGAATCTTAGCCGTATGGTCCCTTGGATCTAAGCAGTATTTCCCCTTGTATCTAAGTAATATATTCCACTGAGTCTTAGCAGAATGTTCCCTTGGATCTAAGCAATATTTTGCCCTGTATCTAAGCAATATATTCCATTGAGTCTTAGCAGTATGTTCCCTGGTATCTATACAATATGTTCCCTGTTATCTAAGTAATATTTTCCATTGAGTCTTAGCAGTATGTGCCCTTGGATCTAGGCAATATGTTCCCTTGTATCTAATTAATATATTCCATTGGGTCTAAGCAGTATGTGCCCTTGTATCTAAGCGATATATTCCCTTGCATCTAAGTAGTATATTCCATTGAGTCTTAGTAGTATGTGCCCTTGGATCTAAGCGATATGTTCCCTTGTATCTAAGTAATATATTCCGTGGTGTCTTAGCAGTATGTGCCCTTGGATCTAGGCAATATGTTCCCTTGCATCTAAGTAATAGATTCCATTGAGTCTTAGTAGTATGTGCCCATGGATCTAAGCGATAGGTTCCCTTGCATCTAAGTAATATATTCCATTGAATCTTAGCAGTATGGTCCCTTGGATCTAAGCAGTATGTCCCCTTGTATCTAAGTAATACATTCCACTGAGTCTTAGCAGTATGTTCCCTTGGATCTAAGCAATATGTTGCCCTGTATCTAAGCAATATATTCCATTGAGTCTTGGCAGTATGTTCCATTGGATCTAAGCAATATGTTCCATTGAGTCATATCAGTATGTTCCCTTGTATCTTAGCAATATGTTCCCTTGCATCTAAGCATGATGTCCATTTGAATCTAAGCAAAATATTCCATTGAGTCTTAGCAGTATGTTCCTTTGGATCTTAGCAAGATGTTCCCTTGTATCAAAGTAATATATTCCATTGAGTCTTAGCAGTATGTGCCCTTGAATCTAAGCGATATGTTCCCTTGTATCTAAGCAATATATTCCATTGAATCTTAGCAGTATGTTCCCTTGTATCTAAGAAATACGTCCCCTTGTATCTAAGCAATATATTCCATTGAGTCTGAGCAGTATGTTTCATTGTATCTAAGTAATATATTCCAGTGAGTCTTGCCAGTATGTTCCCTTGTATCTAAGCAATACGTTCCCTTATCTCTAAGTAATATATTCCATTGAGTCTTAACAGTATGTTCCTTCGGATCTAAGCAATATGTTCCCTTGTATCAAAGTAATATATTCCATTGAGTCTTAGCAGTATGTGCCCTTGGATCTAAACGATATGTTCCCTTGTATCTAAGTATTATATTCCATTGAGTCTTAGCAGTATGTGCCCTTGGATCTAGGCAATATGTTCCCTTGCATCTAAGTAATATATTCCATTGAGTCTTAGTAGTATGTGCCCTTGGATCTAAGCGATAGGTTCCCTTGCATCTAAGTAATATATTCAATTGAATCTAAGCAGTATGGTCCCTTGGATCTAAGCAGTATGTCTCCTTTTATCTAAGTAATACATTCCACTGAGTCTAAGCAGTATGTTCCCTTGGATCTAAGCAATATGTTGCCCTGTATCTAAGCAATATATTCCATTGAGTCTTAGCAGTATGTTCCCTGGTATCTATACAATATGTTCCCTGTTATCTAAGTAATATATTCCATTGAGTCTTAGCAGTATGTGCCCTTGGATCTAGGCAATATGTTCCCTTGTATCTAAGTAATATATTCCATTGAGTCTTAGCAGTATGTGCCCTTGGATCTAAGCGATATGTTTCCTTGCATCTAAGTAATATATTCCATTGAGTCTTAGTAGTATGTGCCCTTGGATCTAAGCGATATGTTTCCTTGTATCTAAGCAATATATTCCGATGAGTCTTAGCAGTATGTTCCCTTGTATCTAAGAAATACGTTCCCTTGTATCTAAGCAATATATTCCATTGAGTCTGAGCAGTATGTTCCATTGTATCTAAGTAATATATTCCATTGGGTCTTTGCAGTATGTTCCCTTGTATCTTAGCAATATTTTCCACTGAGCTTAGCAGTATGTGCCCTTGGATATAGGCAATATGTTCCCTTGCATCTAAGTAATATATTCCATTGAGTCTTAGTAGTATGTGCCCTTGGATGTAAGCGATAGGTTCCCTTGCATCTAAGTGATATATTCCATTGAGTCTTAGCAGTATGGTCCCTTGGATCTAAGCAGTATGTCCCCTTGTATCTTAGTAATACATTCCACTGAGTCTTAGCAGTATGTTCCCTTGGATCTAAACAATATGTTGCCCTGTATCTAAGCAATATATTCCATTGAGTCTTGGCAGTATGTTCCATTGGATCTAAGCAATATGTTCCATTGATTCATATCAGTATGTTCCCTTGTATCTTAGCAGTATGTTCCCTTGCATCTAAGCATGATGTCCATTTGAATCTAAGCAAAATATTCCATTGAGTCTTAGCAGTATGTTCCTTTGGATCTTAGCAATATGTTCCCTTGTATCAAAGTAATACATTCCATTGAGTCTTAGCAGTATGTGCCCTTGGATCTAAGCGAAATGTTCCCTTGTATCTAAGCAATATATTCCATTGAATCTTAGCAGTATGTTCCCTTGTATCTAAGAAATACGTCCCCTTGTATCTAAGCAATATATTCCATTGAGTCTGAGCAGTATGTTCCATTGTATCTAAGTAATATATTCCAGTGAGTCTTTTGCAGTATGTTCACTTGTATCTAAGCAATATATTCCATTGAGTCTTAGTAGTATGTGCCCTTGGATCTAAGCGATAGGTTCCCTTGCATCTAAGTAATATATTCCATTGAGTCTAAGCAGTATGGTCCCTTGGATCTAAGCAGTATGTCCTCTTGTATCTAAGCAATATATTCCGTTGAGTCTTAGCAGTATGTTCCCTTTTATCTAAGCAATATGTTCCCTTGTATCTAAGCAATATATTTCATTGAGTCTTAGCTGTATGTTCCCTTGTATCTAAGCAATACGTTCCCTTGTATTTAAGTAATATATTCCATTGAGTCTTAGCAGTATGTTCCCTTGTATCTTAGTAATATGTTCCCTTTTATCTAAGTGATATATTCCATTGAGTCTTAGCAGTATGGTCCCTTGGATCTAAGCAGAATGTCCCCTTGTATCTAAGTAATACATTCCACTGAGTCTTTGCATTATGTTTCCTTGGATCTAAGCAGTATGTCCCCTTGGATCTAAGCAATATATTCCGATGAGTCTTAGCAGTATGTTTCCCTTGATCTAAGCAGTATGTCCCCTTGCATCTAAGTAATATATTCCACAGAGTATTAGCAGTATGTTCCATTGTATCTAAGCAATATGTTTCTTGTTATCTAAGTAATATATTCCATTGAATCTTAGCCGTATGTGCCCTTGGATCTAAGCAGTATCTTCCCATGCATCTAAGTAATATATTCCATTGAGTCTCAGTTGTATGTGCCCTTGGATCTAAGCGATATGTTCCCTTGTATCTAAGTATTATATTCCATTGAGTCTTAGCAGTATGTGCCCTTGGATCTAGGCAATATGTTCCCTTGCATCTAAGTAATATATTCCATTGAGTCTTAGTAGTATGTGCCCTTGGATCTAAGCGATAGGTTCCCTTGCCTCTAAGTAATATATTCCATTGAATCTTGGCAGTATGGTCCCTTGGATCTAAGCAGTATGTCCCCTTGTATCTAAGTAATACATTCCACTGAGTCTTAGCAGTATGTTCCCTTGGATCTAAGCAATATGTTGCCTTGTATCTAAGCAATATATTCCATTGAGTCTTAGCAGTATGTTCCCTGGTATCTATACAATATGTTCCCTGTTATCTAAGTAATATATTCCATTGAGTCTTAGCAGTATGTGCCCTTGGATCTAAGCGATATGTTTCCTTGCATCTAAGTAATATATTCCATTGAGTCTTAGTAGTATGTGCCCTTGGATCTAAGCGATATGTTCCCTTGTATCTAAGTAATATATTCCATTGAGTCTTAGCAGTATGTGCCCTTGGATCTTGGCAATATGTTCCCTGGCATCTAAGTAATATATTCCATTGAGTCTGAGTAGTATGCGCCTTTGGATCTAAGCGATAGGTTCCCTTGCATCTAAGTAATATATTCCATTGCCTCTTAGCAGTATGGTCCCTTGGATCTAAGCAGTATGTCCCCTTGTATCTAAGTAATACATTCCACTGAGTCTTTGCAGTATGTTCCCTTGGATCTAAGAAAAATGAGTTGCCCTGTATCTAAGCAATATATTCCATTGAGTCTTAGCAGTATGTTCCCTGGTATCTATACAATAGGTTCCCTGTTATCTAAGTAATATATTCCATTGAGTCTTAGCAGTATGTGCCCTTGGATCTAGGCAATATGTTCCCTTGTATCTAAGTAATATATTCCATTGAGTCTTAGCCGTATGTGCCCATGGATCTATGCGATATGTTCCCTTGCATCTAGGTAATATATTCCATTGAGTCTTAGCAGTATGTGCCCTGGGATCTAAGCGATATGTTCCCTTGTATCTAAGTAATATATTCCATTGAGTCTTAGCAGTATGTGACTTTGGATCTAGGCAATATGTTCCCTTGCATCTATGTAATATATTCCATTGAGTCTTAGTAGTATGTGCCCTTGGATGTAAGCGATAGGTTCCCTTGCATCTAAGGGATATATACCATTGAATCTTAGCAGTATGGTCCCTTGTATCTAAGTAATACATTCCACTGAGTCTTAGCAGTATGTTTCCTTGGATCTAAGCAATATGTTGCCCTGTATCTAAGCAATATATTCCATTGAGTCTTAGCAGTATGTTCCCTGGTATCTATACAATATGTTCCCTGTTATCTAAGTAATATATTCCATTGTGTCTTAGCAGTATGCTCCCTTGGATCTAAGCAGGATGTCCCCTTGTATCTAAGTAATACATTCCACTGAGTCTTAGCAGTATGTTTCGTTGGATCTAAGCAATAAGTTGCCTTGTATCTAAGCGATATGTTCCCTTGTATCTAAGCAATAAATTCCATTGATTCTTAGCAGTACGTTCCCTTGTATCTAGGCAATGTATTCCATTGAGTCTTAGAAGTATGTGCCCTTGGATCTAGGCAATATGTTCCCTTGCATCTAAGTAATATATTCCATTGAGTCTTAGCAGTATGTTCCCTTGTTTCTAAGCAATATGTTCCCATGTATCTAAGTATTATTTTCCATTGAGTCTTAGCAGTATGTTCCCTTGTATCTAAGTAATATATTCCATTGAGTCTTAGCAATATATTCCATTGAGTCTAAGCAGTATGTTCCCTTGTATGTAAGCAATACGTTCCATTGTATCAAAGTAATATATTCCTTTGTTTCTTAGCAGTATGTTCTTTCGGATACAAGCAATATGTTCCCTTGTATCTTAGCAATATATTCCGTAGAGTCTTAGCAGTATGTTCCCTTGTATCTAAGCAATATGTTCCCTTGTATCTAAGTATAATTTTCCATTGAGTCTTAGCAGTATGTTCCCTTGTATCTAAGTAATAATTCCATTGAGTCTTAGCAGTATGTTCCCTTGGATCTAAGCAATATGTTCCCTTGTATCTCAGCAATATATTCCATTGAGTCTTAGCAGTATGGTCCCTTATATATAAGCAGTATGTTCCCTTGTATCTAAGTAATTGATTCCATTGAGTCTTAGCAGTATGTTCACTTGGATCTAAGCAATATGTTTCCTTGTATCTAAGTAATATATTCCACTGATTCTTAGCAGTATGTTCCCTTGGATCTAAGTAATATGTTCCCTTGTATCTAGGCAATATATTCCATTGATTCTTAGCAGTATGTTCCTTGTATCTAAGTAATATATTCCATTGAGTCTTAGCAGTATGTTCCCTTGGATCTAAGCAATATGTTCCCTTTTATCTAGGCAATATATTCCATTGAGTGTTAGCAGTATGTTCCCTTGGATCTAAGCAGTATGTTCCCCTGTATCTAAGTGATATGTTCCCTTGTATCTAAGCAATATATTCCATTGATTCTTAGCAGTATGTTCCCTAGTATCTAGGCAATATATTCCATTGAGTCTTAGCAGTATGTTCCCTTGGATCTAAGCAGTATATTCCATTGAGTCTTAGCAGTATGTTCTCTTGTATCTATGCAATACGTTCCCTTGCATCTAAGTAATATATTCCTTTGAGTCTTAGCATTATGTTCCCTTGGATCTAAGCAATATGTCCCCTTCGATCTAAGTTAGATGCCACCTTGGACTTGGTCAGGACTATGAATGACATCTATTTAACGATTGAGGAGTGGTATCCTTTAATGTCTTCTGATACTTTATCATAGCTTTTTTTTTTTTCGAAAATTTTAAAGACTTTATTGCTGAAGTTGTTATATATAGTGCTATGTCACCAGAGCACCATCTGAATAAATACTCCTATTGTAACAATGCTGTAATTCGGGGGCTGAACGCCAAACTGTTGTAACTAGTATGTATTTATATAGGAGTAATGACAGTGTTGCGTTGAGCCCACAGTCTTTTCATAGTGCTATTTGGTTAATAATATTCTCCTTATTGTCCATTATCACAGAAGAACAGAAACAGGTACTGACGCTATTGGAAGAAACATTGTTATGAAATCTAGACAGGGTACCAGTCATGATATTTCAACAACTGATACAAGTCAGGAACCAGTCGGATATAAAATCAGAAGGGTAAAAATAGCGCATGTTTATATGTTTTGATATACATTGCTTGAATATGTTCCCTTGTATCTAAGAAATATATTCCATTGAGTCTTAGCAGTATGTTCCCTTGTATCTAAGCAGTATGTTCCCCTGTATCTAAGCAATATGTTCCCTTGTATGTAAGCAATATATACGATTGTGTCTTAGCAGTATGTTCCCTTGGATCCAAGCAATATGTTCCCTTGCATCTAAGCAATATATTTCATTGAGTCTTAGCAGTACGTTCCCCTGTATCTAAGCAATACGTTCCCTTGTATCTAAGTAATATATTCCATTGAGTCTTAGCAGTATGTTCCCTTGGATCTAAGCAATATGTTCCCTTGTATCTAAACAATATATTCCGATGAGTATTAGCAGTATGTTCCCCTTAATCTAAGCAGTATGTCCCCTTGTATCTAAGTAGTATATTCCACCGAGTCTTAGCAGTATGTTCCCTTGTATCTAACCAATATGTTCCTTTGTATCTAGGCAATATGTCCCCTTGGATCTAAGCAATACGTTCTCTTGTATCTAAGTAATATATTCCATGGAGTCTTAGCCGTATGTTCCCTTATATCTAAGCAATATATTCCATTGAGTCGTAGCAGTATATTCCCTTGTATTTAGGTAATATATTCCATTGAATCTTAGCAGTATGTTCCCTTGTATCTAAGCAATATATTTCCTGTTATCTAAGTAATATATTCCATTGAATCAGAGCAGTATGTGCCTGTGGATCTAAGCAGTATGTTCCCTTGGATCTAAGCAATATGTTCTCTTGTATCTAAGCAATATATTCCATTGAGTCTAAGCAGTATGTTCCCTTGGATCTAAGAAATATGTTCCCTTGGATATAAGCAATATATTCCATTGAGTTTTAGCAGTAGGTTCCCTTGTATCTAAGCAATGTGTCCCCTTGTATCTAAGCACTATATTCCACTGAGTCTTAGCAGTATGTTCCCTTTGATCTAAGCAATATGTTAAATTGCGTCTTAGCAGTATGTTCCCTTGTATCTAAGCAATATGTTTCCTGTTATCTAAGAAATATGTTCCATTGAGTCTTAGCAGTATGTTCCCTTGTATCTAAGCAATATGTTCCATTGAGTCTTAGCAATATGTTCTCTTGTATCTAAGTAATATATTCCATTGAGTCTCAGCAGTATGTTCTTTTGTATCTATGCAATATGTTCCCTTGTATCTAAGTAATATATTCCATTGAGTTTTAGCAGTATGTTCCCTTGTATCTAAGCAATATGTTCCAATGTATCTAAGCAATATATTCCATTGAGTCATAGCAGTATGTTCCCTTGGATCTAAGCAATATATTTCATTGAGTTTCGCAGTATGTTCACTTGGATCTACGCAATATGTTCCCTTTAATCTAAGTAATATATTCCATTGAGTCTTTGCAGTATGTTCCCTTGGATCTAAGCAGTATGTCCCCTAGTATCTAAGTTATACATTCCACTGAGTCTTAGCAGTATGTTTCATTGGATCTAAGCAATATGTTGCCTTGTATCTAAGCAATATATTCCACTGAGTCTTAGCAGAATGTTCCCTTGGATCTAAGCAATATGTTTCCTTGTATCTAAGCAATATATTCCGATGAGTCTTAGCAGTATGTTTCCCTTGATCTAAGCGGTATGTCCCCTTGTATCTAAGTAATATATTCCATTGAGTCTAAGCAGTATGTTCCCATGTATCTAAGCAATATGTTTCCTGTTATCTAAGTAATATATTCCATTGAGTCTTAGCAGTATGTGCTCTTGGATCTAAGCAGTATGTTCCCTTGGATCTATGCAATATGTTCCCTTGTATCTAAGCGTTATGTTCCCTTGTATCTAAGTAATATATTCCATTGAGTCTTAGTAGTATGTGCCCTTTGATCTAAGCGATATGTTCCCTTGTATCTAAGTAATATATTCCATTCAGTCTTAGCAGTATGTGCCCTTGGATCTAGGCAATATGTTCCCTTGCATCTAAGTAATATATTCCATTGAGTCTTAGTAGTATGTGCCCTTGGATCTAAGCGATAGGTTCCCTTGCATCTAAGTGATATATTCCATTGAGTCTTAGCAGTATGGTCCCTTGGATCTAAGCAGTATGTCCCCTTGTATCTAAGTAATACATTCCACTGTGTCTTAGGAGTATGTTCCCTTGGATCTAAGCAATATGTTGCCCTGTATCTAAGCAATATATTCCATTGAGTCTTAGCAGTATGTGCCCTTGGATCTAGGCAGTATGTTCCCTTGCATCTAAGTAATATATTCCATTGAGTCTCAGTAGTATGTGCCCTTGGATCTAAGCGATAGGTTCCCTTGCATCTAAGTAATATATTCCATTGAATCTTAGCTGTATGGTCCCTTGGATCTAAGCAGTATGTCCCCTAGTATCTAAGTAATACATTCCACTGAGTCTTAGCATTATGTTCCCTTGGATCTAAGCGATATGTTCCCTGTTATCTAAGTAATATATTCCATTGAGTCTTAGCAGTATGTTCCCTAGTATCTATACAATATGTTCCCTGTTATCTAAGTAATATATTCCATTGAGTCTTAGCAGTATGTGCCCTTGGATCTAGGCAATATGTTCCCTTGTATCTAAGTAATATATTCCATTGAGTCTTAGCAGTATGTGCCCTTTGATCTAAGCGATATGTTCCCTTGCATCTAAGTAATATATTCCATTGAGTCTTAGCAGTATGTGCCCTTGGATCTAAGCGATATGTTCCCTTGTATCTAAGTAATATATTCCATTGAGTCTAAGCAGTATGTTCCCTGGTATCTATACAATATGTTTCCTGTTATCTTAGTAATATATTCCATTGAGTCTTAGCAGTATGTGCCCTTGGATCTAGGCAATATGTTCCCTTGTATCTAAGTAATATATTCCATTGAGTCTTAGCCGTATGTTCCCTTGGATCTAAGCGATATGTTCCCTTGCATCTAAGTAATATATTCCATTGAGTCTTAGTAGTATGTGCCCTTGGATCTAAGCGATATGTTCCCTTGTATCTAAGTAATATATTCCATTGAGTCTTAGCAGTATGTGCCCTTGGATCTAGGCAAAATGTTCCCTTGTATCTAAGTAATATATTCCATTGAGTCTTAGCAGTCTGTGCCCTTGGATCTAAGCGATATGTTCCCATGTATCTAAGTAATATATTCCATTGAGTCTTAGCAGTATGTTTCCCTTGATCTAAGCAGTATGTCCCCTTGTATCTAAGTATTATATTCCATTGAGTCTTAGCAGTATGTGCTTTTGGATCTAAGCGATATGTTCCCTGTTATCTAAGTAATATATTCCATTGAGTCTTGGCAGTATGTGCCCTTGGATCTAGGCAGTATGTTCCCTTGCATCTAAGTAATATATTCCATTGAGTCTCAGTAGTATGTGCCCTTGGATCTAAGCGATAGGTTCCCTTGCATCTAAGTAATATATTCCATTGAGTCTTAGCAGTATGTGCCCTTGGATCTAGGCAATATGTTCCCTTGCATCTAAGTAATATAGTCCATTGAGTCTTAGTAGTATGTGCCCTTGGATCTAAGCGATAGGTTCCCTTGCATCTAAGTAATATATTCCATTGAATCTAAGCAGTATGGTCCCTTGGATCTAAGCAGTATGTCCCCTTTTACCTAAGTAATATATTCCACTGAGTCTTAGCAGTATGTTCCCTTGGATCAAAGCAAAATATGTTGCCCTGTATCTATGCAATATATTCCATTGAGTCTTAGCAGTATGTTCCCTGGTATCTATACAATATGTTCCCTGTTATCTAAGTAATATATTCCATTGAGTCTTAGCAGTATGTGCCCTTGAATCTAGGCAATATGTTCCCTTGTATCTAAGTAATATCTTCCATTGAGTCTTAGTAGTATGTGCCCTTGGATCTACGCGATATGTTCCCATGTATCTAAGTAATATATTCCATTGTGTCTTAGCTGTATGTTCCCTTGGATCTAAGCAATATGTTGCCCTGTATCTTAGCAATATATTCCATTGAGTCTTAGCAGTATGTTCCCTGCTATCTATACAATATGTTCCTTGTTATCTAAGTAATATATTCCATTGAGTCTTAGCAGTATGCTCCCTTAGATCTAAGCAGTATGTCCCCTTGTATCTAAGCAATATATTCCACTGAGTCTTAGCAGTACGTTCCCTTGGATCTAAGCAATATGTTTCCATGTATCTAAGCAATATATTCCGATGAGTCTTAGCAGTATGTTTCCCTTGATCTAAGCAGTATGTCCCCTTGTATCTAAGTATTATATTCCACTGAGTCTTAGCAGTATGTTCCATTGTATCTAAGCAATATGGTTCCTGTTATCTAAGTAATATATTCCATTGAATCTTAGCCGTATGTGCCCATGGATCTAAGCAGTATGTTCCCTTGCATCTAAGTAATATATTCCATTGAGTCTCAGTAGTATGTGCCCTTGGATCTAGGCAAAATGTTCCCTTGTATCTAAATAATATGTTCCATTGAGTCTTAGCAGTATGTGCCCTTGGATCTAAGCGATATGTTCCCTTGTATCTAAGTAATATATTCCATTGAGTCTTAGCAGTATGTTTCCCTTGATCTAAGCAGTATGTCCCCTTGTATCTAAGTATTATATTCCATTGAGTCTTAGTAGTATGTGCCCTTGGATCTAAGCGATATGTTCCCTGTTATCTAAGTAATATATTCCATTGAGTCTTAGCAGTATGTGCCCTTGGATCTAGGCAGTATGTTCCCTTGCATCTAAGTAATATATTCCATTGAGTCTCAGTAGTATGTGCCCTTGGATCTAAGCGATAGGTTCCCTTGCATCTAAGTGATATATTCCATTGAATCTTAGCAGTATGGTCCCTTGGATCTAAGCAGTATGTGCCCTTGTATCTAAGTAATACATTCCACTGAGTCTTAGCAGTATGTTCCCTTGGATCTAAGCAAAATATGTTGCCCTGTATCTAAGCAATATATTCCAATGTGTCTTAGCAGTATGTTCCCTGGTATCAATACAATATGTTCACTGTTATCTAAGTAATATATTCCATTGAGTCTTAGCAGTATGTGGCCTTGGATCTAGGCAATATGTTCCCTTGCATCTCAGTAATATATTCCATTGAGTCTGAGTAGTATGTGCCCTTGGATCTAAGCGATAGGTTCCCTTGCATCTAAGTAATATATTCCATTGAATCTAAGCAGTATGGTCCCTTGAATCTAAGCAGTATGTCCCCTTGTATCTAAGCAATATATTCCACTGTGTCTTAGCAGTATGTTCCCTTGGATCTAAGCAATATGTTGCCCTGTATCTAAGCAATATATTCCATTGAGTCTTAGCAGTATGTCCCCTGGTATCTAAGTAATATGTTCCCTGTTATCTAAGTAATATATTCCATTGAGTCTTAGCAGTATGTGCCCTTGGATCTAAGCAGTATGTCCCCTTGTATCTACGTAATATATTCCATTGAATCTTAGCAGTATGTTCCCTTGTATCTAAGCAATATGTTTCCTGTTATCTAAGTAATATATTCCATTGAGTCTTAGCAGTATGTGCTCTTGGATCTAAGCAGTATGTTCCCTTGAATCTATGCAATATGTTCCCTTGTATCTAAGCAATATGTTCCCTTGTATCTAAGTAATATATTCCATTGAGTCTTAGTAGTATGTGCCCTTGGATCTAAGCGATAGGTTCCCTTGAATCTAAGTAATATATTCCATTGAATCTTAGCAGTATTGTCCCTTGGATCTAAGCAGTATGTCCCCTTGTATCTAAGTAACACGTTCCACTGAGTCTTAGCAGTATGTTCCCTTGGATATAAGCGATATGTTCCCTGTTATCTAAGTAATATATTCCATTGAGTCTTAGCAGTATGTTCCCTAGTATCTATACAATATGTTTCCTGTTATCTTAGTAATATATTCCATTGAGTCTTAGCAGTATGTGCCCTTGGATCTAGGCAATATGTTCCCTTGTATCTAAGTAATATATTCCATTGAGTCTTAGCCGTATGTGCCCTTGGATCTAAGCGATATGTTCCCTTGCATCTAAGTAATATATTCCATTGAGTCTTAGTAGTATGTGCCCTTGGATCTAAGCGATATGTTCCCTTGTATCTAAGTAATATATTCCATTGAGTCTTAGCAGTATGTGCCCTTGGATCTAGGCAAAATGTTCCCTTTTATCTAAGTAATATATTCCATTGAGTCTTAGCAGTATGTGCCCTTGGATATAAGCGATATGTTCCCTTGTATCTAAGTAATATATTCCATTGAGTCTTAGCAGTATGTCCCCTTGATCTAAGCAGTATGTCCCCTTGTATCTAAGTATTATATTCCATTGAGTCTTAGCAGTATGTGCCCTTGGATCTAAGCGATATGTTCCCTTGTATCTAAGTAATATATTCCTTTGAGTCTTAGCAGTATGTTTCCCTTGATCTAAGCAGTATGTCCCCTTGTATCTAAGTATTATATTCCATTGAGTCTTAGTAGTATGTGCCCTTGGATCTAAGGGATATGTTCCCTGTCATCTAAGTAATATATTCCATTGAGTCTTAGCAGTATGTGCCCTTGGATCTAGGCAATATGTTCCCTTGCATCTAAGTAATATATTCCATTGAGTCTGAGTAGTATGTGCCCTTGGATCTAAGCAATAGGTTCCCTTGCATCTAAGTAATATATTCCATTGAATCTAAGCAGTATGGTCCCTCGGATCTAAGCAGTATGTCCCCTTGTATCTAAGTAATACATTCCACTGAGTCTTAGCAGTATGTTCCCTTGGATCTATGCAAAATATGTTGCCCTGTATCTAAGCAATATATTCCATTGAGTCTTAGCAGTATGTTCCCTGGCATCAATACAATATGTTCACTGTTATCTAAGTAATATATTCCATTGAGTCTTAGCAGTATATGCCCTTGGATCTAGGCAATATGTTCCCTTGTATCTAAGTAATATATTCCATTGAGTCTTAGTAGTATGTGCCCTTGGATCTAAGCGATATGTTCCCTTGTATCTAAGTAATATATTCCATTGAGTCTTAGCAGTATGTTCCCTTGGATCTAAGCAATAAGTTGCCCTGTATCTAAGCAATATATTCCATTGAGTCTTAGCAGTATGTTCCCTTGGATCTAAGCAATATGTTTCCTTGTATCTAAGCAATATATTCCGATGAGTCTTAGCAGTATGTTTCCCTTGATCTAAGCGGTATGTCCCCTTGTATCTAAGTATTATATTCCACTGAGTCTTAGCAGTATGTTCCATTGTATCTAAGCAATATGTTTCCTGTTATCTAAGTAATATATTCCATTGAGTCTAAGCAGTATGTTCCCTGGCATCTATACAATATGTTTCCAGTTATCTTAGTAATATATTCCATTGAGTTTTAGCAGTATGTGCCCTTGGATCTAGGCAATATGTTCCCTTGTATCTAAGTAATATATTCCATTGAGTCTTAGCAGTATGTTCCCTGGCATCAATACAATATGTTCACTGTTATCTAAGTAATATATTCCATTGAGTCTTAGCAGTATATGCCCTTGGATCTAGGCAATATGTTCCCTTGTATCTAAGTAATATATTCCATTGAGTCTTAGTAGTATGTGCCCTTGGATCTAAGCGATATGTTCCCTTGTATCTAAGTAATATATTCCATTGAGTCTTAGCAGTATGTTCCCTTGGATCTAAGCAATAAGTTGCCCTGTATCTAAGCAATATATTCCATTGAGTCTTAGCAGTATGTTCCCTTGGATCTAAGCAATATGTTTCCTTGTATCTAAGCAATATATTCCGATGAGTCTTAGCAGTATGTTTCCCTTGATCTAAGCGGTATGTCCCCTTGTATCTAAGTATTATATTCCACTGAGTCTTAGCAGTATGTTCCATTGTATCTAAGCAATATGTTTCCTGTTATCTAAGTAATATATTCCATTGAGTCTAAGCAGTATGTTCCCTGGCATCTATACAATATGTTTCCAGTTATCTTAGTAATATATTCCATTGAGTTTTAGCAGTATGTGCCCTTGGATCTAGGCAATATGTTCCCTTGTATCTAAGTAATATATTCCATTGAGTCTTAGCCGTATGTGCCCTTGGATCTAAGCGATATGTTCCCTTGCATTTAAGTAATATATTCCATTAAGTCTTAGTAGTATGTGCCCTTGGATCTAAGCGATATGTTCCCTTGTATCTAAGTAATATATTCCATTGAGTCTTAGTAGTATGTGCCCTTGGATCTAAGCGATATGTTCCCTTGTATCTAAGAAATATTTCATTGAGTCTTAGCAGTATGTTCCCTTGGATCTAAGCAATACTGTGGATTCATTAATTTTCGTTGAACATTAAATTTCGTGGATTTCGTGGTTGAGCTTATCCACGAATTCAAGTACCCAACGAAAATTTTGTCTTACGATCGTATCCGAAAAGTCTATGTCCGAAAACTAGTACACTCCAGATAAACATCGCCGCTAACACGCGGTTACCTCCCGTGAATTGTGTCAGTTTATAAGCATGTTGGTGTATATATAATGTAAATATTTGATAACAATAAACTATTAATGCTTTTACTATTTATGTTTGTTATATATTCTTCGTCATTATTAAGTTGAGTAGTCAGTTCTGTGATGATGTTGTTGATCTGGTGTGCTATATTTAGCAGCTCTACTTCCAAGTACAGTACACAGTACACGAATATTTTCATATCGTTGTGATCAGTGTGTTGGAAGTATAATCTCAACGTGTGAAATGTATCGTCGTTATAGCGTAATTATACAGTTTGTGACAGTTATAAAATAAGTGATAAAAAATAACAAACAATCACAGAGAGTTATAAGAAATTTAATTTGTTTTTCACATGTTATTAAATAATAATAGCAAAATAATAATATCATTAACGATCAATCATGATGAATGATGGTATCATCTTCTGGATTCGGTAACCCCGGAGTTGACGGTAACCGTGTAACGACGTTACCGGACTTTAGCCACGACATCAACATAATTCTATATTTAGCTTGTGTGTAGACGATAGTTTGGTTTCTCAAAAGCGAGTGATTTCGAAGATGATTTGCATTAACTTTTATTGACTGATTGTTAATTCGTTTAGCGCCAGATTAACTGGTGCTTAATTGACATATTTAAATGACATGTGATGTAAACAATAGGTAGATAATTCTCAATATAATGTGTTAATTGACACTTGCATAGTGTGGCTAACTAAGGGAACGGGGCCACACGATGTAACATCGATAACAATGAAAGGTGAGAAAATACCTGTATATCTTTCGGGTCCGTGTCACTGTTTTCTAATTGACATATATATTTTATTTGTTTTGGACTTATAGACTACTTTTTTAATTTATGCTTCAAAAATCAAAAAACCACGAATTCAAGTACCCCACGAAATGCCCATTTTGACAAAACCACGAAATTTGGTACCAACGAAAATTAATGAATCCACAGTATGTTGCCCTGTATCTAAGCAATATATTCCATTAAGTCTTAGCAGTATGTTCCCTGGTATCTATACAATATGTTTCCTGTTATCTTAGTAATATATTCCATTGAGTCTTAGCAGTATTTGCCCTTGGATCTAGGCAATATGTTCCCTTGTATCTAAGTAATATATTCCATTGACTCTTAGCCGTATGTGCCCTTGGATCTAAGCGATATGTTCCCTTGCATCTAAGTAATATATTTCATTGAGTCTTAGTAGTATGTGCCCTTGGATATAAGCGATATGTTCCCTTGTATCTAAGTAATATATTCCATTGAGTCTTAGCAGTATGTGCCCTTGGATCTAGGCAAAATGTTCCCTTGTATCTAAGTAATATATTCCATTGAGTCTTAGCAGTATGTGCCCTTGAATCTAAGCGATATGTTCCCTTGTATCTAAGTAATATATTCCATTGAGTCTTAGCAGTATGTTTCCCTTGATCTAAGCAGTATGTCCCCTTGTATCTAAGTATTATATTCCATTGAGTCTTAGCAGTATGTGCCATTGGATCTAGGCAATATGTTCCCTTGTAGTTAAGTAATAAATTCCATTGAGTCTTAGCAGTATGTGCCCTTGGATCTAGGCAATATGTTCCCTTGCATCTAAGTAATATATTCCATTGAGTCTGAGTAGTATGTGCCCTTGGATCTAAGCGATAGGTTCCCTTGCATCTAAGTAATATATTCCATTGAATCTAAGCAGTATGTTCCCTTGGATCTAAGCAGTATGTCCCCTTGTATCTAAGTAATACATTCCACTGAGTCTTAGCAGTATGTTTCATTGGATCTAAGCAATATGTTGCCTTGTATCTAAGCAATATATTCCACTGAGTCTTAGCAGAATATTCACTTGGATCTAAGCAATATGTTTCCTTGTATCTAAGCAATATATTCCGATGAGTCTTAGCAGTAAGTTTCCCTTGATCTGAGCAGTATGTCCCCTTGTATCTACGTAATATATTCCATTAAGTCTTAGCAGTATGTTCCCTTGTATCTAAGCAATATGTTTCCTGTTATCTAAGTAATATATTCCATTGAGTCTTAGCAGTATGTGCTCTTGGATCTAAGCAGTATGTTCCCTTGGATCTATGCAATATGTTCCCTTGTATCTAAGCAATATGTTCCCTTGTATCTAAGTAATATATTCCATTGAGTCTTAGTAGTATGTGCCCTTTGATCTAAGCGATATGTTCCCTTGTATCTAAGTAATATATTCCATTGAGTCTTAGCAGTATGTGCCCTTGGATCTAGGCAATATGTTCTCTTGCATCTAAGTAATATATTCCAGTGAGTCTTAGTAGTATGTGCCCTTGGATTTAAGCGATAGGTTCCCTTGCATCTAAGTGATATATTCCATTGAGTCTTAGCAGTATGGTCCCTTGGATCTAAGGAGTATGTCCCCTTGTATCTAAGTAATACATTCCACTGAGTCTTAGCAGTATGTTCCCTTGGATCTAAGCGATATGCTCCCTGTTATCTAAGTAATATATTCCATTGAGTCTTAGCAGTATGTGCCCTTGGATCTAGGCAATATGTTCCCTTGTATCTAAGTAATATAATCCATTGAGTCTTAGCAGTATGTGCCCTTGGATCTAAGCGATATGTTTCCTTGCATCTAAGTAATATATTCCATTGAGTCTTTGTAGTATGTGCCCTTGGATCTAACCGATATGTTCCCTTGTATCTAAGTAATATATTCCATTGAGTCTAAGCAGTATGTTCCCTGGTATCTATACAATATGTTTCCTGTTATCTTAGTAATATATTCCATTGAGTCTTAGCAGTATGTGCCCTTGGATCTAGGCAATATGTTCCCTTGTATCTAAGTAATATATTCCATTGAGTCTTAGCCGTATGTGCCCTTGGATCTAAGCGATATGTTCCCTTGCATCTAAGTAATATATTCCATTGAGTCTTAGTAGTATGTGCCCTTGGATCTAAGCGATATGTTCCCTTGTATCTAAGTAATATATTCCATTGAGTCTTAGCAGTATGTGCCCTTGGATCTAGGCAAAATGTTCCCTTGTATCTAAGTAATATATTCCATTGAGTCTTAGCAGTATGTGCCCTTGGATCTAAGCGATATGTTCCCTTGTATCTAAGTAATATATTCCATTGGGTCTTAGCAGTATGTTTCCCTTGATCTAAGCAGTATGTCCCCTTGTATCTAAGTATTATATTCCATTGAGTCTTAGTAGTATGTGCTTTTGGATCCAGGCGATATGTTCCCTGTTATCTAAGTAATATATTCCATTGAGTCTTAGCAGCATGTGCCCTTGGATCTAGGCAGTATATACCCTTGCATCTAAGTAATATATTCCATTGAGTCTCAGTAGTATGTGCCCTTGGATCTAAGCGATAGGTTCCCTTGCATCTAAGTAATATATTCCATTGAGTCTTAGCAGTATGTGCCCTTGGATCTAGGCAATATGTTCCCTTGCATCTAATTAATATATTCCATTGAGTCTTAGTAGTATGTGCCCTTGGATCTAAGCGATATGTTCCCTTGTCTCTAAGTAATATATTCCATTGAGTCTTATCAGTATGTTCCGTTGGATCTAAGCAATATGTTGCCCTGTATCAAGCAATATATTCCATTGAGTGTGAGCAGTATGTTCCCTGGTATCTATACAATATGTTCCCTGTTATCTAAGTAATATATTCCATTGAGTCTTAGCAGTATGCTCCCTTGGATCTAAGCAGTATGTCCCCTTGTATCAAAGTAATACATTCCACTGAGTCTTAGCAGTATGTTTCGTTGAATCTAAACATTATGTTGCCTTGTATCTAAGTAATATATTCCATTGAGTCTCAGTAGTATGTGCCCTTGGATCTAAGCGATATGTTCCCTTGTATCTAAGTAATATATTCCATTGAGTCTTAGCAGTATGTGCCCTTGGATCTAGGCAATATGTTCCCTTGCATCTAAGTAATATATTCCATTGAGTCTTAGTAGTATGTTCCCTAGTATCTATACAATATGTTCCCTGTTATCTAAGTAATATATTCCATTGAGTCTTAGCTGTATGTGCCCTTGGATCTAGGAAATATGCTCCCTTGTAACTAAGTAATATATTCCATTGAGTCTTAGCAGTATGTGCCGTTGGATCTAAGCGATATGTTCCCTTGCATCTAAGTAATATATTCCATTGAGTCTTAGTAGTATGTGCCCTTGGATCTAAGCGATATGTTCCCTTGTATCTAAGTAATATATTCCATTGAGTCTAAGCAGTATGTTCCCTGGTATCTATACAATATGTTTCCTGTTATCTTAGTAATATATTCCATTGAGTCTTAGCAGTATGTGCCCTTGGATCTAGGCAATATGTTCCCTTGTATCTAAGTAATATATTCCATTGAGTCTTAGCCGTATGTGCCCTTGGATCTAAGCGATATGTTCCCTTGCATTTAAGTAATATATTCCATTGAGTCTTAGTAGTATGTGCCCTTGAATCTAAGCGATATGTTCCCTTGTATCTAAGTAATATATTCCATTGAGTCTTAGCAGTATGTGCCCTTGGATCTTGGCAAAATGTTCCCTTGTATCTAAGTAATATATTCCATTGAGTCTTAGCAGTATGTGCCCTTGGATCTAAGCGATATGTTCCCTTGTATCCAAGTAATATATTCCATTGAGTCTTAGCAGTATGTTTCCCTTGATCTAAGCAGTATGTCCCCTTGTATCTAAGTATTATATTCCATTGAGTCTTAGTAGTATGTGCCATTGGATCTAAACGATATGTTCCCTGTTATCTAAGTAATATATTCCATTGAGTCTTAGCAGTATGTGCCCTTGGATCTAGGCAGTATGTTCCCTTGCATCTAAGTAATATATTCCATTGAGTATCAGTAGTATGTGCCCTTGGATCTAAGCGATAGGTTCCCTTGCATCTAAGTAATATATTCCATTGAGTCTTAGCAGTATGTGCCCTTGGATCTAGGCAATATGTTCCCTTGCATCTAATTAATATATTCCATTGAGTCTCAGTAGTATGTGCCCTTGGATCTAAGCGATAGGTTCCCTTGCATCTAAGTAATATATTCCATTGAATCTTAGCAGTATGGTCCCTTGGATCTAAGCAGTATGTCCCCTTGTATCTAAGTAATACATTCCTCTGAGTCTTAGCAGTATGTTCCCTTCGATCTAAGCAATATGTTGCCCTGTATCTAAGCAATATATTCCATTGAGTCTTAGCTGTATGTTCCCTGGTATCTATACAATATGTTCCCTGTTATCTAAGTAATATATTCCATTGAGTCTTAGCAGTATGTGCCCTTGGATCTAGGCAATATGTTCCCTTGTATCTAAGTAATATATTCCATTGAGTCTTAGCAGTACGTGCCCTTGGATCTAAGCGATATGTTCCCTTGCATCTAAGTAATATATTCCATTGAGTCTTAGTAGTATGTGCCCTTTAATTTAAGCGATATGTTCCCTTGTATCTAAGTAATATATTCCATTGAGTCTTAGCAGTATGTGCCCTTGGATCCAGGCAATATGTTCCCTTGCATCTAAGTAATATATTCCATTGAGTCTGAGTAGTATGTGCCCTTGGATCTAAGCGATTGGTTCCCTTGCATCTAAGTAATATATTCCATTGAATCTAAGCAGTATGGTCCCTTGGATTTAAGCAGTAAGTCCCATTGTATCTAAGTAATACATTCCACTGAGTCTTAGCAGTATGTTCCTTGGATCTATGCAAAATATGTTGCCCTGTATCTAAGCAATATATTCCATTGAGTCTTTGTAGTATGTTTCCCTTGATCTAAGCAGTATGTCCCCTTGTATCTAAGTATTATATTCCATTGAGTCTTAGTAGTATGTGCCCTTGGATCTAAGCGATATGTTCCCTGTCATCTAAGTAATATATTCCATTGAGTCTTAGCAGTATGTGCCCTTGGATCTAGGCAATATGTTCCCTTGCATCTAAGTAATATATTCCATTGAGTCTGAGTAGTATGTGCCCTTGGATCTAAGCAATAGGTTCCCTTGCATCTAAGTAATATATTCCATTGAATCTAAGCAGTATGGTCCCTCGGATCTAAGCAGTATGTCCCCTTGTATCTAAGTAATACATTCCACTGAGTCTTAGCAGTATGTTCCCTTGGATCTATGCAAAATATGTTGCCCTGTATCTAAGCAATATATTCCATTGAGTCTTAGCAGTATGTTCCCTGGCATCAATACTATATGTTCACTGTTATCTAAGTAATATATTCCATTGAGTCTGAGCAGTATATGCCCTTGGATCTAGGCAATATGTTCCCTTGTATCTAAGTAATATATTCCATTGAGTCTTAGTAGTATGTGCCCTTGGATCTAAGCGATATGTTCCCTTGTATCTAAGTAATATATTCCATTGAGTCTTAGCAGTATGTTCCCTTGGATCTAAGCAATATGTTGCCCTGTATCTAAGCAATATATTCCATTGAGTCTTAGCAGTATGTTTCCCTTGATCTAAGCAGTATGTCCCCTTGTATCTAAGTATTATATTCCATTGAGTCTTAGCAGTATGTGCCCTTGGATCTAGGCAATATGTTCCCTTGTAGTTAAGTAATAAATTCCATTGAGTCTTAGCAGTATGTGCCCTTGGATCTAGGCAATATGTTCCCTTGCATCTAAGTAATATATTCCATTGAGTCTGAGTAGTATGTGCCCTTGGATCTAAGCGATAGGTTCCCTTGCATCTAAGTAATATATTCCATTGAATCTAAGCAGTATGTTCCCTTGGATCTAAGCAGTATGTCCCCTTGTATCTAAGTAATACATTCCACTGAGTCTTAGCAGTATGTTTCATTGGATCTAAGCAATATGTTGCCTTGTATCTAAGCAATATATTCCACTGAGTCTTAGCAGAATATTCACTTGGATCTAAGCAATATGTTTCCTTGTATCTAAGCAATATATTCCGATGAGTCTTAGCAGTAAGTTTCCCTTGATCTGAGCAGTATGTCCCCTTGTATCTACGTAATATATTCCACTGAGTCTTAGCAGTATGTTCCATTGTATCTAAGCAATATGTTTCCTGTTATCTAAGTAATATATTCCATTGAGTCTAAGCAGTATGTTCCCTGGCATCTATACAATATGTTTCCTGTTATCTTAGTAATATATTCCATTGAGTTTTAGCAGTATGTGCCCTTGGATCTAGGCAATATGTTCCCTTGTATATAAGTAATATATTCCATTGAGTCTTAGCCGTATGTGCCCTTGGATCTAAGCGATATGTTCCCTTGCATTTAAGTAATATATTCCATTGAGTCTTAGTAGTATGTGCCCTTGGATCTAAGCGATATGTTCCCTTGTATCTAAGTAATATATTCCATTGAGTCTTAGTAGTATGTGCCCTTGGATCTAAGCGATATGTTCCCTTGTATCTAAGAAATATTTCATTGAGTGTTAGCAGTATGTTCCCTTGGATCTAAGCAATATGTTGCCCTGTATCTAAGCAATATATTCCATTAAATCTTAGCAGTATGTTCCCTGGTATCTATACAATATGTTTCCTGTTATCTTAGTAATATATTCCATTGAGTCTTAGCAGTATTTGCCCTTGGATCTAGGCAATATGTTCCCTTGTATCTAAGTAATATATTCCATTGACTCTTAGCCGTATGTGCCCTTGGATCTAAGCGATATGTTCCCTTGCATCTAAGTAATATATTTCATTGAGTCTTAGTAGTATGTGCCCTTGGATCTAAGCGATATGTTCCCTTGTATCTAAGTAATATATTCCATTGAGTCTTAGCAGTATGTGCCCTTGGATCTAGGCAAAATGTTCCCTTGTATCTAAGTAATATATTCCATTGAGTCTTAGCAGTATGTGCCCTTGAATCTAAGCGATATGTTCCCTTGTATCTAAGTAATATATTCCATTGAGTCTTAGCAGTATGTTTCCCTTGATCTAAGCAGTATGTCCCCTTGTATCTAAGTATTATATTCCATTGAGTCTTAGCAGTATGTGCCCTTGGATCTAGGCAATATGTTCCCTTGTAGTTAAGTAATAAATTCCATTGAGTCTTAGCAGTATGTGCCCTTGGATCTAGGCAATATGTTCCCTTGCATCTAAGTAATATATTCCATTGAGTCTGAGTAGTATGTGCCCTTGGATCTAAGCGATAGGTTCCCTTGCATCTAAGTAATATATTCCATTGAATCTAAGCAGTATGTTCCCTTGGATCTAAGCAGTATGTCCCCTTGTATCTATACAATATGTTTCCTGTTATCTTAGTAATATATTCCATTGAGTCTTAGCAGTATGTGCCCTTGGATCTAGGCAATATGTTCCCTTGTATCTAAGTAATATATTCCATTGAGTCTTAGCCGTATGTGCCCTTGGATCTAAGCGAAATGTTCCCTTGCATCTAAGTAATATATTCCATTGAGTCTTAGTAGTATGTGCCCTTGGATCTAAGCGATATGCTCCCTTGTATCTAAGTAATATATTCCATTGAGTCTTAGCAGTATGTGCCCTTGGATCTAGGCAAAATGTTCCCTTGTATCTAAGTAATATATTCCATTGAGTCTTTGCAGTATGTGCCCTTGGATCTAAGCGATATGTTCCCTTGTATCTAAGTAATATATTCCATTGAGTCTTAGCAGTATGTTTCCCTTGATCTAAGCAGTATGTCCCCTTGTATCTAAGTATTATATTCCATTGAGTCTTAGTAGTATGTGCTTTTGGATCAAGGCGATATGTTCCCTGTTATCTAAGTAATATATTCCATTGAGTCTTAGCAGCATGTGCCCTTGGATCTAGGCAGTATGTTCCCTTGCATCTAAGTAATATATTCCATTGAGTCTCAGTAGTATGTGCCCTTGGATCTAAGCGATAGGTTCCCTTGCATCTAAGTAATATATTCCATTGAGTCTTAGCAGTATGTGCCCTTGGATCTAGGCAATATGTTCCCTTGTATCTAAGTAATATAATCCATTGAGTCTTAGCAGTATGTGCCCTTGGATCTAAGCGATATGCTTCCTTGCATCTAAGTAATATATTCCATTGAGTCTTTGTAGTATGTGCCCTTGGATCTAACAGATATGTTCCCTTGTATCTAAGTAATATATTCCATTGAGTCTAAGCAGTATGTTCCCTGGTATCTATACAATATGTTTCCTGTTATCTTAGTAATATATTCCATTGAGTCTTAGCAGTATGTGCCCTTGGATCTAGGCAATATGTTCCCTTGTATCTAAGTAATATATTCCATTGAGTCTTAGCCGTATGTGCCCTTGGATCTAAGCGAAATGTTCCCTTGCATCTAAGTAATATATTCCATTGAGTCTTAGTAGTATGTGCCCTTGGATCTAAGCGATATGTTCCCTTGTATCTAAGTAATATATTCCATTGAGTCTTAGCAGTATGTGCCCTTGGATCTAGGCAAAATGTTCCCTTGTATCTAAGTAATATATTCCATTGAGTCTTAGCAGTATGTGCCCTTGGATCTAAGCGATATGTTCCCTTGTATCTAAGTAATATATTCCATTGAGTCTTAGCAGTATGTTTCCCTTGATCTAAGCAGTATGTCCCCTTGTATCTAAGTATTATATTCCATTGAGTCTTAGTAGTATGTGCTTTTGGATCAAGGCGATATGTTCCCTGTTATCTAAGTAATATATTCCATTGAGTCTTAGCAGCATGTGCCCTTGGATCTAGGCAGTATGTTCCCTTGCATCTAAGTAATATATTCCATTGAGTCTCAGTAGTATGTGCCCTTGGATCTAAGCGATAGGTTCCCTTGCATCTAAGTAATATATTCCATTGAGTCTTAGCAGTATGTGCCCTTGGATCTAGGCAATATGTTCCCTTGCATCTAATTAATATATTCCATTGAGTCTTAGTAGTATGTGCCCTTGGATCTAAGCGATATGTTCCCTTGTCTCTAAGTAATATATTCCATTGAGTCTTAGCAGTATGTTCCGTTGGATCTAAGCAATATGTTGCCCTGTATCAAGCAATATATTCCATTGAGTGTGAGCAGTATGTTCCCTGGTATCTATACAATATGTTCCCTGTTATCTAAGTAATATATTCCATTGAGTCTTAGCAGTATGCTCCCTTGGATCTAAGCAGTATGTCCCCTTGTATCAAAGTAATACATTCCACTGAGTCTTAGCAGTATGTTTCGTTGAATCTAAACATTATGTTGCCTTGTATCTAAGTAATATATTCCATTGAGTCTCAGTAGTATGTGCCCTTGGATCTAAGCGATATGTTCCATTGTATCTAAGTAATATATTCCATTGAGTCTTAGCAGTATGTGCCCTTGGATCTAGGCAATATGTTCCCTTGCATCTAAGTAATATATTCCATTGAGTCTTAGTAGTATGTTCCCTAGTATCTATACAATATGTTCCCTGTTATCTAAGTAATATATTCCATTGAGTCTTAGCTGTATGTGCCCTTGGATCTAGGAAATATGTTCCCTTGTAACTAAGTAATATATTCCATTGAGTCTTAGCAGTATGTGCCCTTGGATCTAGGCAATATGTTCCCTTGTATCTAAGTAATATATTCCATTGAGTCTTAGCCGTATGTGCCCTTGGATCTAAGCGATATGTTCCCTTGCATTTAAGTAATATATTCCATTGAGTCTTAGTAGTATGTGCCCTTGAATCTAAGCGATATGTTCCCTTGTATCTAAGTAATATATTCCATTGAGTCTTAGCAGTATGTGCCCTTGGATCTAGGCAAAATGTTCCCTTGTATCTAAGTAATATATTCCATTGAGTCTTAGCAGTATGTGCCCTTGGATCTAAGCGATATGTTCCCTTGTATCCATGTAATATATTCCATTGAGTCTTAGCAGTATGTTTCCCTTGATCTAAGCAGTAAGTCCCCTTGTATCTAAGTATTATATTCCATTGAGTCTTAGTAGTATGTGCCATTGGATCTAAGCGATATGTTCCCTGTTATCTAAGTAATATATTCCATTGAGTCTTAGCAGTATGTGCCCTTGGATCTAGGCAGTATGTTCCCTTGCATCTAAGTAATATATTCCATTGAGTATCAGTAGTATGTGCCCTTGGATCTAAGCGATAGGTTCCCTTGCATCTAAGTAATATATTCCATTGAGTCTTAGCAGTATGTGCCCTTGGATCTAGGCAATATGTTCCCTTGCATCTAATTAATATATTCCATTGAGTCTCAGTAGTATGTGCCCTTGGATCTAAGCGATAGGTTCCCTTGCATCTAAGTAATATATTCCATTGAATCATAGCAGTATGGTCCCTTGGATCTAAGCAGTATGTCCCCTTGTATCTAAGTAATACATTCCTCTGAGTCTTAGCAGTATGTTCCCTTCGATCTAAGCAATATGTTGCCCTGTATCTAAGCAATATATTCCATTGAGTCTTAGCTGTATGTTCCCTGGTATCTATACAATATGTTCCCTGTTATCTAAGTAATATATTCCATTGAGTCTTAGCAGTATGTGCCCTTGGATCTAGGCAATATGTTCCCTTGTATCTAAGTAATATATTCCATTGAGTCTTAGCAGTACGTGCCCTTGGATCTAAGCGATATGTTCCCTTGCATCTAAGTAATATATTCCATTGAGTCTTAGTAGTATGTGCCCTTTAATTTAAGCGATATGTTCCCTTGTATCTAAGTAATATATTCCATTGAGTCTTAGCAGTATGTGCCCTTGGATCCAGGCAATATGTTCCCTTGCATCTAAGTAATATATTCCATTGAGTCTCAGTAGTATGTGCCCTTGGATCTAAGCGATAGGTTCCCTTGCATCTAAGTAATATATTCCATTGAATCTAAGCAGTATGGTCCCTTGGATCTAAGCGATATGTTCCCTTGCATCTAAGTAATATATTCCATTGAGTCTTAGTAGTATGTGCCCTTTAATCTAAGCGATATGTTCCCTTGTATCTAAGTAATATATTCCATTGAGTCTTAGCAGTATGTGCCCTTGGATCCAGGCAATATGTTCCCTTGCATCTAAGTAATATATTCCATTGAGTCTGAGTAGTATGTGCCCTTGGATCTAAGCGATTGGTTCCCTTGCATCTAAGTAATATATTCCATTGAATCTAAGCAGTATGGTCCCTTGGATTTAAGCAGTATGTCCCATTGTATCTAAGTAATACATTCCACTGAGTCTTAGCAGTATGTTCCCTTGGATCTATGCAAAATATGTTGCCCTGTATCTAAGCAATATATTCCATTGAGTCTTAGCAGTATGTGCCCTTGGATCTAGGCAATATGTTCCCTTGTATCTAAGTAATATATTCCATTGAGTCTTAGTAGTATGTGCCCTTGGATCTAAGCGATATGTTCCCTTGTATCTAAGAAATATTTCATTGAGTCTTAGCAGTATGTTCCCTTGGATCTAAGCAATATGTTGCCCTGTATCTAAGCAATATATTCCATTAAGTCTTAGCAGTGTGTTCCCTGGTATCTATACAATATGTTTCCTGTTATCTTAGTAATATATTCCATTGAGTCTTAGCAGTATTTGCCCTTGGATCTAGGCAATATGTTCCCTTGTATCTAAGTAATATACTCCATTGACTCTTAGCCGTATGTGCCCTTGGATCTAAGCGATATGTTCCCATGCATCTAAGTAATATATTCCATTGAGTCTTAGTAGTATGTGCCCTTGGATCTAAGCGATATGTTCCCTTGTATCTAAGTAATATATTCCATTGAGTCTTAGCAGTATGTGCCCTTGGATCTAGGCAAAATGTTCCCTTGTATCTAAGTAATATATTCCATTGAGTCTTAGCAGTATGTGCCCTTGAATCTAAGCGATATGTTCCCTTGTATCTAAGTAATATATTCCATTGAGTCTTAGCAGTATGTTTCCCTTGATCTAAGCAGTATGTCCCCTTGTATCTAAGTATTATATTCCATTGAGTCTTAGCAGTATGTGCCCTTGGATCTAGGCAATATGTTCCCTTGTATTTAAGTAATAAATTCCATTGAGTCTTAGCAGTATGTGCCCTTGGATCTAGGCAATATGTTCCCTTGCATCTAAGTAATATATTCCATTGAGTCTGAGTAGTATGTGCCCTTGGATATAAGCGATAGGTTCCCTTGCATCTAAGTAATATATTCCATTGAATCTAAGCAGTATGTTCCCTTGGATCAAAGCAGTATGTCCCCTTGTATCTAAGTAATACATTCCACTGAGTCTTAGCAGTATGTTTCATTGGATCTAAGCAATATGTTGCCTTGTATCTAAGCAATATATTCCACTGAGTCTTAGCAGAATATTCACTTGGATCTAAGCAATATGTTTCCTTGTATCTAAGCAATATATTCCGATGAGTCTTAGCAGTAAGTTTCCCTTGATCTGAGCAGTATGTCCCCTTGTATCTACGTAATATATTCCATTGAGTCTTAGCAGTATGTTCCCTTGTATCTAAGCAATATGTTTCCTGTTATCTAAGTAATATATTCCATTGAGTCTTAGCAGTATGTGCTCTTGGATCTAAGCAGTATGTTCCCTTGGATCTATGCAATATGTTCCCTTGTATCTAAGCAATATGTTCCCTTGTATCTAAGTAATATATTCCATTGAGTCTTAGTAGTATGTGCCCTTTGATCTAAGCGATAAGTTCCCTTGTATCTAAGTAATATATTCCATTGAGTCTTAGCAGTATGTGCCCTTGGATCTAGGCAATATGTTCTCTTACATCTAAGTAATATATTCCATTGAGTCTTAGTAGTATGTGCCCTTGGATTTAAGCGATAGGTTCCCTTGCATCTAAGTGATATATTCCATTGAGTCTTAGCAGTATGGTCCCTTGGATCTAAGGAGTATGTCCCCTTGTATCTAAGTAATACATTCCACTGAGTCTTAGCAGTATGTTCCCTTGGATCTAAGCGATATGCTCCCTGTTATCTAAGTAATATATTCCATTGAGTCTTAGCAGTATGTGCCCTTGGATCTAGGCAATATGTTCCCTTGTATCTAAGTAATATAATCCATTGAGTCTTAGCAGTATGTGCCCTTGGATCTAAGCGATATGTTTCCTTGCATCTAAGTAATATATTCCATTGAGTCTTAGTAGTATGTGCCCTTGGATCTAACCGATATGTTCCCTTGTATCTAAGTAATATATTCCATTGAGTCTAAGCAGTATGTTCCCTGGTATCTATACAATATGTTTCCTGTTATCTTAGTAATATATTCCATTGAGTCTTAGCAGTATGTGCCCTTGGATCTAGGCAATATGTTCCCTTGTATCTAAGTAATATATTCCATTGAGTCTTAGCCGTATGTGCCCTTGGATCTAAGCGATATGTTCCCTTGCATCTAAGTAATATATTCCATTGAGTCTTAGTAGTATGTGCCCTTGGATCTAAGCGATATGTTCCCTTGTATCTAAGTAATATATTCCATTGAGTCTTAGCAGTATGTGCCCTTGGATCTAGGCAAAATGTTCCCTTGTATCTAAGTAATATATTCCATTGAGTCTTAGCAGTATGTGCCCTTGGATCTAAGCGATATGTTCCCTTGTATCTAAGTAATATATTCCATTGAGTCTTAGCAGTATGTTTCCCTTGATCTAAGCAGTATGTCCCCTTGTATCTAAGTATTATATTCCATTGAGTCTTAGTAGTATGTGCTTTTGGATCAAGGCGATATGTTCCCTGTTATCTAAGTAATATATTCCATTGAGTCTTAGCAGCATGTGCCCTTGGATGTAGGCAATATGTTCCCTTGTATCTAAGTAATATATTCCATTGAGTCTTAGCAGTATGTTCCCTTGGATCTAAGCGATTTGTTCCCTTGCATCTAAGTAATATATTCCATTGAGTCTTAGTAGTATGTGCCCTTTAATCTAAGCGATATGTTCCCTTGTATCTAAGTAATATATTCCAATGAGTCTTAGCAGTATGTTCCCTTGGATCTAAGCAATATGTTGCCCTGTATCTAAGCAATATATTCCATTGAGTCTTAGCTGTATGTTCCCTGGTATCTATACAATGTGTTCCCTGTTATCTAAGTAATATATTCCATTGAGTCTTAGCAGTATGTGCCCTTGGATGTAGGCAATATGTTCCCTTGTATCTAAGTAATATATTCCATTGAGTCTTAGCAGTATGTGCCCTTGGATCTAAGCGATTTGTTCCCTTGCATCTAAGTAATATATTCCATTGAGTCTTAGTAGTATGTGCCCTTTAATCTAAGCGATATGTTCCCTTGTATCTAAGTAATATATTCCATTGAGTCTTAGCAGTATGTGCACTTGGATCTAGGCAATATGTTCCCTTGCATCTAAGTAATATATTCCATTGAGTCTGAGTAGTATGTGCTCTTGGATCTAAGCGATAGGTTCTCTTGCATCTAAGTAATATATTCCATTGAATCTAAGCAATATGATCCCTCGGATCTAAGCAGTATGTCCCCTTGTATCTAAGTAATACATTCCACTGAGTCTTAGCAGTAAGTTCCCTTGGATCTCAGCAAAATATGTTGCCCTGTATCTAAGCAATATATTCCATTGTGTCTTAGCAGTATGTTCCCTGGTATCAATACAATATGTTCATTGTAATCTAAGTAATATATTCCATTGAGTCTTAGCAGTATGTGCCCTTGGATCTAGGCAATATGTTCCCTTGTATCTAAGTAATATATTCCATTGAGTCTTAGTAGTATGTGCCCTTGGATCTAAGCGATATGTTCCCTTGTATCTAAGTAATACATTCCACTGAGTCTTAGCAGTATGTTTCCTTGGATCTAAGCAATATGTTGCCCTGTTATCTAAGTAATATATTCCATTGAGTCTTAGCAGTATGCTCCCTTGGATCTAAGCAGTATGTCCCCTTGTATCTAAGTAATACATTCCACTGAGTCTTAGCAGTATGTTTCGTTGGATCTAAGGAATAAGTTGCCTTGTATCTAAGCGATATGTTCCCTTGTATCTAAGCGATAAATTCCATTGAGTCTTAGCAGTATGTCCCCTGGTATCTATACAATATGTTCCCTGTTATCTAAGTAATATATTCCATTGAGTCTTAGCAGTATGCTCCCTTGGAACTAAGCAGTATGTCTACTTGTATCTAAGTAATACATTCCACTGACTCTTAGCAGTATGTTGCAATATGTCCCCTTCGATCTAAGTAATATGCCACCTTGGACTTGGTCAGGACTATGAATGACATCTATTTAACGATTGAGGAGTGGTATCCTTTATTGTCTTCTGATACTTTATCATAGCTTTTTTTTTTTTCGAAAATTGTAAAGACTTTATTGCTGAAGTTGTTATATATAGTGCTATGTCACCAGAGCACCATCTGAATAAATACTCCTATTGTAACAATGCTGTAATTCGGGGGCTGAACGCAAAACTGTTGTAACTAGTATGTATTTATATAGGAGTTATGACAGTGTTGCGTTGAGCCCACAGTATTTTCATAGTGCTATTTGGTTAATAATATTCTCCTTATTGTCCATTATCACAGAAGAACAGAAACAGGTACTGACGCTATTGGAAGAAACATTGTTAAGAAATCTAGACAGGGTACCAGTCATGATATTTCAACAACTGATACAAGTCAGGAACCAGTCGGATATAAAATCAGAAGGGTAAATATAGCGCATGTTTATATGTTTTGATATACTCTGCTTGAATATGTTCCCTTGTATCTAAGTAATATATTCCATTGAGTCTTAGCAGTATGTTCCCTTGTATCTAAGCAGTATGTTCCCCTGTATCTAAGCAATATGTTCCCTTGTATGTAAGCAATATATACGATTGAGTCTTAGCAGTATGTTCCCTTGGATCCAAGCAATATGTTCCCTTGCATCTAAGCAATATATTTCATTGAGTCTTAGCAGTACGTTCCCCTGTATCTAAGCAATACGTTCCATTGTATCTAAGTAATATATTCCATTGAGTCTTAGCAGTATGTTCCCTTGGATCTAAGCAATATGTTCCCTTGTATCTAAACAATATATTCCGATGAGTATTAGCAGTATGTTCCCCTTAATCTAAGCAGTATGTCCCCTTGTATCTAAGTAGTATATTCCACCGAGTCTTAGCAGTATGTTCCCTTGTATCTAACCAATATGTTCCTTTGTATCTAGGCAATATGTCCCCTTGGATCTAAGCAATACGTTCTCTTGTATCTAAGTAATATATTCCATGGAGTCTTAGCCGTATGTTCCCTTATATCTAAGCAATATATTCCATTGAGTCTTAGCAGTATATTCCCTTGGATTTAGGTAATATATTCCATTGAATCTTAGCAGTATGTTCCCTTGTATCTAAGCAATATATTTCCTGTTATCTAAGTAATATATTCCATTGAGTCTGAGCAGTATGTGCCCGTGGATCTAAGCAGTATGTTCCCTTGGATCTAAGCAATATGTTCTCTGGTATCTAAGCAATATATTCCATTGAGTCTAAGCAGTCTGTTCCCTTGGATCTAAGAAATATGTTCCCTTGGATATAAGCAATATATTCCATTGAGTCTTAGCCGTAGGTTCCCTTGTATCTAAGCAATGTGTCCCCTTGTAACCAAGCACTATATTCCACTGAGTCTTAGCAGTATGTTCCCTTGGATCTAAGCAATATGTTAAATTGCGTCATAGCCGTATGTTCCCTTGTATCTAAGCAATATGTTTCCTGTTATCTAAGAAATATGTTCCATTGAGTCTTAGCAGTATGTTCCCTTGTATCTAAGCAATATGTTCCATTGAGTCTTAGCAATATGTTCTCTTGTATCTAAGTAATATATTCCATTGAGTCTCAGCAGTATGTTCTTTTGTATCTATACAATATGTTCCCTTGTATCTAAGTAATATATTCCATTGAGTTTTAGCAGTATGTTCCCTTGTATCTAAGCAATATGTTCCAATGTATCTAAGCAATATATTCCATTGAGTCATAGCAGTATGTTCCCTTGGATCTAAGCAATATATTTCATTGAGTCTTCGCAGTATGTTCACTTGGATCTACGCAATATGTTCCCTTTAATCTAAGTAATATATTCCATTGAGTCTTTGCAGTATGTTCCCTTGGATCTAAGCAGTATGTCCCCTTGTATCTAAGTAATACATTCCACTGAGTCTTAGCAGTATGTTTCATTGGATCTAAGCAATATGTTTCCTTGTATCTAAGCAATATATTCCGATGAGTCTTAGCAGTATGTTTCCTTTGATCTAAGCAGTATGTCCCCTTGTATCTAAGTAATATATTCCATTGAGTCTTAGCAGTATGTTCCCTTGTATCTAAGCAATATGTTTCCTGTTATCTAAGTAATATATTCCATTGAGTCTTAGCAGTATGTGCTCTTGGATCTAATAAGCAGTATGTTCCCTTGAATCTATGCAATATGTTCCCTTGTATCTAAGCAATATGTTCCCTTGTATCTAAGTAATATATTCCATTGAGTCTTAGTAGTATGTCCCTTTGATCTAAGCGATATGTTCCCTTGTATCTAAGTAATATATTCCATTGAGTCTTAGCAGTATGTGCCCTTGGATCTAGGCAATATGTTTCCTTGTATCTAAGCAATATATTCCGATGAGTCTTAGCAGTATGTTTCCCTTGATCTAAGCAGTATGTCCCCTTGTATCTAAGTATTATATTCCACTGAGTCTTAGCAGTATGTTCCCCTGGATCTATGCAAAATATGTTGCCCTGTATCTAAGCAATATATTCCATTGAGTCTTAGCAGTATGTTCCCTGGCATCAATACAATATGTTCACTGTTATCTAAGTAATATATTCCATTGACTCTTAGTAGTATGTGCCCTTTAATCTAAGCGATATGTTCCCTTGTATCTAAGTAATATATTCCATTGAATCTAAGCAGTATGGTCCCTTGGATCTAAGCAGTATGTCCCCTTGTATCTAAGTAATACATTCCACTGAGTCTTAGCAGTATGTTCCCTTGGATCTATGCAAAATATGTTGCCCTGTATCTAAGCAATATATTCCATTGAGTCTTAGCAGTATGTGCCCTTGGATCTAGGCAATATGTTCCCTTGTATCTAAGTAATATATTCCATTGAGTCTTAGTAGTATGTGTCCTTGGATCTAGGCAATATATTCCCTTGTATCTAAGTAATATATTGCATTGAGTCTTAGCAGTATGTGCCCTTGGATCTAAGCGATTTGTTCCCTTGCATCTAAGTAATATATTCCATTGAGTCTTAGTAGTATGTGCCCTTTAATCTAAGCGATATGTTCCCTTGTATCTAAGTAATGTATTCCATTGAGTCTTAGCAGTATGTGCCCTTGGATCTAGGCAATATTTTCCCTTGCATCTAAGTAATATATTCCATTGAGTCTGAGTAGTATGTGCCCTTGGATCTAAGCGATAGGTTCCCTTGCATCTAAGTAATATATTCCATTGAATCTAAGCAGTATTGTCCCTCGGATCTAAGCAGTTTGTCCCCTTGTATCTAAGTAATACATTCCACTGAGTCTTAGCAGTATGTTCCCTTGGATCTAAGCAAAATATGTTGCCCTGTATCTAAGCAATATATTCCATTGAGTCTTAGCAGTATGTTCCCTGGTATCAATACAATATGTTCACTGTTATCTAAGTAATATATTCCATTGAGTCTTAGCAGTATGTGCCCTTGGATCTAGGCAATATGTTCCCTTGTATCTAAGTAATATATTCCATTGAGTCTTAGTAGTATGTGCCCTTGGATCTAAGCGATATGTTCCCTTGTCTCTAAGTAATATATTCCATTGAGTCTTAGCAGTATGTTCCGTTGGATCTAAGCAATATGTTGCCCTGTATCTAAGCAATATATTCCATTGAGTGTTAGCAGTATGTTCCCTGGTATCTATACAATATGTTCCCTGTTATCTAAGTAATATATTCCATTGAGTCTTAGCAGTATGCTCCCTTGGATCTAAGCAGTATGTCCCCTTGTATCTAAGTAATATATTCCATTGAGTCTCAGTAGTATGTGCCCTTGGATCTAAGCGATATGTTCCCTTGTATCTAAGTAATATATTCCATTGAGTCTTAGCAGTATGTGCCCTTGGATCTAGGCAATATGTTCCCTTGCATCTAAGTAATATATTCCATTGAGTCTTAGTAGTATGTTCCCTAGTATCTATACAATATGTTCCCTGTTATCTAAGTAATATATTCCATTGAGTCTTAGCTGTATGTGCCCTTGGATCTAGGAAATATGTTCCCTTGTAACTAAGTAATATATTCCATTGAGTCTTAGCAGTATGTGCCGTTGGATCTAAGCGATATGTTCCCTTGCATCTAAGTAATATATTCCATTGAGTCTTAGTAGTGTGTGCCCTTGGATCTAAGCGATATGTTCCCTTGTATCTAAGTAATATATTCCATTGAGTCTAAGCAGTATGTTCCCTGGTATCTATACAATATGTTTCCTGTTATCTTAGTAATATATTCCATTGAGTCTTAGCAGTATGTGCCCTTGGATCTAGGCAATATGTTCCCTTGTATCTAAGTAATATATTCCATTGAGTCTTAGCCGTATGTGCCCTTGGATCTAAGCGATATGTTCCCTTGCATTTAAGTAATATATTCCATTGAGTCTTAGTAGTATGTGCCCTTGGATCTAAGCGATATGTTCCCTTGTATCTAAGTAATATATTCCATTGAGTCTTAGCAGTATGTGCCCTTGGATCTAGGCAAAATGTTCCCTTGTATCTAAGTAATATATTCCATTGAGTCTTTGCAGTATGTGCCCTTGGATCTAAGCGATATGTTCCCTTGTATCTAAGTAATATATTCCATTGATTCTTAGCAGTATGTTTCCCTTGATCTAAGCAGTATGTCCCCTTGTATCTAAGTATTATATTCCCTTGAGTCTTAGTAGTATGTGCCATTGGATCTAAGCGATATGTTCCCTGTTATCTAAGTAATATATTCCATTGAGTCTTAGCAGTATGTGCCCTTGGATCTAGGCAGTATGTTCCCTTGCATCTAAGTAATATATTCCATTGAGTATCAGTAGTATGTGCCCTTGGATCTAAGCGATAGGTTCCCTTGCATCTAAGTAATATTTTCCATTGAGTCTTAGCAGTATGTGCCCTTGGATCTAGGCAATATGTTCCCTTGCATCTAATTAATATATTCCATTGAGTCTCAGTAGTATGTGCCATTGGATCTAAGCGATAGGTTCCCTTGCATCTAAGTGATATATTCCATTGAGTCTTAGCAGTATGGTCCCTTGGATCTAAGCAGTATGTCCCCTTGTATCTAAGTAATACATTCCACTGTGTCTTAGCAGTATGTTCCCTTGGATCTAAGCAATATGTTGCCCTGTATCTAAGCAATATATTCCATTGAGTCTTAGCAGTATGTCCCCTGGTATCTATACAATATGTTCCCTGTTATCTAAGTAATATATTCCATTGAGTCTTAGCAGTATGCTCCCTTGGATCTAAGCAGTATGTCCCCTTGTATCTAAGTAATACATTCCACTGACTCTTAGCAGTATGTTTCGTTGGATCTAAGCAATATGTTGCCTTGTATCTAAGCAATATATTCCACTGAGTCTTAGCAGTACGTTCCCTTGGATCTAAGCAATATGTTTCCTTGTATCTAAGCAATATATTCCGATGAGTCTTAGCAGTATGTTTCCCTTGATCTAAGCAGTATATCCCCTTGTATCTAAGTATTATATTCCACTGAGTCTTAGCAGTATGTTCCATTGTATCTAAGCAATATGTTTCCTGTTATCTAAGTAATATATTCCATTGAATCTTAGCCGTATGTGCCCTTGGATCGAAGCAGTATGTTCCCTTGCATCTAAGTAATATATTCCATTGAGTCTCAGTAGTATGTGCCCTTGGATCTAAGCGATATGTTCCCTTGTATCTAAGTAATATATTCCATTGAGTCTTAGCAGTATGTGCCCTTGGATCTAAGCAGTATGTCCCCTTGTATCTAAGTAATACATTCCACTGAGTCTTAGCAGTATGTTCCCTTGGATCTAAGCGATATGTTCCCTGTTATCTAAGTAATATTTTCCATTGAGTCTTAGCAGTATGTTCCCTAGTATCTATACAATATGTTCCCTGTTATC
Organism: Mactromeris polynyma; assembly: GCA_032209605.1. Classification (NCBI taxonomy): domain Eukaryota; kingdom Metazoa; phylum Mollusca; class Bivalvia; order Venerida; family Mactridae; genus Mactromeris; species Mactromeris polynyma. Next base: position 1,563,506 of record JASFXZ010000034.1, on the reverse strand, counting down.
TAAGTAATATATTCCATTGAGTCTTAGCAGTATGTGCCCCTGGATCTAGGCAATATGTTCCCTTGTATCTAAGTAACATAATCCATTGAGTCTTAGCAGTATGTGCCCTTGGATCTAAGCGATATGTTCCCTTGCATCTAAGTAATATATTCCATTGAGTCTTAGTAGTATGTGCCCTTGGATCTAAGCGATATGTTCCCTTGTATCTAAGTAATATATTCCATTGAGTCTAAGCAGTATGTTCCCTGGTATCTATACAATATGTTTCCTGTTATCTTAGTAATATATTCCATTGAGTCTTAGCAGTATGTGCCCTTGGATCTAGGCAATATGTTCCCTTGTATCTAAGTAATATATTCCATTGAGTCTTAGCCGTATGTGCCCTTGGATCTAAGCGATATGTTCCCTTGCATCTAAGTAATATATTCCATTGAGTCTTAGTAGTATGTGCCCTTGGATCTAAGCGATATGTTCCCTTGTATCTAAGTAATATATTCCATTGAGTCTTAGCAGTATGTGCCCTTGGATCTAGGCAAAATGTTCCCTTGTATCTAAGTAATATATTCCATTGAGTCTTAGCAGTATGTGCCCTTGGATCTAAGCGATATGTTCCCTTGTATCTAAGTATTATATTCCATTGAGTCTTAGCAGTATGTTTCCCTTGATCTAAGCAGTATGTCCTCTTGTATCTAAGTATTATATTCCATTGAGTCTTAGTAGTATGTGCTTTTGGATCTAAGCGATATGTTCCCTGTTATCTAAGTAATATATTCCATTGAGTCTGAGCAGTATGTGCCCGTGGATCTAAGCAGTATGTTCCCTTGGATCTAAGCAATATGTTCTCTTGTATCTAAGCAATATATTCCATTGAGTCTAAGCAGTATGTTCCCTTGGATCTAAGAAATATGTTCCCTTGGATATAAGCAATATATTCCATTGAGTTTTAGCAGTAGGTTCCCTTGTATCTAAGCAATGTGTCCCCTTGTATCTAAGCACTATATTCCACTGAGTCTTAGCAGTATGTTCCCTTGGATCTAAGCAATATGTTAAATTGCGTTTTAGCAGTATGTTCCCTTGTATCTAAGCAATATGTTTCCTGTTATCTAAGAAATATGTTCCATTGAGTCTTAGCAGTATGTTCCCTTGTATCTAAGCAATATGTTCCATTGAGTCTTAGCAATATGTTCTCTTGTATCTAAGTAATATATTCCATTGAGTCTCAGCAGTATGTTCTTTTGTATCTATGTAATATGTTCCCTTGTATCTAAGTAATATATTCCATTGAGTTTTAGCAGTATGTTCCCTTGTATCTAAGCAATATGTTCCAATGTATCTAAGCAATATATTCCATTGAGTCATAGCAGTATGTTCCCTTGGATCTAAGCAATATATTTCATTGAGTCTTCGCAGTATGTTCACTTTGATCTACGCAATATGTTCCCTTTAATCTAAGTAATATATTCCACTGAGTCTTTGCAGTATGTTCCCTTGGATCTAAGCAGTATGTCCCCTTGTATCTAAGTAATACATTCCACTGAGTCTTAGCAGTATGTTTCATTGGATCTAAGCAATATGTTGCCTTGTATCTAAGCAATATATTCCACTGAGTCTTAGCAGAATATTCCCTTGGATCTAAGCAATATGTTTCCTTGTATCTAAGCAATATATTCCGATGAGTCTTAGCAGTATGTTTCCCTTGATCTGAGCGGTATGTCCCCTTGTATCTAAGTAATACATTCCATTGAGTCTTAGCAGTATGTTCCCTTGTATCTAAGCAATATGTTTCCTGTTATCTAAGTAATATATTCCATTGAGTCTTAGCAGTATGTGCTCTTGGATCTATGCAGTATGTTCCCTTGGATCTATGCAATATGTTCCCTTGTATCTAAGCAATATGTTCCCTTGTATCTAAGTAATATATTCCATTGAGTCTTAGTAGTATGTGCCCTTTGATCTAAGCGATATGTTCCCTTGTATCTAAGTAATATATTCCATTGAGTCTTAGCAGTATGTGCCCTTGGATCCAGGCAATATGTTCCCTTGCATCTAAGTAATATATTCCATTGAGTCTTAGTAGTATGTGCCCTTGGATCTAAGCGATAGGTTCCCTTGCATCTAAGTGATATATTCCATTGAGTCTTAGCAGTATGGTCCCTTGGATCTAAGCAGTATGTCCCCTTGTATCTAAGTAATACATTCCACTGTGTCTTAGCAGTATGTTCCCTTGGATCTAAGCAATATGTTGCCCTGTATCTAAGCAATATATTCCATTGAGTCTTAGCAGTATGTCCCCTGGTATCTAAGTAATATATTCCATTGAGTCTTAGCAGTATGCTCCCTTGGAACTAAGCAGTATGTCCCCTTGTATCTAAGTAATACATTCCACTGACTCTTAGCAGTATGTTTCGTTGGATCTAAGCAATATGTTGCCTTGTATCTAAGCAATATATTCCACTGAGTCTTAGCAGTACGTTCACTTGGATCTAAGCAATATGTTTCCTTGTATCTAAGCAATATATTGCGATGAGTCTTAGCAGTATGTTTCCCTTGATCTAAGCAGTATGTCCCCTTGTATCTAAGTATTATATTCCACTGAGTCTTAGCAGTATGTTCCATTGTATCTAAGCAATATGTTTCCTGTTATCTAAGTAATATATTCCATTGAATCTTAGCCGTATGTGCCCTTGGATCGAAGCAGTATGTTCCCTTGCATCTAAGTAATATATTCCATTGAGTCTCAGTAGTATGTGCCCTTGGATCTAAGCGATATGTTCCCTTGTATCTAAGTAATATATTCCATTGAGTCTTAGCAGTATGTGCCCTTGGATCTAGGCAATATGTTCCCTTGCATCTAAGTAATATATTCCATTGAGTCTTTGTAGTATGTGCCCTTGGATCTAAGCGATAGGTTCCCTTGCATCTAAGTAATATATTGCATTGAATCTTAGCAGTATGGTCCCTTGGATCTAAGCAGTATGTCCCCTTGTATCTAAGTAATACATTCCACTGAGTCTTAGCAGTATGTTCCCTTGGATCTAAGCGATATGTTCCCTGTTATCTAAGTAATATATTCCATTGAGACTTAGCAGTATGTTCCCTAGTATCTATACAATATGTTCCCTGTAATCTAAGTAATATATTCCATTGAGTCTTAGCAGTATGTGCCCTTGGATCTAGGCAATATGTTCCCTTGTATCTAAGTAATATATTCCATTGAGTCTTAGCAGTATGTGCCCTTGGATCTAAGCGATATGTTCCCTTGCATCTAAGTAATATATTCCATTGAGTCTTAGTAGTATGTGCCCTTGGATCTAAGCGATATGTTCCCTTGTATCTAAGTAATATATTCCATTGAGTCTAAGCAGTATGTTCCCTGGTATCTATACAATATGTTTCCTGTTATCTTAGTAATATATTCCATTGAGTCTTAGCAGTATGTGCCCTTGGATCTAGGCAATATGTTCCCTTGTATCTAAGTAATATATTCCATTGAGTCTTAGCCGTATGTGCCCTTGGATCTAAGCGATATGTTCCCTTGCATCTAAGTAATATATTCCATTGAGTCTTAGCAGTATGTGCCCTTGGATCTAGGCAAAATGTTCCCTTGTATCTAAGTAATATATTCCATTGAGTCTTAGCAGTATGTGCCCTTGGATCTAAGCGATATGTTCCCTTGTATCTAAGTAATATATTCCATTGAGTCTTAGCAGTATGTTTCCCTTGATCTAAGCAGTATGTCCCCTTGTATCTAAGTATTATATTCCATTGAGTCTTAGCAGTATGTGCTTTTGGATCTAAGCGATATGTTCCCTGGCATCTAAGTAATATATTCCATTGAGTCTCAGTAGTATGTGCCCTTGGATCTAAGCGATATGTTCCCTTGTATCTAAGTAATATATTCCATTGAGTCTTAGCAGTATGTGCACTTGGATCTAGGCAATATGTTACCTTGCATCTTAGTAATATATTCCATTGAGTCTTAGTAGTATGTGCCCTTGGATATAAGCGATAGGTTCCCTTGCATCTAAGTAATATATTCCATTGAATCTTAGCAGTATGGTCCCTTGGATCTAAGCAGTATGTCCACTTGTATCTAAGTAAAACATTCCACTGAGTCTTAGCAGTATGTTCCCTTGGATCTAAGCAATATGTTGCCCCTTATCTAAGCAATATATTCCATTGAGTCTTAGCAGTATGTTCCCTTGGATCTAAGCAATATGTTTCCATGTATCTAAGCAATATATTCCGATGAGTCTTAGCAGTATGTTTCCCTTGATCTAAGCAGTATGTTCCCTTGTATCTAAGTATTATATTCCACTGAGTCTGAGCAGTATGTTCAATTGTATCTAAGCAATATGTTTCCTGTTATCTAAGTAATATATTCCATTGAATCTTAGCCGTATGTGCCCTTGGATCGAAGCAGTATGTTCCCTTGCATCTAAGTAATATATTCCATTGAATCTCAGTAGTATGTGCCCTTGGATCTAAGCGATATGTTCCCTTGCATCTAAGTAATATATTCCATTGAGTCTTAGCAGTATGTGCCCTTGGATCTAGGCAATATGTTCCCTTGCATCTAAGTAATATATTCCATTGAGTCTTAGTAGTATGTGCCCTTGGATCTAAGCGATAGGTTCCCTTGCATCTAAGTAATATATTCCATTGAATCTGAGCAGTATGGTCCCTTGGATCTAAGCAGTATGTCCCCTTGTATCTAAGTAATACGTTCCACTGAGTCTTAGCAGTATGTTCCCTTGGATATAAGCGATATGTTCCCTGTTATCTAAGTAATATATTCCATTGAGTCTTAGCAGTATGTTCCCTAGTATCTATACAATATGTTTCCTGTTATCTTAGTAATATATTCCATTGAGTCTTGGCAGTATGTGCCCTTGGATCTAGGCAATATGTTCCCTTGTATCTAAGTAATATATTCCATTGAGTCTTAGCCGTATGTGCCCTTGGATCTAAGCGATATGTTCCCTTGCATCTAAGTAATATATTCCATTGAGTCTTAGTAGTATGTGCCCTTGGATCTATGCGATATGTTCCCTTGTATCTAAGTAATATATTCCATTGAGTCTTAGCAGTATGTGCCCTTGGATCTAGGCAAAATGTTCCCTTTTATCTAAGTAATATATTCCATTGAGTCATAGCAGTATGTGCCCTTGGATCTAACCGATATGTTCCCTTGTATCTAAGTAATATATTCCATTGAGTCTTAGCAGTATGTCCCCTTGATCTAAGCAGTATGTCCCCTTGTATCTAAGTATTATATTCCATTGAGTCTTAGCAGTATGTGCCCTTTGTTCTAAGCGATATGTTCCCTTGTATCTAAGTAATATATTCCATTGAGTCTTAGCAGTATGTTTCCCTTGATCTAAGCAGTATGTCCCCTTGTATCTAAGTATTATATTCCATTGAGTCTTAGTAGTATGTGCCCTTGGATCTAAGCGATATGTTCCCTGTTATCTAAATAATATATTCCAATGAGTCTTAGCAGTATGTGCCCTTGGATCTAAGTAATATATTCCATTGAGTCTGAGTAGTATGTGCCCTTGGATCTAAGCGATAGGTTCCCTTGCATCTAAGTAATATATTCCATTGTATCTTAGCAGTATGGTCCCTTGGATCTAAGCAGTATATCCCCTTGTATCTAAGTAATACATTCCACTGAGTCTTAGCAGTATGTTCCCTTGGATCTAAGCAATATGTTGCCCTGTATCTAAGCAATATATTCCATTGAGTCTTAGCTGTATGTTCCCTGGTATCTATACAATATGTTCCCTGTTATCTAAGTAATATATTCCATTGAGTCTTAGCAGTATGTGCCCTTGGATCTAGGCAATATGTTCCCTTGTACCTAAGTAATATATTCCATTGAGTCTTAGCAGTATGTGCCCTTGGATCTAAGCGATATGTTCCCTTGCATCTAAGTAATATATTCCATTGAGTCTCAGTAGTATGTGCCCTTTAATCTAAGCGATATGTTCCCTTGTATCTAAGTAATATATTCCATTGAGTCTTAGCAGTATGTGCCCTTGGATCTAGGCAATATGTTCCCTTGCATCTAAGTAATATATTCCATTGAGTCTGAGTAGTATGTGCCCTTGGATCTAAGCGATAGGTTCCCTTGCATCTAAGTAATATATTCCATTGAATCTAAGCAGTATGGTCCCTTGGATCTAAGCAGTATGTCCCCTTGTATCTAAGTAATACATTCCACTGAGTCTTAGCAGTATGTTCCCTTGGATCTATGCAAAATATGTTGCCCTGTATCTAAGCAATATATTCCATTGAGTCTTAGCAGTATGTGCCCTTGGATCTAGGCAATATATTCCCTTGTATCTAAGTAATATATTCCATTGAGTCTTAGCAGTATGTGCCCTTGGATCTAAGCGATTTGTTCCCTTGCATCTAAGTAATATATTCCATTGAGTCTTAGTAGTATGTGCCCTTTAATCTAAGCGATATGTTCCCTTGTATCTAAGTAATATATTCCATTGAGTCTTAGCAGTATGTGCCCTTGGATCTAGGCAATATGTTCCCTTGCATCTAAGTAATATATTACATTGAGTCTGAGTAGTATGTGCCCTTGGATCTAAGCGATAGGTTCCCTTGCATCTAAGTAATATATTCCATTGAATCTAAGCAGTATGGTCCCTCGGATCTAAGCAGTTTGTCCCCTTGTATCTAAGTAATACATTCCACTGAGTCTTAGCAGTATGTTCCCTGGTATCAATACAATATGTTCACTGTTATCTAAGTAATATATTCCATTGAGTCTTAGCAGTATGTGCCCTTGGATCTAGGCAATATGTTTCCCTTGTATCTAAGTAATATATTCCATTGAGTCTTAGTAGTATGTGCCTTTGGATCTAAGCGATAGGTTCCCTTGCATCTAAGTAATATATTCCATTGAGTCTTAGCAGTCTGTGCCCTTGGATCTAGGCAATATGTTCCCTTGCATCTAATTAATATATTCCATTGAGTCTCAGTAGTATGTGCCCTTGGATCTAAGCGATAGGTTCCCTTGCATCTAAGTAATATATTCAATTGAATCTTAGCAGTATGGTCCCATGGATCTAAGCAGTATGTCCCCTTGTATCTAAGTAATACATTCCTCTGAGTCTTAGCAGTATGTTCCCTTGGATCTAAGCAATATGTTGCCCTGTATCTAAGCAATATATTCCATTGAGTCTTAGCTGTATGTTCCCTGGTATCTATACAATATGTTCCCTGTCATCTAAGTAATATATTCCATTGAGTCTTAGCTGTATGTGCCCTTGGATCTAGGCAATATGTTCCCTTGTATCTAAGTAATATATTCCATTGAGTCTTAGCAGTATGTGCCCTTGGATCTAAGCGATATGTTCCCTTGCATCTAAGTAATATATTCCATTGAGTCTTAGTAGTATGTGCCCTTTAATCTAAGCGATATGTTCCCTTGTATCTAAGTAATATATTCCATTGAGTCTTAGCAGTATGTGCCCTTGGATCTAGGCAATATGTTCCCTTGCATCTAAGTAATATATTCCATTGAGTCTGAGTAGTATGTGCCCTTGGATCTAAGCGATAGGTTCCCTTGCATCTAAGTAATATATTCCATTGCATCTAAGCAGTATGGTCCCTTGGATCTAAGCAGTATGTCCCCTTGTATCTAAGTAATACATTCCACTGAGTCTTAGCAGTATGTTCCCTTGGATCTATGCAAAATATGTTGCCCTGTATCTAAGCAATATATTCCATTGAGTCTTAGCAGTATGTGCCGTTGGATCTAGGCAATATGTTCCCTTGTATCTAAGTAATATATTCCATTGAGTCTTAGTAGTATGTGCCCTTGGATCTAAGCGATAAGTTCCCTTGTATCTAAGTAATATATTCCATTGAGTCTTAGCAGTATGTTCCCTTGGATCTAAGCAATATGTTGCCCTGTATCTAAGCAATATATTCCATTAAGTCTTAGCAGTATGTTACCTGGTATTTATACAATATGTTTCCCTGTTATCTAAGTAATATATTCCATTGAGTCTTAGCAGTATGTGCCCTTGGATCTAGGCAATATGTTCCCTTGCATCTTAGTAATATATTCCATTGAGTCTTAGTAGTACGTGCCCTTGGAACTAAGCGATAGGTTCCCTTGCATCTAAGTGATATATTCCATTGAGTCTTAGCAGTATGGTCCCTTGTATCTAAGTAATACATTCCACTGAGTCTTACATTATGTTCCCTTGGATCTAAGCAATATGTTGCCCTGTATCTAAGCAATATTCCATTGAGTCTTAGCAGTATGTTCCCTAGTATCTATACAATATGTTCCCTGTTATCTAAGTAATATATTCCATTGTGTCTTAGCAGTATGTTCCCTTGGATCTAAGCAGTATGTCCCCTTGTATCTAAGTAATACATTCCACTGAGTCTTAGCAGTATGTTTCCTTGGATCTAAGCAATATGTTGCCTTGTATCTAAGCAATATATTCCACTGAGTCTTAGCAGTACGTTCCCTTGGATCTAAGCAATATGTTTCCTTGTATCT